>CM053783.1:104567252-105167252 GCA_028749045.1 Cupressus sempervirens
AAGATATATTATTCTCAAGAGATTAAGGATATTAATGTATTTCAAGTGTTTTTGACACTCATGTCAAAGGGGGAGATTTTTGATCTTAGATTGATTTAGAAAAGTGAGTGTCAACAAACTTGAGTTATTTACTTAGTTTATGCCAAACTACTAGTACATGTTGAGCACAATATGTATATATAAACCATGTCAAGTCATAGTGAGTGTTGATCCACTCATAAGTTGAGTCACTCAAGTGTTGAGCAGATAGTATATGTCAAGTAACACAAGAGCTAAGTAATAGTGGATGCTAAGAAATATAGGTGCTAAGCTATAATAGAAAGATTAATGTATGCTTAGCATCAGAGACTTACACATGCTGAGTGACATAGTTTTGACATATTTATTTGTAATGGAACAAACAACTATGTAAACCATTTTTGAGCAAAATTAAGATTGAATTTTAATATTTTGGAGATAAGGATGAATCTTGAGTTGGATTCCCTATGTAATTACATGTAGCCTATCAAAAAAATGGGAAGCATTAAGCAACAAAACAGATGAATCTCAGCTATAGATTCATACCTAAACCTAAGTCACTAAGTCTTCTTAAAGAGGACAAAAACCTAAACTCTAAATGTTGGTTGAAAGAGTGAAGAGAAAAGTGTACATGTGAAAATAGAGAATTCATGGTGGCTTAGAAGTTATGAAGTGAAAGTACACTATACAATTAGTTAGAGTAGAACAGATGATAGAGAAAAGGATACAACAAAGAGACATATGATCAAGAAGACATTTTTTAGATGTGATCTATTATCAAGCAAGCAAGTGCTAACTACATGATCACAAATGAGACATTCTAACAGGTGATCTTGGTCAAAATCTCTTAATAGAGTATTCCTAGTATGTTGTATTAAATCTTTTAATAGGGTGCTTACTTAATTGTGAGTTAAAGTCCTTTAACAAGGCACACTTTTAACAGGGTGTTGAAATCCTCTAACAAGGTGAGACCTAATAGTCTTTGTAAGCCTTTAACAGGGTGGACCTTTCATAGGGTATATCATATTTCATGGTCAAAATATTGTAACCTTCATTGGATACACTTTATCACTTCAGTAGTTAAGATTTGTAGGTGTCATCCCTGCCCCAGTTTTACCTTCCCATTGGAGAGCTCCTAGGTAATCATATTTGGTGTCATATGTGTATGATTTCTTATGTGTTTAAATAATTTAGATGTATATGCTTTACATTATCTTTTAGTTTATTCATTGAATGTATGAGATGAATGTGTAGTGAATTTTTTATAGGTCCAAGGCTAAACTACTGATTTACCACCCCCATTCTAAGAAGTTTATCTTTCCTATTGTATTTCAAACATAGTGCCCTTGTGACATCTTGGGGAAATGCTTGAGCATTGGAATGCAGATAAATGGAATCTCTAATATTTGAGAAGAACATCTAGTAAGTATTTTTGGGGGCAGTGCCCTCAAAGCCAAAAATGCCCTTATATTGTAAAAGGTGTCAGCTACTATTTTTGTATTATTCCAGCCCTAAATTTTTAAGTGGTAAAACTTTTTTAATAAAAAAGCTTAGGGTTATGGATTTCCATAATGTGTTATGCAAAAATTGGTTTGTATTAAGCTATAAGGGATTGCAAATTGTAAGCAAGTTGTAATCACTGGATAATAATAATATTGGATTTTTTGTTAGTGGGCATACCCTAGGGATTGGGTGAACCACATTAAATATTAGTTTCTTGTGTTCTCTTTTATCCAATCTACTATTTCTTAGTATTGGTTATATTTACATGTAACTTGTTATTTCTATCTTAAGTTAACCCTAACAAGTGGTATCAGAGTTGGTCATCATTTTTTTGGTTTTTTTTAGCCAGATCGTTGTCATTTTTTTTAGCAATCCTGTGTAGGAAGGTCTCATGGTTGAGTGGGAGTGATGGTAGAAAAGGGTAAGCTAAGGTTTAACACGTTTAATGGGTAGAACTTTCAGCTAGGAAAATGAAAATGAAGGACTATCTTTATTAGAAGGATTTATGGAAGCCATTGGAAGGAAAACCAAGGATCAAGGATCTATGACATATGATGATAGGGATCTTTTGGATGGAAAGGTACTTGGAAGCATTTGATTATTCCTACCACCATCAATGACATTTAATATTATAAAAGCAAAGACAATAGAAGAGTTGATGCAAACACTAGCTAAACTATATGAAAAGACCTCCACTTCAAACAAGTTATTTCTCATGAAGCATTTATTTGATATGAAAATGAAAGAAGGTGGATCTATTGTGGATCATTTAAATGAGTTTAATATTATTACTAGTTAATTATATTCTATGGGTATCAATTTTGATGAAGAAATTAGGGATCTCTTTATTTTGTGTTCTTTTCCTGAAAGTTGGAATGGCTTGGTAATGGCTATGAGTAATTTTTTTTCTGGATCTAGTACCCTAAAATATGATGATGTGATCAGTGTTATTTTGAGTGAGGAAACTCATAGAAAAACATCAGGTAGATCTATATCAGGAAGTTATTTGAATGCACAAAGAAGAGGTAGGATGATTGAGAGAGGAAATAATTCTAGAAATCATAGAAAATCAAGAGGAAAGTAAAAAAGGAAAAGATCTCAATCTAGAGGACCAAGAGATTGCTAGTATTGTGGGAAATTAGGGCATAAGAATAAATATTGTTGGACTCAAAAGAACAATGAAGGGGATAAACCAGAAGGGAACAAGAAGAAAAATGTGGTAAGTAACAAATCCAAATATGATGCTTTGCTTCTCTCTTTAGAAATTTTTGATGATTCATGGGTTTTAGATTTAGGTGCTTGATTTCATGCTACACTTCATTGACATTATTTTATTGATTATGTCCAAGGAGATTTTAGGTTCATTTATTTTGGGGATAATGAACCCCATCAGATTGTTAGAAAGGGAAAAGTTAAGATTAAGTTGCAGAATGAGAATCATTTGCTACTACATGAGGTAAGACATGTTCCAAGGCTGAGTAGGAATTTTTAGTAGGAAAAATCTATGATGAGGGTTGTGTAGTTACTTTTAATGATAAAAATTGAAAGGTTTCAAAAGGTTTCCTTGTAGTAGAAAAAGGTGTGAAAGGAGTCACCTTATATCTTTGTACAGGTCATATTGTTCCTTCTACTTTGATTGTTTTAGAGAAAAATGAATGTTTACGAACAATTGTTGTAGTTGAGTAGGGAGAAAAAATAGTTACTATAGATTTTGATATAGTGTTGTGACACAATAGACTTGAGAATATGAGTAAGAAATGTATGAAAGTATTTCTTTCAAAGAAAGCTTTACTAGGTCTAAAATGTGTTAATATGGACTTCTATGAAAGTTATGTGTATGGAAAACAAAAGAGAGTTTTGTGAAGGTTGGGAAGGAAATTAAAAGTGAGAAATTAGAGCTTGTGCATAAATATGTATGGGGACAAGCTCAGGTATCTTCACTTGGTGGCTCTCATTATTATGTTACATTTATTGATGATTTAACTAGAAAAGTATGGGTTTATTTCCTAGAAAAAAATCTGATGTATTTCAAACTTTTAAGAAATGGAAATGCTTGGTTGAAATTGAGACTAGAAAGAAATTAAAATATATCAAAGCTAATTATGATGGTGCATATTTCAATCATGAATTTGAAAATTATTGTTCCACTAATGGAATTCATAGATAGAAAACTATTCCAAGAACTCCATAGGAAAAGGGAGTGGCTAAACACATGAACATGACTATAATGGAGCATGCAAGAAGCATGAGGTTGCATGTAGGGTTGGCCTTAAACATGTCGGTAGAGGTTGTTAATACTACTATAATAGAGGTCCCTCCACTCCTTTGGGTTGTGGTATTCTAGAGGAAGCATGGACTAGTAAGAAAGTGAGTTATTCTTTTCTCAGAACCTTTGGTTATGAAGCATTTGCTCATATAGATTCTAAAAATAGAACCAAGCTAGAAGCAAAGTCAAAGAAATGTGAATTTTTTGGATATGGCATTAATGAATTTGGTTATAGGCTTTGGGATTTTGAAAATTGTAAAATTGTAAGAAGTGGGGATGTCATATTCAATGAGAAAGTGTTGTAGAGAGATGTGTTGCAGAAACATGAGAAGAAAGAAAATGATTATGTAGTGTTAGATGATACTCCAAAAGTTGATGTTCTAGCAATCCTTCATGATGTGCAAAAACTAAAACAAAAAATCCTACACACCCCAATGAATGCTAGACTATCAAAAAAGACGAGTATACCTCTAAAAGGATTTTCTCCTTCCTTGCATTCTATTTTACTTACTAATGCTGGTGAACTTGAATGTTATGATGCAGTTATGTAGGTGGATACAAAGATTCAGTGGGATTCTTCCATGAAAGAAGAAATGGACTCTTTTCTGAAAAATAAGACATGGGATTAATGCAAGTTGTCTATAGGTAAAATGAATTTACAAAATAGGTGGGTTTATAGGTTGAAAGATTAGGATGGAGGTAAGAAAATATTTAAAGTCAAGTTAGTTGTAAAAGGATTTTCATAGAAGACATCGATTTTGATAATATATTCTCTCCTATTGTTAAAATGACTACTATTCATACTATTTTAAATATTGTGGCTACTGAAGCTTTGCATTTGGAGAAACTTGAGGTTTGAACAACCTTTCTTCATGGTGATTTGGATGAAGAGATATATATATAGCTCAGCCATAGGTATTTGAGGTCAAAGGTAAGAAGAACTTAGAGTGTAGATTGAAGAAAAGTTTATATGGCTTGAAGCAAGAACCTCACCAATGGTATCTAAAATTTGGAAATTTTATGCATGACCATGGATATAGCAAGTGTTATTCATATCATTGTGTTTATTTTAAGAGGTTGGATGATGATAGCTACAATATTTTATGTTTATATGTTGATGATATGCTTGTAGTTGAGTCTAACATGGATCATATTAAGGAGCTAAAATGCCAATTAGCACATGCATTTGCTGTGAAGGAGGGGGTAGAAAAACAAATCCTTCATATGCATATTTATAGAGATATGAAGAACAAGAAATTGATATTATCTAGGGCTAATTATATTGAGAAGCTATTGCAACATTTCTCTATGGAAAATGCTAAAGTTGTCAGTACACCTTTACCTAGTCATTTGAAGTTGACTGAGGATATGTGTCCCAAGACAAAAGAAGAGGAGGACAAGATGTCTTAGGTATTTTATGCTTCAGCTATAGAAAGCTTTATGTATGTTGTGGTACATACTAGGCTAGATATTGCACATGTAGTGGGAGTTGTTAGTAGGTATATGAGTCATTTAGGGCTTGAGCATTGGAATTTAGTTAAATGGATTCTTAAATATTTGAGAGGAACATCCAATAAGGGTTTTCAAGGGCAGTGCCCCCAAAGTCAAACATGCCCTTATATTTTAAAAGGTGTTGGCTAATATTTTTCTATTATTCTAGCCCTAATTTTGTAAGTGGCAAAAAACTTGTATAAAAAGGGTTAGGGTTAGGGATTTCCATAATGTGTGATGCAAAAATTGGTTTTTATAGTGGTATTGAGCTGTAAGGGATTATAGATTGTAATCAAGTTGTAATCATTGGATACTAATAATATTGGACTTGCTATTGGTAGGTGTAACCCAAGGATTGGGTAAACAATGTTAGATCTAGGTGTCTTGTGTTCTCTTTTATGCAATCTACTATTTTTTGGTATTGGTTATATTTCCATGTAACTTGTTATTTCTATCTAAAGTTAACCCTAAAAGGATGCACATCTCTTTTGGGTGGCTTCTTTTGTTCCATGCGAGACACATTTCTTCTACCCTTGGATGACTCTTTTTTATGCATGTGGCTTGTTTGAATAAGCCCTCAAATTTTTTGCTATAGTTTCATGAGAACCTAAAGCAATTTTTTTGGAGTTCTTTGGCATTTACAACTAGTTTTTTTGTATGATAATTGGAGATGATGCATTTTTTTGTTTGTGACATGCACACATCATCATTCTTGGTCATGCTATTAGGTTTCCATTACTTTTCCATGCACCCTTCTTGTTGGAGCAACTTTAGCTACCCCTAGTCATGCTAGAATTAGCACTCAATGTGTATTCCATTTCTTTGATCTATTTTTGGGATTTTTTTAGTGAACAATGAGGATGGTTTAGCACTACTACCCATGTGTACATGTCTCCCTTAAACATGCACTCAGACTTTAATAGTGAAATTTTTAGGAGTTTTGAGTATAAGTGTCATTTTTTAGTGCTCTCTGAATTACAATTTCTTTTAGGCAAGTTGACCCACCTTGGGATCATTGACTCCTATGATCTTGGAGTTGTGGTGGGAATTGAATTGTGCCTAGCATTAAGCACATTGATAGTTTTTTACCTCCAATCTTTTGCACTCAATGTTATTTGTTGGCATTACTAATATTCTTGGGTTGGATCCCAAGTCCAGTTAGCAATCAACTAGACTAGATTGTAAAGATACTTTTTCATTTACATTCCTTTTCTTTGGTGTCATTATTCATAGTGCATTCAAAGGCCTTTTGATTTGGGAGCCATTAGTGATTACAAGATGTCTTTTTTGGGCATGATTTCTTTGGTACCTATGTAACCCAAGTGATTTGATTGGTGGAGACTGTTCCTTTCTACATGCTATGGTTTGCATGCAATATAAGTGCATGTAATGGAGGTATTGGCATTTTTTTAAAGCCTTGGGCTCCTCACATGCCATGGGATCTTAGTAGAATCTTTTTTTGGCCACATATGCATTTTATTTTTTGAGGATTATATGGTGTGACATTTTTTGGGATGCAAAATGCCATACGATGCAGGGGATTCCCCTTAATACCATAAACTCATAACAGAAATAAAGAAATAAAAAAACAACAACAAATGCGAGAACAAAATATGAACTTCTTATTATTGCCACAAATGCAGAATTATAGAATTCTGAATTACAATATGCTAACCCAAATGGGTGCCTTCATTATAGTAATCTAGAAGATAGTACTGCAAACTATCACCCTGAGGTTTCCTAGATAATCTTTGGGCCTTTCTTAAATAGGTAGTTGTATACCACTCGAGAAGGTTTTAGATGCTTAAACTTAATACCTAGGGCCAATAGCCCCTAACAATACACATAGAGAAGGCCAAATACATCTTTGATAAATTATTTTAGAGATTTTGGTAGCCCAACTTCTGAAGGTCATAACTCACAAACCATTTCTTTGATTGGCTATTATAACCACTTTTTGAAAATGCCAGCTCCTAATTTATAGGCTCAAAATTGTGCAAGCATCCTTTTGTCAAGTTTTTGGACCTCATCTAGGCACTCTAAGGCCTCCAATGGTGAGCTTGAAGATTTTTTTGCAAATTTTTGCACTGAAAATCTGCCATAACTTCTTTGATACTAATGCTTGAGCAATGAGATTTTTATGGTAGGCTTACAACTCTAAAATGAACCTTCCTGTAGAAAATGAGAACATTTTGAGCTCATATGACAAAATTACTAAAAATACTAAGTTCCCATAAATAGTAACCACCCTGTCTACTAGTCCTTATTAAAATAGAAAAAGGCTGAAAATAAAATATTTTTGGGTGATGCAAGATTTCCCTTATAGCCAGGATCCTCTTGCATCAAATACCCAAGGTAATTTGAGAAGTGACCCAGTCACATCTTAGGTGTTTAGAGGAAAACCAAGACAATTGACCTCATCCTTTGCTAGCCACGATGAATCCTCAACTAGTCTCCCTTTCCATTTGAATGGTTATTCCTCATAAGTTTTTTTTTTGTACTTTTTCCAATATGACTATCTAGTATCTCCTCAATCTCCTTGGTAGCCAAACTAGTTGTTGGAATGCTCCACTATGCTTCTGCAACTTCATCTCCATCACTTCCATCATAATACTCTATCAAATCTGAAATATTCAATTCAATAGGCAACTCCACTTCATACGTATTTCTAGAATCATGCCTCTTCACTATCTTGCATGGTCCAAACTTCTTCATCATTAGCTTATTATATGTGCTAACTAGAAAATGCTCCTTTCTCAAATGAACCATGAGTTCATCTCCAATCTAAAATTCCTTATATCTCCCTTTCACATCTACCTTAGCCTTATACAGTGTATTCATCTTTATGGTGTGATTCCTCACCTCCTCATGGATGTTCTTCAAATGTTCAACAAATCTTCTACTTCAACAATACTTATCTCTCCCTTATCCAACTTCCTCAATTCAAAAACATTTCTAGGACTACTCCCATATACAATCTGGAATGGTGATTTACTAGTACTCCAATTGTCATAATTATTATATGAAAATTTATCTTGTGGTAAAATCATATCCCATCCTTTTGGTTTATCTCCAACCAAGAATCTCTACAAGTTTCCTAAACTATGATTCATAGCTTCTATCTATCCATTAGTCTACGGATGATGTGATGAATTGAACTTCAAATCTATTTTCAACTTCTTCCACAATGTATGCCAGAAATACCCAACAAATTTGGTATCTCTATCTGAAACTATACTCTTTGGTAGACTATGTAATCTCACCACTTCTCTGAAAAATAACTCTGCTACATTAATAGCATCACTAGTCTTCTTGCAAGGAATAAAATGTGCCATCTTTGAAAGCCTGTCAACCACCACAAAAATAGAATCATGAAAATGTTGTGTCCTCAGTAATCCAAGAACAAAATCCATGCTGACATCCTCCCATGGCTTCTCTAGTAAAGGTAATGGATGATACAACCCTGTATTTTGCTTCACTCATTTTTGCATCTGACATACTCAACAACTTTGTACAAACTTTGTCACATCTTTCTATAATTGTGGCCTATAATAATGTTTAGCAACCAAAGCTATAGTTTTATCTTTGGAAAAATGTCCAACCAATCCTCCACTATGCTTCTCCTTGATGAGGTTCTCTCTCATTGAACTTCTTGGAATGCACAACGGATCATAAAATCCAATCACTTTGTCGTATCAAGTGTAACAATTTCTATACAAGCCTTCCATGCTTCACCAAAATTAGGATCATCTAGATATAATGTACTAAGTTCCTTCAACCCAACCACCTCTATCTGCATTTTTGCCAACAAAATTTTTCTTCTACTAAGAGCATCTACAACTTTGTTAGGCTTCCCACTTATGTGTTTCAAAACAAATGTATAACTTTGCAAAAACTCAACCCATTTTAAATGCCTTTGGTTCAATTTTCCTTGACTATTCAAATATTGCAAAGATTGATGATTAGTATACAAAACAAACTGCTTGGGAAGAAGATAGTGTCTCCACTTCTTTAATGCTTGAACTATGGCATAAAATTCCTGATCATAAACAAAATATTTTCTTTTTGCATCATTCAACTTCTCACTAAAATAAGCAACAAGTCTACCTTCTTCACTCAAAATAGCTCCTATTGCAGTACCACTAGCATCATAGTCTACTTGAAACACCTTGTTAAAATGAGGAAGTGCTAAAATAGGTTGCAAAATAATTTTTTTTTATAAATAGATTGAAACTCTTATCTATTCCTACAGTCCACTTAAAATCTTTCCTATCTCCTCTCATTGTTTCTATCAAGGGTCTACAAATACTGCTAAAACTTCTTATGAACTTTTTGTAAAATGTAGCGAGTCCATGAAAAGATCTTACCTTTGTCACACTCCTTGGAGTAGGCCATTCAAGAATAGCCTTCACTTTCTTTGTGTCCATTTTCAAACCTTCTCTTGAGACTGCAAATCCCAGGTACACCAACTCCTTCTTTACAAAACTGTACTTCTTCAAGTTTATCAACAACTTTTCTTCCCTCAACTTTTTGAACACCTTGTGAATATGAATAAAATGCTCCTCCAATTTCTTACTAAAGATCAATAAATCATCTAGGTAATGAATGACAAACATACTTAGAAGCTCCTTCATGATCCTCATGAAAGTGCTCAGTGCATCGGTTAGCTCAAAAGGCATCTTTAACCACTCATACATTCCTTCCCTTGTCTTGAAAGTAATCTTCCACTCATCACCTTTTTTGATACGAATATGATGGTACCTACTTTTTAGATCTATCTTTGTGAAATATTGAGCTCCACTCAAACAATCTATAATATCATCCATCCTCAACAAAGGAAATCTATACTTGATGGTGATCTTGTTGATAGCAAAAGAATTTGTGCACATCTTCCATTGTCCATTCTTCTTTGGTGCTAACACTACTACTACAACACATGGACTTAGACTCTCTTGAATCAACCCCTTCTACAAAAAATCATAAACTTTCCTATTCAACTCTTCACTTTCTGCTAGTGTCATTCTATGCACTACCTTTTTTTGGAAAACTAGCTCCTAGAACAAAATCCATCTAATGATTGATCTTACTCATTGGGGGTAATTCATCAGGTACATTATCTGATACAATATTAGAAAACTCCTCCAACATATACATAACTTCTGCAGGTAGCTCCTCTACTTCTTCTTTACTATCTTTAGGAATTATATAAAAACACATATGCTCATGTTTCATACCCTTAATAAACTCTTTTCTATTAACAAAACATATTCTAGCAGCACTACATACCTTTTCTTCTTTATCCTTTGATGGCTTCAACTTATGTTTCACTCCATCCTTAGTTAGAGTATAGGTATTTTCTCACCCATCATGTACATCATGCCTATCAAATTTCCATAGCCTACCCAACAACATATGACATATGTCCATAGGTATGACATCACATAGTACATCATCCTGGTAGCTCCCAATCTTAAACCTCATGGAGCACTACTTATTGACCATAACCTTGTGGTCATCTTGCACCCAAGGAATACAGTATGGATGCAGGTGTTTCTGCCTCTTCCTCTTTAATCTCTATTGCTCTGATCATGGAAATGATTGGAATTGTTTCCCCTTTGGTTCTAGTTGCTACTTCCAGCCTCATCCTTGTTCTTTTGATCATCATTATGGCCTCCATAAGATTTTCTGCCAGATCTTCTACCATGACTTCTTCCATTATTCTTATTGTCAAACTTCTTGCTCAATTTCTCCTCAACTCTTAGGGAAAACTAGTATGCCATCTCAATACTGCTCATCCAAACTAGACTCATCTCATCCTAAATCCTGGGCCTTAAGCCATTAAGATAATGGGTGACTTTCTCCTTATCAACTTCTACATGGCTAGTTCTAATGAGAACTCAGTATAACTCCTTGGTATACTCTTGAAAAAATTTTCCCACTTGCTTCATTCCTTGCATCTTCTTCAATAGATCAAGCTCATAATCCATAGGAATGAATTTTCACTTTATTTTATCTAGCATCCGACCCCATCTGGCTATTTTTTCCTTTCCCTTTCTATTTCATTCCAACTAAACCTCTTGACACTAGATCTTTGCATGTCCCTTCAGTTTTACCTTCACAAAATTGAACCTATCTAGATCCTCTATATCCTAATACTCAAAGTACTCCTCTAGTTCATTGATCCAATCAATTAGCTCTTCTAGGTTAAGGTTTCTTGAAAATGTGGGAATCTCAAACTTAGGTCTTTACCAATCTTGGAGATGGCCCTAAAAATCCTCTCTTCCTCTAGGTTTAGAATTGCCTCTGCTTCAACATTTTTGTCTACTTCATCCTCATCCTCACTTTCATCTCTTATGGGAAGATACATTCCTTTAAGAATTTGTACTTCCAATGCTTGCATTTTTCTTTGGAGGGCTCAAAAACACTTTAGTGTAGCACTTGCTACTCTTCCACCATGCTCTCTTTGTGGAGGCATTTTCATGCTTTTGCTAAAACCCTAGTACAAATTGCCTCACAATCAGCGATCTATCTACATACTTAGCCCAAACCATGGTCCTGGTGTGAACTACCTCATAGTCAACGATCTATCCACATAAGCAAGAACTCTAGCTTTGATACCACTTGATGTAGGGGACTCCCCTTAATACCATAAACTCATAATAGAAATAAAGAAATAAAGAAACAATAAATGTGAGAACAAAATATGAACTTCTTATTATTGCCAACAGAATTCTCAATTACATATGCTAACCCAAATGGATGCCTTCATTATAGTAATCTGCAAGAAAGTGCTATGAACTATCACCCAGAGCTGTCCTAGACAATCTTTGGGCCTTTCTTAAATAGGCAGTTTTATGTTGCCTAGGAAGCTTCTAGATGCTTAAACTTAATACCTAGGGTTGATAGACCCTAATAATACACATAGAGTTGGCCAAATACATCTTTGACAAATTATTTTAGAAACCATAACTCATGATCCCTTGCTCCAATTGGCTATTATAACCACTTTTTGAAAACACTAGCTCTTGATCTACAAGGTCAAAACCATGCAAGTGCCCTTTCCTCAAGTTTCCGGACCTCATCCAGGAACTCTAAGGCCTCCAATGGTGAGCTTGAATATTTTTTTACAAATTTTTTCATCAAAAATCTGCCATAACTTCTTTGATACTAATGCTTGAGCAATGACATTTTTTATGGTAGGCTTACAACTCTAAAATGAACCTTCCTATAGAAAATGAGAACATTCTAAGCTCATATGACAAACTTACTAAAAATAGAATGTTTGCATAAATAGCAACCACCCTGTCTACAAGTCCTTATTAAAATAGAAAAAGGCTGAAAATAAAATATTTTTGGGTGATGCAAGATTGCCCTTACACCAAGGATGGTCCTACATCAACATGTCACCCTCTTAGGCCTATTATCTTCTACTAGTGATTTTTTAAAATTGCTGATGATTTGTGGTTTTGATAAAAGTGGTATCTGATGGTGGTATTTGACATTTTTTTTGCATCCAATTTTAGAGCTCATGGTGTGCGTGTACACTTTTTAAGTGCATGGAATTTTTTATTTTCCACTGGCTTTGTTTCCAACATTTGCAAGTTTATTCCTAGAAAAGTTAAATATTCTAACATGTTTGACTTTTTTCCACATGGTTTAATTTTGTTCACTAGTTTTTACTTTGGCACTAGCTCTTTTACCAATGCCATTATTTTTCACCCATTTTCTTATTTCCAATAGCTAAATATTTTTTTGATAGAGGTCACTTTTAGGCTTTTTTTGCCTTAGTGACTATTTAATTGTCAAATTTGGGCTCATCACTTACTGATGTTAGTGCCATATCATCATTTCATAAGCACTTTTTTCACCTCTTTAAGCTCTATTTGTACCTAGATACATGTTTTACCTCATATCTCAAGTATACAAACTTTGTTTTCCAAAAATGAGATATTGAAAGAAAGTTGGTGTTGAGCCCATCACAATGGTGTAGTTGATTTTTAGTTTTGATGAATTTTGGATGAATTTTTATGCTATCAAAGTTAGGGGTACAATTTTGCACTCTTAGAGGCATATCTTGATCATGTAATCTCTAGCTTGGAAATTATTTATATCATTGAAAAGCTCTTTACAAGCACTTTCTAGTGATGATAGTTTTTTTTTTTTTTTTTCTAGATTCTACTCTAGGGAGATTCTATTCAATCTTTTGCATTTTCGCATTTTGGTAGATATCTTGGTTATTTCAAGTCCAGGGATGTATTTTGTTGTTTTAGATGATTTTTCATGAATTTTAGTATCTATTATATTAGTCTAATGTCTCTTCTGGTCTATTTAGACATTGTTTGTATGCATTCTTGTAAATGCACTAAAATAAAGTATTTTTATTTTTGTTTCATTTATTTTTCCTTCTTAATGCCTTCATATTAAAGTAGTGTCATTTGAGGAAATTTGTACTAATTAGGACATTTGTGCATCTTGATCATGGTTCCTTGATATATAGTCATTTTGGCCCACTTTTCTGATTTCTTGCAACCTCGCCTTTTTCTGCACTAGGGTAATTCTTCTATTATCTCTCATGCTTCCTTGGTCCAATTTATCAAGTCTTTAGGATTTGTTGTTTCATGTCATCTGTATCTTCAAGTTTAGTTGTTTTCCTTTGTATACCTCCTAATTTGATGTAGATTACAATATTCTCTACCTGGTCAAGTTCTATTTCAATGGAGGTTCTTTAGATCAGCAGTTACTTTTGAAAGAACTTTGTAGCTTCTACATGCTTCAATGGTGTTCTTCATGATAATATTTTGTTTCTATCTTCTAGAAAATTCTCTACTTTGGAGGCTTCTTTAGTCCACTAGTTTCTCTTATCATGTTTTCCATCTCTTTTTGGAATAGAGTTTTTCCCATGCAGTTTTCTCTATTTCTTTTCTTTGTATAGATTTTGTTGTGCTTGGGTACCTCGTCAAGCTTTTATTTTGGGACTCAAATCTACTTTCCATAGTAGTTTTCTAAGTTTTTAGCTACTCCCTAAGTTTACCTTAATGGGGGGAGGTTGTTAGAGTAATTAGATATTTTCTAATTAAGTCTAGTCTACTTAAGCTAAACTTTAGGCATCGAATAATTAATTCTTTTATTAATTATTATAATGCAACTAATGTAGGAACATCCTAGATTTAAGAAAAATCTTGCATCACCCAAAAATATTGTTATTTTGGGTCTTTTCTATTTGTAATAATGAGTAGTAGATAGGGGGGTTACTATTTCTAGGAACTTGCTATTTTTAGTAAGTTTTTCATACAAGCTCAAAATGTTCTAATTTTCTACATGACGGTTTATTTTAGAATTATAAGCCTACCATAAAAATCTTATTGCTCCAACTTAAGTATTAGAGAATTTATTACATATTTTTGGTGGAAATTTTTTGATAAAAATCTAAGAGCTTAGTTTTCAAGGCCTTAGAGGCCCTAGATGAGGTCCAAGAACTTAGCAAAAGGGCACTTGCATAGTTTTGAGTGCTAATCTTAGATGGGTTTTTACAAGTGAGTGTTTGTACACTTAATTCATTTACTTAATTCATGTCAAACACAACATGTAAGTTAGAGCATGCTAAGTAAACAGTGAGTGTTGAGTCACTTATGTGCCAAGTTATTAAAGTGTCAAGAAGAAAGTATGTGCCAAGTGATTTAGTTGATGAGAAAGTTGTGCATGCCAAGTCATTTAGATGTCAAGTGGTAGCATTGAAGTCATAGTTAGTGCCAAGCACCAGGGACTCCAAATGTCAAGTAACACAGTTTTGACATAGTTGTTTGTATTGGCACAAACCACTATCTAAACCATTTTTTGGCTGACTTAAGGATTGAATAATGATCTTTTGTTAATAAGGATGAATATTAAGTGGGAATCCCTATGTATTTCATGCATCCAATAAGGTAAAGGGAAGGTTTAAGTGGCAATATGGGTGAATCACAGTCATTGATTCATACATAACCCTAAGTCACTAGGTCTTCTTAAGGAGGACAAACCCTAAACTTTTTATGAATTATTAGAGAGAGAAGGAGGGTTTACATGTGCAAACAAGACATTCATGGTGACCAAGATATTATGATATGTATCATATTACAAAAACAGTTAAAGGAGAATAGAGGAAAGAAATAGTGAATAGTAGAGAGACATTGGTAAAAAAGGATCAAATACACATCAATATAAAGGTAATCTAACATCAAGCAATAGAGAACTAATCATAGGACCATTGTTGAGACATTCTAATAGGTGAATCAATTAAATCTCTTAGTAGAGTAGTCCTAACAAGCTATATTGAAATCCTCTAACAAGGTGCTTACTTAATTATGAGTTGAAGTCCTTTAATCAGGCACACTTCTAATAGGCCGTTGAAATCTTTTAATAGAATAAGACCTAACAACCGTTGCAAGCTTTTAACAAGGCAAACCTCTCATAGGATAGATCATTTTTTATGATCAAACAATGTAACCTTCATTAGATATTGTTGATTAATGTACTATTTATTAATGTATTAATGAAGATTTGTCAGTTTCATAGCCACCCTAATTTTACCTTCTTGTTGGAGGGTTTTTGGGTAATCATATCTTGTGTCATATATGTGTGAATGCTTAATTGTTTACATACTTTATATGTATATTCTTTACATGGTATTTAATTTTATTTATTTATTTGTGAGATGGATGTATGGTGAATGTCTTAATGGGTAAAAGTTCTAAGAATTGATTCACCCCCATCATCTCAGAGTTTAGCATTCCTATTGTAACTCTAACAATTAGTATCAGAGATTTGTTTTCTGAAAGTGAAGCTTTACAAATTTGAGGAACGATCTTGGAAATAGAAGTCTACAAGTTGGTAAATATTATTGAAAACTAGGAGATTGAGATATAATTCATTCTACATAAGTTGAATGAAGCAAGAGAAGATCTAAAGAAATAATTGAGAAGGAAGGAAATTTCTATTGAGTAGAATGACACATAATACCATGAGATGGACATGACTAAACTATTTGCAAATGGAAACTTCAATGAATTTGATGCAATAGTTCCAAATCTAATGGAAAAGAATAGAACCCTAGCTAAAGAGATCAAAAATCTTAAGATTGAGCAAGAATCACAAGCCATATTACTATGTGAGGTGACCAAATAGAAAAAGAAAGCTATGGAACAAAAACTCATCATTGACGTGGAAAAAGAGTTTTGACTAGTAGAATAGAAGAGAAATCATTAGAGATAAATAGAATTTCTTAAAAGCAATTGGAAAAAATGAATCAAGCCATGATTGCTAATCATGAAACAAATAGTAAAGACATTGAGATCACAACACTAAAGTTGGAGAATGAACAATTGAGCAATGATCTGAAAATGGAAAAAGAGTTTTCTGAAAGCTTCAATAAACCTAATGAAGTCATCAAGTACTTTGAACAATTGATGATATCTCCTAGATCTAACAATGATACATCTAGATTGGGATACACTAATATTAAAGAAGGAGAATCATCCAAACGTGTTAAAGAAAGAAGTAACAAAGGTAAGAATTTCAAATCTACTTGTCATAATTGTGAAAAAATAGCACATTGATGTAGGAGCATCCTGGTTGTAATAGCAATATTGGATCACACAAAAAGAAATTAATTTTAGTCTTTCTATTTTAATAAGGACTAGTAGGAAGGGTGGTTACTATTTATGGGAACTTTCTTTTTTTAGTAAGTTTTTCATATGAGCTTGAAATTTTCTTATTTTCTATAGGAAGGTTCATTTTAGAGTTGTAAGCCTACCATAAAAATCGCATTGCTCAAGCATAAGAATTAGAGAAGTTATTGTGGATTTTTGGTGGAAAAAATTGCAGTAAAATCTTTAGCCTCACCGTTGGAGGCCTTAGAGTGCCTGGATGAGGTCCAAAAGCTTGATGAAAGGGTGCAAGTGCAGTTTCAAGCCTATCAATTAGCAACTAACATTTCCAAAAAGTGGTTATAATAGCCAATTAGAGCAATGGTTTGTGAGTTATGGTAGTTCAAATTTGGAATACCCGAATATCTAAAATAATTGTCAAAGATGTATTTGGTCAACTTTATATGTATTGTTAGGGTCTATCAGCCCTAGGTATTAAGTTTCATTGTCTAGAACCTTTTCAAGTGACATAAAATTGCCTATTTGAGAAAGGCTTGAACATTGTCTAAGACAACTTTAGGTAATAGTTTGTAGCTTGTCCTATAGATTATTGTAATGAAGGTGTACATGTGGGTTAGCATATTATACTTGTGAATTTTGTAATATAGAATTTGTAGCACAAATAAGAAGCCCATATTTTGTTCTCACATTTTCTATTGTTTCTTTGTTTTCTATTATGAATTTATGGTTTTAAGTGGAGCACCCTTCATCAGGTGGTATCAGAGCTAGAATTCTTGAGTGTGTGGATAGATCACTGACTATGAGGCAGTTTACACCAGGACCATGGTTTGGGCTAAGCATGTAGATAGATCATTGATTATGAGGCAGTTCGAACTAGGGTTTCAATGGAAGCACATAAATTCCTCCACAAAGAGAGAATGGTGAAAGAGTTGTAGGTGTTACACTTGAGGGTTTCCAACTCCTCCAAAGACAAATGCAATGATTGGAAGAAAAAATGTGTAGAGGAATGAATCTTCCTATAAGAGATAAAAGAGAGGATGAGGATGAAGTAGAAGAAAATGTCGAAGTAGAGGTAGCTCTAAACCTAGAGGAAGAGAGGCTTTTTAGGGCCATCACCAAAATTGGAAAAGGACCTAAGTTTGAAGTTCCCACATTTTTGGAAAATCTTAACCCAAAGGAGTTGATCAATTAGATCAATGAACTAGAGGAGTAGTTTGAGTATGAAGATAGTGAAGATCTTGATAGGGTCAAGTTTAAGAAGGCAAAACTAAAGGGATATGCAAAGATCTTGTGGTAGGAGGTTCAGTTGGAGAAAAATAGAAAGGGAAAGGAAAAAATCACTAGATGGAAAAATATGGTAGCTAAATTGAAGCAACAATTCATTTCCATGGATTATGAGCTTGATCAGTTAAAGAAAATACAAGAGTTGTAGCAAGAAGGAAAGTCTGCTCAAGAGTACACTAAAGAGTTCTACCAAGTTCTCATTAGAACCACTCATATAGAAGTTGAGTTTGGTTCAAATGAATAATATTGAGGCATACCAATTTTCCCTAAGAGTTGAAGAAAAATTGAACAAAAAGTTTGACAACAAAAATAGTGGTAGAGGTTGTCATGGAAGATCTGGTAGATGATCTTGTGGAAGTCATAATGATGATCAAAAGGATAAGGATGAGGTTGGAAGTAGTAGTCAGAACCAAAGGGGAAACAATTCTAATCATTTTCATGATTAGAACAATAAAGATTAAAGAGGAAGAGGCAGAGGAAGAGGATCTAGAAGAGAAGATTGAAGAATAGAAGGCCAGACTAGAGTTGCACATGTTGATGAAGATGCTAGATCATCACATTTTGAAGATGCTAAAAGAGGAGAAGTCCTAATTAATAGAAGAGTCCTTCTAAGTGGTGAGAATGAACCTGATCAAAGAAGGAGCTTGTTTTGTACAAGGTGCAAATGTGAAGATAAGTGTTGTGATGTGATCATTGATGGTGGAAGTACTAACAATCTGGTGTTAGACATGATGGTCACCAACTTTAAGTTGAAGAGATAGAAACACCTACATCTATAACATATTTCTTGGATGCAAGATGACCACAAGGTCATCATCAATGAGTAGTGTTCCATGAAGTTCAAGATTGGAAGCTACCAAGATGAGGTACTATGTGATATAATTCCTATGGACATATTTCATATTTTTTTGGATAGGCTATGTCAATTTGATAGGCATGTTGTACATGATGGGTGATAAAATACCTACACTTTGATGGTCAAGGATGGAGTGAAACATAAGTTGAACCCATTGAAGGATAAAGAAGAAATGGTATATAGTGCTGCCAAAATATGTTGTTTTGATGGAAAAAAGTTTCTCAAAGGTATGAAGCATGAGCATATGTATTTTTCTATAATTACTAAAGATAGAAAAAGAAGAAGTAGAGGAGGTACTTGTAGAAGTTGTAAACATGTTGGAAGAGTTTTTTTATATTGTCTTAGATAATGTACTTGATAGATTACCCCCAACTACGAAGATTAGACACCAGATGGATTTGGTTCCAAGAGCCAATTTGCTAAACAAGGTAGTGCACAAAATGACACCAGTAGAAAGTGAAGAGTTGAACAGGCAATTTCATGAGTTGTTGTAGAAGGGTTTGATTCAAGAGAGTCTAATTCTGTGTGTTGTACCAGCCATATTAGCACCAAAGAAGAATGGAGAATGGAGGATGTGAAGAGATTACTGTACTATCAACAAGATCACAATCAAGTACATATTTCCTTTGCTAAGGATGGATGATATTATTGACTATTTGAGTGGAGCTAATTTTTTTACAAAGATAGATATGAAGAGTGGTTACCACAAGATTCATATCAAAGAAGGTGATGAGTGTAAGACTACTTTTAATACAAGGAAAGGACTGAATGAGTGGTTAGTCATGCCTCTCGGGCTAACCAATAAACTGAGCACTTTCATGAGGCTCATGAATGAGGTACTAAAGGATTTTCTAGGTAAGCCTATCATTTTTTACCTAGATGATCTATTGATCTTTAGTAAGACATTAGAGGAGCATTTGATTCATATTCACAAGGTGTTTGATAAGTTGAGGGAAGAAAAATTGTTTATAGACCTAGAGAAGTGCAATTTCATAGAGAAGGAGTTGGTGTACCTAGGATTTGTACTCTTATTAGAAGGTTTGAAAATGGACCTAGAGAAAATGAAGGCTATCCTTCAATGGCCTACTCCAAGGAGTGCGACTGAGGTAAGATATTTTCATGGATTTGCTAGTTTTTAATGAAAGTTCATGAGAGGTTTTAACAATATATGTGGACCCTTGACTAAAACAATGAGAGGGGATAGGAAAAAGTTTAAGTGGACTCTAGTGGCAGATAAGTATTTTAATCTATTGAAATAAAAAGTTACTAAGTAGCATGTTTTAGCACTTCTAGATTTTAACAAGGTGTTTCAAGTAGACTATGATGCTAGTGGTACTACAATAGGAGTTCTTTTGAGCCAAGAAGGTAGACCTATTGCTTATTTCAGTGAGTAATTGAATGATGCAAAAAGAAAGTATTTTGTTTATGATCAAGAATTTAATGCAATAGTCCAAGAATTGAAGAGGTGGAGACACTATCTTCTTCCTAAGGAGTTTGTTCTATATGCTGATCATCAAGCTTTGCAATATTTGAATAGTCAAGGAAAATTGAACCAAAGCCATTTGGATTGGGTTGATTTTTTATAGAGTTATATATTTGTTTTGAAATACTAGAGTGGTAAGTCTAACAAAGTTGTAGATGTTGTAGAAATGTAGATAGAGGTGGTTGGGTTCAAGAAATTTAGTACTTTGTATCTAGATGATCCCGATTTTGGTGAAGTCTAGAAGGCTTGTACAAAACCTATTACAGTTGACATGACACTATGGTTGGATTTCATGATATAGGATAATATGTTGTTCAAAGGAAGCCAGTTGTGCATTTCTAGAAGTTCAATGAGAGAGAATTTCATCAAAGAGAAGCATAGTGGAGGATTGGCTAGACATTTTGGCAGAGATAAAACCATAGCATTCATTGTTGAGAATTATTACTGGCCATAGTTACAATAAGATGTGAAAATATTTGTATAGAGTTGTAGAGTATGTTAGATGGTGAAAGAAGTGAATCAAAATGCAAGGTTGTAATGATAATTACCTATACCAGATAATTCATGGGAGGATTTCAGCATGGATTTTGTTCTTGGATTATCAAGGACACATCATGGGTATGATTCTATTTTTGTGGTGGTTGAGAGGTTTTTAAAGATGGCACATTTTACTCCTTACAAGAAGACTATTGGTGTTTTTCATGTGGTAGAGTTGTTTTTTAGAGAAGTGGTGAGACTACAAGGTCTACCAAAGAGTATAGTTTCATATCATGATACCAAATTTGTTGGGTATTTCTATCATACATTGTGGAAGAAGTTAAAGATAGATTTGAAGTTTAGTTCATCACATCATCCATAGATTCATGGATAGACAGAAGCTATTAATCATAGTTTGTAAAACTTGTTGAGATGTTTGGTTGGAGACAAGCCAAACAGATGGGATACGATTTTACCACAGGCAGAATTTGCATATAAAAATTTTATCAATAAGAGTACTGGTAAATCACCATTCCATATCTTATATGGGAGTAGTCCCAGAAATTCTTCTGAATTAAGGTAGTTGGATAAAGGAGAGATAAGTAGTGTTGAAGTAGAAGATTTTGTTGAACATTTGAAGAACATCCATGAGGAGGTGAGGAAGCACACCATAAATATGAATAGATAATATAAGGCTAATGTAGATGTGAAAAGGAGATATAAGAAATTTTAGATTGGAGATGAAGTCATTGTTCATTTGAGAAAAAGAGAATTTTCTAGTGTGTATAGATAATAAGCTAAAGATGAAGAAGTTTGGATTGTGCAATATAGTGATAAGGCATGATTCTAGAAATATGTATGAAGTGGAGTTGCTTGCTCAATTGAATATTTCACCATATTTAACATTTTATATTTGATAGAGTATTATGAAGGAGGTGATGAGGATAAAGTTGCATAAGTGTGGTGGAGTATTCTAGTAGCTAGTTCAACTATAAAGGAGATTGAGGAGACACTGGATAGTCATGTTGGCAAAAGCACAAGGAACATAACTTATGAGGAATACGTAGTCAAATTGAAAGGGAGGCCAATAGAAGATTCATCATGGATAGAAAGGGAGGAGCTTAATTGTCTTATTTTTCCTTTGAACACTTGAGACGTGATAAGGTCACTTGTCAAATTACCCTAGGTGTGTGATGCAGGAGCATCTTGGGTGTAATAGCAATCTTGCATCATACAAAAATATTTTCTTTCAGTATTTTCTATTTTAATAAAGACTAGTAGATAGGGTGGTTACTATTTATGGGAACTTGCTATTTTAAGAAAGTTTGTCATATGAGCTCAGAATGTTCTCATGTTCTACATGAAGGTTCATTTTTTAGTTGTAAGCCTACCATAAAAGTCCTATTGCTCAAGCATAAGTATTAGAGAAGTTATTACATATTTTTGGTAAAAAAAATTGTAGAAAAATTAGAGGATTCATGAGTTATGGCCTTTCAAAGTTGGGCTACCCAAAATATATAAAATAATTGTCACAAATGTATTTGGTTGACTCTATATGTATTGTTAGGGTTTGTTAGCTCTAGGTATTAAGTTTCATTGTCTAGAACCTTCCTGAGCAGCATAAAATTTCCTATTTAAGAAAGACTTGAGAATTGTCTAGGATGACTCTTGGTGATAGTTGGTAGCTTGTCTTACATATTATTGTAATTGATCTGAATTAACAAAGTGGACTGTAAACATGATATCTGGTGAAACAATTACTTGCGATACCAATGTTCAAATTTTGGAAAATCTTGCAAAACTCGAAAAAGAGTTGTATGCAAACCAAAAGCCATCTTATTCATTAAGATTGAAGGAGAATATACAATGATGGAATATCAATAGCCACTATAACATGAATCCAAAATCTTTATGTGGCTAACAAATAAAAACAACAAATTAAACTAAACTTATTCAAAACTAGGTGTTTAATTACCCCAACTTGCCAGGGTCATAACTTTTGACCCGTAACTCAGAATTTGAAATCGCTTACACCGTTGGAAAGAACTAAAATTCTAGTTCAATCCCTAAAACAATGAGCCTTTAGTTGCCTAGTTTTAGGGACCAATTATAGTTTTGACTTCAAATTTGAGTAGAAGACCTCCAAAAAGTGCAAACAAAAAGATATAGAAAAATTATACAAAAATATGAAAAAAATACTTTAAAAAATATTAGATCTTCTATATAATTTGGATCATTCCTCCCACCTTAAGAGGAAATGGGCCCCATTACATCAATCTTTTTTTGTAGATGAGGGAATTGTGCTACAACTTGTTCCTTGGTTAACCATTTTTCCTGATGAGAGAATTGACCAACTCGAATCACCCTATATTGTGGAATTTTCTTATTTCTCAAAGATTTCAACATGATTTCAGTGACATGATCACATTGTAATGGTGTAGTAGTTGATGGATTCAATTATATAGCATAATATGTTCAGTAGCTTGAGAGATGTCCAATAATGGAGGAAAATAGGGTTGCAATAGTTTCACATTAAAAATTGGATGTATTCCCAAAAAATATAGCAGATCAAGTTCAAAAGTATTCTCACCAACTTGGTTTTTAATGGTATAAAGCCCATACTGAATAGGATGAAGCTTTTGATACAGTCCTTGGAGGTGCTCTTTCTAAAGATGTATCCATACCTTGTCACCAATATGAAAATGATGGGGAGTTCTATATTGATCATGTCTTTCCTTATACTTCTTATTTCTCTATTCTAAAATGTCATGAACTTGTTGCTATAACTGTTCAATCTTTTCAATAAATTTGTCTACTTTATCTACCTCCTTTTTAGTATTGAGTGATTGGCTAGATTGTGAGATGGGTAATGCTACATCTATGGGTGCCAATGGTTAATACCCAAGACAAACCTCAAATGGACTATGTCCTATAGTAATGTGAAGTGCCCGGTTGTAGCTATGTTGGATATAAGGCAAGCTCTCATCCCATGTACATGGGTGTTTGGAGTGGTACATCTAAAGGATATGGATAATCATTTTGTTGACTACCTCTATTTGGCCATCTATTTGAGGATGGAATGTTGTAGACTTTGTTAACTTGGTGTCCATTCTAGCCCATAATGAAGACCAAAAATTGCTGAGGAACCTACTATTCCTATCCGAAATAATGCATTTTGGCAATCTGAAGTGAACCCAAACATGTTCAAAGAAGAGCTTAGTAGTCTCCTCGACTAAAATCATTTTTTTACAAGCCACCATGATGGCCATTTTAGAAAATCTATCTACTACCACATATATACAATCATTTCCACTTCTGCTACTTGAGAGCCCAGACATAAAGTCCATTGAAGCATAATATCATGGTTTATTAGGAATAGATAATGGTAGATAGAGGCCCGATTTATGATTTGAAGGCTTTGCAATGGCACAAACAACAAAAGATTTTATATATGCAATTATATCATGTTTCATTTTTTGCCAATAGAAATACTTTTGGTGAATTGCAGTAGTCTTACCAATACCAAAATGTCCTATCACCTGGCTATAGTGTGCTTCCCATATCAATTTCTTTCTTTCTTCACTGGGGACACATATGTGATCAATATGAAAAAGTAACCCATCTTGTATATAGAAGTTGGGAACATTCTTCCTTTCTAAGGCTGCATTGTAAATATTATGAAAATTAGGATCTTTACCATATAGTTGAGCCCAAGTTTATGTTTGATGGCCACATGAATCCAACACCATTGCCAAACCTATGTTTGGAGCCCTACTCAAACAATCTGCTACTTTATTAGTGATGCCCTTTTCATGATGAATGTTAAGATGGAATTGTTGCAAATAAGCTGACCACCACTGATGCCTATCATTCTATAATTTCCCTTGTGTTTGTAGTAATTGTAAAGTTTTATGATCTATATGTATCATAGTTCCTTTTCCCAAAATGTATTGCCTCCACTATTTACAAGCCTGAACAATTGCATATAGCTCCTTGTCATAGGTGGGGTACTTGCAAATTGTTTCAAAAATGTCTCACTATGATATGCAACAGGATGCCTGTGTTGCATGAGTACAGTGCCAAGAGTGTAATTTGATGTATCTATTTCTATTTCAAATGACTATTGCAAATCTAGAAGAACCAATATTAGAGCTAAACATAGTCTGAGTTTTAAGTCCTCAAATGCTTTTCACTTTTCCTCTATCCACTAAAATTTTTCTTGTGTTCCACTTTTGAGTAATTGATTAAGAGGCCATGATAAACGTGAAAAACTAAATACAAATCTATGCTAGATGTTGGTTAGACCTAAGAAACTACAAGGTTATGTGAAATTTTGAGGTGGTGGCCAATCTCTGATAATTTGTATCTTTGTAGGGTCCACATGAACACCTTCATGATCAATGATATACCCTAAGTATTGGATGCTTTGCATACCAAAAGAGCACTTATCTATGTTGGCATAGAGTTTAAGTTTCTACAAACTTAAGAGTACTTCTTCAACATGTTGCAAGTGTTTAGACCAAGTTTTACTAAATATGAGGATATCATCTAAATAAACAACTACAAAAGAATCAATGAAGGGTCTAAGAACATTGTTCATCAACCTCATAAATGTGGCCAATGCATTTTTCAGGCCAAAAGGCATAACAAGCCATTCAAACAACCCTTCCTTAGACTTGAATGTAGACTTCCATACATCTACTGGGTCAATTGGTACTTGATGATACCCAGATTTGAAATCAATTTTTGTAAAGAACTTAGCCCTCTTAAGTTGATCCAAAGGGTCATCAATTCAAGGAATTGGATATCTATTTTTCACAATAATTTTTTTAAGTTCTCTATAATCAATACAAAGTCTCCATGTCCCATCTTTCTTTCTTGCCAAATCAATAGGGCTGCCACAAGGTGAAGAACTTGGCCTAATATATCCCTTTTCAATCAATTCTTGAATCTATCTCTTAATTTCATCATTTTCCAAAATCAACATCCTATATATTGGCTCATGGGGCAATGATGTACTTGGAATTAGATCTATATAATGCTTGACTTGGTAGTGTGTTGGGACCCCTATTGGTGATTTAAACACACTATGATATTCTTGTAAGATTTTATCCATATCCTTTTGTTGTTCCATTGTGGTGGCCACCTTAGTATGTGTGTTAAGGACAACTAACTTTTTCTTCTCAAAAAAAATCATGAGGAGTACAAAAGTTTTGGTTTGAGAAATTAAATGTTTACATTGTTCAACAGTAATTAAAGAAGCAGCTTGAGTTGGGCATACCTCTAGTATTCGATATCTCTTTTCACCAAGCTTGATTGTGACACTATGTGGCCTTGATTCATACACCCCATGCCTTTGATACATGTATGGTTGTCCCAAAAAAACATCACATACATACAAAGGTGCTACATCATAGATTATTTCATCCTTGAATGGTTTGATTGAATATGATAGGTGACACTATTGATTTACCTAAATATCTTTTCCTTCACAAACCCATCCCATAGAGTATGGTTGTGGGTGTCTTGTCATTTTAAAATTTAATCTATTAGTTGTCTCCATAGAAATTAAGTTCTTTTGGCTCCCACTATCAACAATAAAATGTAGAGGCTTTTCATCAACCCACATTTGCGAATGGAACAATCTCTCCTCATCTTCTCGTAGAACTACTTTTGTTGTTGTAACAATGGCACACAGGTCTACTTCTATTACTGAATCATTTTTAGGATTTTCTATTGGTGTAGCTTCAGGATTAACTTCCTCTCCTCATATTTCTATTATCAAATTCTTAATCCTTTGACAGTCCTTTATGTTATGAGTTGGACTCTTATGTACCTTGCACCACATGCATATCTCTGTTTGTGTCTTTTTGGTAGCCCACCATGTGTTCTTGGGTGGATTTAAGGGAGGGTCCTTCCCCACTAGTTTTCCCACAAATTTATTACTGCCTTAACCCCTCAACTTATTATTTGAAAAGTAATCCCTATTTCCTTTTTGTTTTAACTCAATTTTTGTAGCATATTTGTAAGCAGTTGCCAATGTTTCAATATTCAAGAATTCCATTTCAGTTTGAATGTATCTATGAAGCCCGCTATGATATTTTAGAATTTGATTCTTCTCTAAGTCTTTTATGCAAAGTTTTGTAGAGAGTGCATGGAATATATTGGTGTAATAATTGTACAAATTAATCCCTCTTTTGTCG
This sequence comes from Cupressus sempervirens, assembly GCA_028749045.1. Classification (NCBI taxonomy): domain Eukaryota; kingdom Viridiplantae; phylum Streptophyta; class Pinopsida; order Cupressales; family Cupressaceae; genus Cupressus; species Cupressus sempervirens. The sequence continues at coordinate 104,594,476 of CM053783.1, forward strand.
AAACAACTTCCATTCTATATATTTCTATTCATATACATCTTTAGGCAAGTATGCTTCTTTTATGTATCCTACAAATTCTCCCCAAGTGCATTTGTTATTAGGGAGTATTTCTGACTCTTCTCCTATCTCACTTTCTCTATTCAATACTTTCATTTCCCATGCTAGTTTGATGTGATTGTCGACTTTCAAGAAGGGAAAATGTTATTTTTTCCGCATCCAAAAAATTATTTACAGAGAAATATCATTCTAACTTGGATAACCAATTATCAATAGCAACAGCGTCAACTTTTCCTTCAAAATTTTGAATATGAAAGTTCACCTTTACTTTAAAAGGAGTATTCCCATGGAATGGTGCTACTAAATTTTTAAAAGCTTAGTCATCATATCTTCTCACTACCTAGCCAAAGCCTCTTCCACCATCTTCTTCATAGAGTCTACCAAAGTATTTGACATCTTTGTTTTTGTGTGTCACAAAGGAAGGTAATCTGATGGATTTCTTGTAGCCAATCCTAGTCTTTGATAGGAATTTATTGTATTAGTTGGCATACAAGAGCATTATCACTCTAATATCACTAATCTAAATTGACAAAGTGGGCTGCAAATATGATATCTTGTGAAACAATTACCTATGATACCAATGTTCAAATTCTAGAAAATCTTCCAAAACTCAAAAAAGAGTTGTAGCAATCCAAAAGCCATCTTATTCATTGAGATTAAAGGAATATATACAATGATGGAATATCAATAGCCACCATAACATGAATTCAAAATTTTTATGTGGCTAACAAATAAAAACAACAAATTAAACTAAACTTATTCAAAACTAGGTGTTTAATTACCCCAACTTGTTAGGGTCATAACTTTTGATTTGTAACTCAAAATTTGAAACTGCTTACACCATTAGAAAGAAGAACTAAATTTATATTTGAATCCCTAAAATAGTGAGGCTTCGACTACCCAATTTTAGGGATTGATTATAGTTTGACTTCAAATTTTGAGTAGAAGACCTCCAAAAAGCCCAAACAAAAAGATATAGAAAAACTATAAAAAAAAATATGAAAGAATACTTTCAAAAATATTAGATCTTCTATATAACCTAGATCAGTAATGAAGGCACCCATGTGGGTTGGCATACCATACTTTCAAATTTTGTAATAACACATTTGTGATGCAAATATTAAGTCCATATTTTGTTCTCACATTTTTTGTAGTTTCTTTGTTTTCTATTATGATTTTATGGTTTTAAGGGGAGCACCCTTCATTAGACATATTACTAATGTGTGTAGGAGTAAGACTATAAGTTAGAATGTTAAGCAGAAGAACATGGGTCACTGTTACAAGTGTAACAAACAAGGTCATCACACACATGAATGCAAAACCAAGACCATGCACGGTAAAAAATTTGAAGAATGTTGTTATAACTATTAGACATATGGATATTGAGGTTTTGAATGTGAATTCAAACTCAAGTGGTCATCAAATAAGAAAACAAAGATAAAGAATAATGAAAACTCTTATAAATGGGATTCTAATACAAGGTGTAGTTGTCACTACTATCAAGAGTATGGACATGTTCTTGAGAACTATATTATAACACACTTCATAAGTGATTACAAAAGGTGGCTAAGTAAAACCACATGTTTTAGCTATTTGAAGACTGGTCACATAAATAGATATTATCCAACAAGGTCAAAGGCACTAAGTTGTCATGAGTTCAACAAAGGTAAAGGAAAGGAAAATGTTAAGAATGTCAAAGATGAGATGAACAAGACATGGAAGAGAAAGGAAGATTGCAACACATCAAGTGTAGATGGGATCACTTCACCCAATGGGTCAAGTGATCACACCTCATCAAATTAAGAAATCAAGAGGTATGTGTTAATGATATTTAAAAGATAAACCATACATCAATTCCAAGGATTTAGTTTTGAAAAGGTTACATATGCATGAATAAAGATACAAAGTGTTGTTAGAAATCAAGTATTAATCTTTAACTTTTGTCATTTTTTCATGTTATTGTTGAGCATGAAAAACTTCCATATAGTTGACAAGTAAAATATTAGTGGATGCCGAGCTCATGAATTTTTTTTGTTGAGGTCAAGCTTGTAGTGGTTTTCGAGCATATGGTAAAACACATGGATGACAAGTGAGCTAGAAATTCAATTGACGCTAAGCTTACTGTTGTGTAAGCACTTAAAATTAAATGTAGTGTTTTAAGGGCTATTTGATTGATTTATGCTCATTTAACATCATTTAAATTTGAAGAAGAGCATGAAGAGCTAAAGGAGATTTGAATAATTTGATCTTAGCATTTGAAGGAGATGTAAAAGGCTGTTTGATATCATTCCAGCAAGATTCAAAAATGTATTAATCATGTACCAAGATACATAGTTTTAAGTTTCAAAAATTGTAGTTTCATGTAATAGTGTCTAGTTCATCAACAACTAAAGGTGTAGAGGGAGAGGAGGTTCTAAATGTTCAATTAATTAGAAATGAAATCAAAACAACCTATTTTCATGGCTATCCAAGATATGGCTTATAAGAAAGATCCCTATAGTGTGTTGTCTATGATACCACCACAAGTCTTGATGATTCAAGATGTTAGGAATTGTTTCACATGCGAGATTGGAAAAATACAAGACATTGAAATCAAAGAAGTATATAGGAAACTATGCAAATATGGAGCATTGAAGGAAGAATTCAAGATTGTCAAGAAGAAAGGGTTAACTCGTGTCCTAGATTTCCCCAACATCTTCAAAATAGAATGGATTAGAATTGTTTTAAGAAAAATTCATGATAGCTCTATATCTTTAGAAAATGGGCTAGTAAAAATCACAAAAAAGATTGTTCATAGGGTAATAGGGTATCCAACCCTAGATCAGCTAGAGACCATGAGAAGTGAATCAAAGGAAATTATTGAAAAGAACACATGAGCTATATGGAATAAAAGGGGAATGACTATTGATACTATCACAGATCCCCTAATAGCTTTTGTAGTGAGGATAATAGCACACAAGTTTTATCAGTCTAAAAAATTAAACTATGTACTTGGCATTACAGTGGATATGGGTTACAAAATTGTGAAGAAGGATCATACTTATGATCTTTCCAAGTTGCAGTTGCAACAATTAATTGAGAATCTGGGAGCCATAAGGAAAACCAAGAGTGCACAATGTAAATTTGGATCCATTCTAGTATGTATTTTCTTTTATATGCAGAATACATTTCCTACAATTAATAAGGTTTCATAGAAGGTGAATAGATCAATTGCAATTCAAATAGGATAATTTATTGAGCAATCAGGTGATAACTTTGATTGAGTGATGATTAGTTATTTTGAAGATTTCAAACAAACAATGAAGAAAAGACTAAGGATAGTAGTCTCACTAGTGGAGAAACATTTTTATGATGTTTGCTTCCTCTTTGATACTACTTTTACATATGTAGAAGCAATAATTCCTAGGGTGAGATGGCTAAGGCCATTAGGTTATGAAATCAATGATGTATATAATGCCTCTGCAACAATCACAACATTACTTGCAGAAGAAGTGAATAAGGAAGCCAAATCATTTGGTAATTATGACTTGGCCAAATCAAAGATCACTATGGAATTGAAGATTGCATTAGTGATGAGAAAGAAGAAAAAATTGGTGAAGAAATTGAAAGAAAAATTTTGTGAAGGATCCAAGGAAGAAGAAGAAGACAAATAGGTTTAAGCATGATTAACACTAATACAAGGTCAAGGAGAAGATCATCAAGAGGAGGAAGTAGAAACTATAGAAAGTGTCAAGGAAGAAGAAGTCAATGAAGAACCTATAACTATTGATAAGAAGAAGAGAAAGGCATAGACTTGAACAATGAGAAAACCAAAGAAGGTTGCAAAACCTAATCAACCCAAACCTACAACACCTTCCACAAGGGCTACTGCAAGAGCCACTACATAGAAGGCTAAAGAAGTAGCCAAAGGTAAAGAGAAAGAAGCTAGAGAACATAAGAGACCAAGGAGGAAGTATGTTTCCCAAGTTGAATCTAATGAGGAGATGATTGAATTAGATGACAATAGCCAATTCCAAGTGATTAGTCATAGTCCCTCCTTGGCTCTAGACAATTTATGTGAGATTGTTAGAAACAATGTTGATTTATCAGGTTTCTCTCACATTGAGTTTGATTTTTTGAAAAGATTGAGAAGAACCAAGTAGAAGGGTCAATATATGCCATGATGGATATATTTAAAAATAATCTTCTAGAACTTTCCAACTCCATGCCCAAAAATTTATGTGATAGAGTTGAGAAAAAATGACATTATTGTTTAAACACTGAAAGACAAATTATGGAGACATCCCTTGGTCAAGTTATGCTAGAATTTAGTAAGGCTAAAATGTCTAAAGCAATTAAGAAGTATGTTGTAAGATTTATACTGAAGCATAAAGCATTTATCATATTCCAAAATAATATAGAGGATGTTGTACAAAATTCCAAACAAATGTAGAAGATAACATATGGACTATCAACATCAAAAGAAGATGATAAAAAACCTATTAAGGTCAAAGAGGATGAAGAAGATGATAATGAACAAGGCACAGTTAAGGGAGGCACTAATATGAATATTGATAACTAGGCACTAGCTAAGGAAGAGCAGCAACCAAAATAGAGTGTACAAGCTACATAAATGCCAAGTGTTAGCCCTCCACTAGAGACAAATGAAAATACTAAAATTGTTAAAGTAAAGGATGTTTCTAATACTACTAATTAGAACATAAATCCCCTTACAAAGGAAGATTTGAAAAGGATACTTATCCAGTTCACTCTCCAAGAAAAATTATGTGACCTATACTGGTGAGTGTAGATGAAATTTAGAAGAAAAAGATAAAAACTACAAGGGAGGAAGTGAAAACACAAGAAACATCATTAATCACTCCTCAAGTCACAAGTGTACAACCTTTACAACCCATAGTTATATATCAAAGGAAGGAGAAAATAGGTCTCACTATCATTATACTCATGCAATACACTCTAGTCTCAAGAAATGAACAAGAAATTGAAAAAGATAAGGTTGAGACAATTGGAGATGACAAGGTGGAAACACCAGATTATGATGGGACTCAAAGCCAACTAGGTCATGTAGATACACCTGCACCTCCAACACAAGATCAAGGTGCAATTAAAACCATAGAGCTAGAAAGGGAAAAGTCTCATGAAGAGACAAGTTTGACACTTAAGCTAAAGGAGCTACTAGCAATCTAAGCACTGGTGACACTACCAGAATCTTGTACTCCTTCTAGTCAAGCTCTTTAAAGGCCAAGCATAGAGACAACTCCATTACAATTTTTAGTGCCAAGTACTAGCTCATCTAAAGTAGAATAGGTAATCACTTATGGATATATTAGCCTAGATGAAGAGATTGTATTTCCTAAATTTGATTATGCAACAATCAAACTTGAGCAAATGAGTATACTACAAGAGGCCCTAACAAAGAAGAAAAATCAAGAACTACTCAGAAGGGAGCATAGGTAGAAGTAAGCCTTGATTGATATCAAAAGATTTTCTTAGATGCATTCAATCTACCTACTCTAGATGAAACAAATCCCATCATTGAACAATTGACCAATATAGTGGAAAGTATTAGTGACGCAAATCTAGATACTAATGTCAAACTATTAGAATGGTCTAAAAAGAAGTTTCAAAACAAGGTAAATGAGAAGATATTTAGTGGTATTGCACTAACACAAGTTGAGCTAGCAACTAAGATAGAGAGTGTGAAGAAGGTACTAGAGAACATTTTCTCTTTGTACACTCTTCACACAAGAAGTAAGGAATCACAAAAGAAGTAATCCTACACTATTCATACAAGAAGTAAGGAATCACATCCTAAGTTTGGAGAACAATATGTAGACATCCAATGCTACTTTTTGCAAGTCTCCATCTCAAAGTGAGAAACATTTTAGTTACCTATTACAATCCCAGAGTCAGCTAGCATCATTTAAAGTAGGTGAAGCCAACATAAAGGCTAAATTGATCAGCATCCAGTCAACATTGACTCATCACATAGAGATTTTACACAAGGAACTAGGCTATGCAGAAACAGTTATGATGAAATACCCCAATATTTTTACATTGGATGGCTCAATACACCTTGCTATCGAGGTAGCCATCAAAATCAAATCTTTAGAGGTAGCTTGTGATAATTGGGATGCAGCTCTTAAAATTATACATAAGGTCCATAAATCTTTTTTGGACAAATATACTATAGGTGTATAACACATTAACATTAATGTCAAATAGGGGGAGTAAGAGAAATGGGGGAGAAAGCAAGTAGAACAAAGAGATATCTATACCAAAGGGGGAGTAAGAAACAAAGGAGTTAGAGAACAACAAAATGCAAAAAATTAGTTTAGATAGGAATAGAGAAAGAGTATCAACTCATGCAAATCTACTTAGTAGGAGAAAGATTTTGATACAAAATATAGAACTAAACATTCAACTTAGGGTGATTTATGAAAATTTTGAGGTATAAGTCATGCATTGTAAAATTTTGATTCTTTGAATTTTTTTATAGAAGTCAATTAAATATCTATGTTATGCTCGTAAGGATAAGATAATTAATGCATGACCAAGTGTTTTTGACACTTGTGTCAAAGGGAGAGATTATTAATCTTAGAGTGGTTTTGATAAGTGAGTTTTTATACAATTAAGTCATTTACTTAGTTCATGCCAGACAAGTAAAATATGCCAAGCATAATATGTAAGTTAGAGCATGCCAAGTAAACATTGAGTGCCAAATCACTCATGTGCCAAGCCATTCAAGCACCAAGTGATTCAATTATCTAGCAAGTGGTGAATGTTGAGTCATTCAGATGCCAAGTAATAGCATTGAAGTCATAGCTAGTGCCGAGCACTATGGACTTCAACTATCGAGTAGGACAATTTTGACATAATTGTTTGTATTGGCACAAACTACTATGTAAATCATTTTTGGGCTGACTTAAGGATTGAATCACAATATTTTGTTGATAAGAATAAATCTTAAGTGTAAATCCCTATGTATTACATGAATCTAATTAGGAAAAGGAAAAGTTTAAGCTACATTATGGGTGAATCACAATTGTTGATTCATACCTAACCCTAGGTCACCCTAGTCTTCTTAAGGAGTAAAAACCCTAAACATTTTATGAATGACTAGAGAGAGAGAAGGAGAGTTTGCATGCACAAATAGGAAATTCATGATGATTAAGATATTATGAGCTGAATTACATTGCAGAATCAATTAAAGCAGAGTAGAGGAAGGAAATAGTGAACAATAGAGAGACATCTGATTAAGAAGGATCAAGTACACATCGGTATATAGGTGATGTAACATCAAGAAATAGAGTGCTAATCACAGGATCATTGTTGAGATATTATAACATGTGAATTAGTTAAATCTCTTAATAAAGGAGTCCTAATAGGTTGTATTGAAATCCTCTAACTAGGTGCTTACTTAATTGTGAGTTGAAGTCCTTTAATTAGGCACACCTCTAATAGGGTGTTGAAATCCTTTAACAAGGCAAGACCTAATAGTCTTTTTAAGCTTTTAACAAGGTAGACCTTTCACATGGTAGATCATGTTTCACGATCAAACATAGTAACCTTCATTGGATACACATTATTACTGTAGTAGTGAAGATCTATGGGTATCATCCCCACCCCAGTTTTACCTTCTCATTGGAGGGTTTTTGGATAATCATATCTTGTGTCATATATATGTGATTGGTTACTTGTTTACATACTTTAGATGTATATGCTTTACATGGTATTACAATTTACTTATTGATTTGTAGATGGATGTATGGTGAATGTTTTTATGGGTAAAAGTTATAAGCATTGATTCACCTCCCAGCCCCCCTCCCCACCCCCCAACACACACACACACATAGAGTTTACCTTTCCAGTTGTAATTCCAACATCAAACCTGTAGATCAGGAGCTAGCATTTCTAAAAAGTGGTTATAATAGCCAATAAGGGAAAGGGTTCGAGAGTTATGGCCTACCAAAGTTGGGCTATCCAAAATTTCTAAAATAATTGTCAAATATATATTTGACCAACTCTATATGTATTTTTAGGGTTTTTCAGCCCTAGGTATTAAGTTTGAATGTCTAGAAACTTCCCAAGAAACATAAAATTGCCTATTTAAGAAAGGTCTAAACATTGTCTAGAACAACTTTAGGTAATAGTTTGCAGTATTATCTTGCAAATTATTGTAATGAAGGTGTCCATGTGGGTTATCATATTTTACTTCTGAATTATATAATTTTTCCTTTGTAGTGATAATAAGAAGTCCATATTTTGTTCTCACATTTTTTATTGTTTCTTTGTTCTTGTTATGGGTTTATAGTATTAAGGGGGGCACCCTTCATCAAGTGGTATCAAAGCCTAGTTTTCTTGAGTGTGTAGAAAAATCACCAATTGTGAGGCAGTTCACACTAGGACCATGGTATGGGCTTAAGCATGTAGACATATTGCTGATTGTGAGGTAGTTTGCACTAGGGTTTTAGTGAAAGCACAAAAAATGCCTCCACAAAGAGAGTGTAGTAGAAGAGTTGCAGTGTTACACCTAATGGTTTTAGAGCTCTCCAAAGACAAATGCAAGCATTGGAAAAATAAATGCAAAGAGGAATGAATCTTTTTGTAAGAGATGAAAGTGGGGATGAAGATGAAGAAGAAGAAAATATCAAAGCAGAGGCAGTTCTAAATGTTGGAAAGATTCTTAGCAAAGCTAATTTATTGAGAGGGGAGGGGTGAATCAATAACTTATAAAACTTCTACAATTTCAACTCTTAATCCAATTGTCCAATTAGCATTTAATCCTTCATTTATAATCTGATCTAATTACATGTATAAACAACTAAAAACATGAAAGCATTCATAATACTTTGACACAATATTTGGTGACCCAAAAACCTTCCAAATAGAAAGTAAAACTTGGGTGGGGATGATACGCATAAGCTTTAGTACTATAGTATAAATTTGGCCTATTAAGGCTTACATTGATCACTTCTAATGATTGGCCCTGTTAGGAGCAATAAGGACTGCTAGGTCCACCTTGTGAAAGGATTTACAAACATAAAATGAAGTATGCACTCGGTAAAGAGATTTAAAAAAGAGTGTTAGGTCTACCTTGTTAAAGGATTTGACTGGTCTACCTATTAGGATGAAGCAGTAGTTGATCTCTTATCTACAACTTGGCTTGTTGAATGAGATTCCTTTATGTTCTAATCACCTTGCTATGATAGATATGTCTTTGCTACTCCTTATACTATTGTAGCCTTTGTAGTTTTCTCATTTCTACTCTTCTTTGATTAGATTTTATTACATTGCATTCACATTCACTTCCACACACTTGGATATGATAGAATTCATTACATATATACCAATCCAATTATAAAAATTACAAAGTCAGCCATTATACAAGTTTACACAAATATTACAAAGTTGGCTTAAGTGTAGACACTTTGGCTCTAAAGACTAACTCGGTGAAGTTCTGATACATGACATCCATTGTCAATGCTTGACATCATCATGCACTTGGCAAACATAGAAGCTAGTCAATATTGATCACTTCCAAGTAGTCTTGAACTTGGTTTGCACTGGTGACTCAGTAGATATTGTGAAACTCATCGTATAAATTGAGTCTCATGGTTTACATTGTATGACTCGATAAGCACTATCTCCTTTAGCTCAATATAAATTGAGTCACTTGGTAAAAACTAATTAGCTCGATTAACACTAGACTCACATCACATAAAATGTGAACTTGGTAAGCACTGAACAACTTGATTTGCATTGGTAAACTCAACATACACTGAGATGTATGATTTACACTGTTCATTTTTACTATAATTGTAACTACTCGTTAAATATTGGAATCTATCTAAAGGACTCAATAGAAACTATAGAACTTGATGACAAGTAAAATGCTTAGAAAACAATGTTAACTGTACAATAAGCTTGGTAGCTATTTACAATCTAAATAAGTGTAAGTCACTAATAACAAACTTGACTGATATGTCAACACTAAACCCAGAGGAAGAGAGGCTTTTTAAGGCCATCTCCAAGATTGGAAAAAGACCTAAGTTTGAGGCTCCCACATTTTCAAGAGATCTTAAGCCAGAGGAGATGATCAATTGGATCAATGAATTAAAGGAGTACTTTGAGTATGAAGATATTGAAGATCCTAATAAGATCAAGTTTGTGAAGGCAAAACTAAAGGGACATGCAAAGATCTAATGATAGGAGGTTTAGTTGGAGTGAAATAGAAAGGGAAAGGAAAAAATCACTAGATGGGTTCAGATGATAGCTAAACTAAAGTGACAATTCATTCCTGTGGATGATGAGATTGACCAGCTAATGAAAAGGCAAGGGTTGAAGTAAGTGAGAATTTTTTTTCAAGAGTATATCGAAGAGTTCTACCAAGTTCTCATTAGAACTAACCATGCAGAGGTTGATAAGGAGAAAGTGGCCTATTATCTTAATGGATTAATGCCAAGTTTTTAGGATGAGTTAAATCTAGTTTGAATAAATAGTATTGAGGAGACATAGTAGTTTTTCCTAATAGTTGAGGAGAAACTGAGTAAGAAGTTTGACAACAAGAATAGTGGAAGAGGTCATAGTGGAAGATCTGGTGGATGAACTTATGGAGGTTGTAAACATGATCACAAGAACAAGAATGAGACTGAAAGTAATAGTTAGAACCAAAGGGAAAACAAATCCAATCATTTCCATAATCAAAACAATATAGAATAGAGAGGAAGAGGTAGAGGAAAAGGGTCTGGAAGATGAGGCTTCTATGGGAAATTTTTTCACTATGTAGAAGAAAGGTATATAGCATTTAAATGTTCTCATGCCAAGGAAGGATAGATTGAAGAATAAAAGGTCAGGCTCAAGTTGCATATGTTGATGAAGATGTCAGATTATCACATTCTAAAGATGCTAAATTAGGAGAACTTCTAGTTAATGTAAGAGTTCTATTGGATGGTGAGAATAAACTTGATCAAATAAGGAGGTTTTTTGTAACAAGGTGCAGATGTGAAGCTAAGTGTTGTGATGTGATCATTGAGAATTTAGTGTCACCATATTTCTTAGGTGCAAGATGACCACAAGGTCATGGTCAATGAGTAATGCTCAGTGAAGTTGAAGATTAGAAGCTAACATGGTAAGGTACTATGTAATATCATACCTATGAACATATGTCATATGTTACTAGGTAGGCCTTGGCAGTTTGACAGACATGTTGTACATGATGGGAAAGAAAATTACTACACTCTAACCAAGGATAGAGTGAATCATAATTTGAAGTTGTTGAAGGAGAAAGAAGAAATGGTATGTAGTGCTACCAGAACATGTTTTTTTGATGGAAAAAAGTTTCTCAAAGTTATAAAATATGAGCATATGCTTTTTTGTTATAATTCCAAAAGATAGTAAAGAAGAAGTAGAGGAGGTACCTACAGAAGTTGTAGATATGTTGGGGGAGTTTTTTGATATTTTATTAGATAATGTACCTGATGGATTTCCCCCAATGAAGAAGATCAATAACCATATGGATTTGGTTCCAGAAGCTAGTTTTCCAAACAAGGCAACACATAGAATGACAGAACCAGAAAGTGAAGAGTTGAATAGACAAGCTCATGAGTTGTTGTAGAAGAGGTTGATTTGAGAGATTCTGAGTCCATTTTTTGTATCAGCCATATTAGCACCAAAGAAGAATGGACATTGGAGGATGTCCAATGATTGTCACACTATCAACAAGATCACAATCAAGTATAGATTTCCATTGGCAAGGATGGATGATATTATGGATTGTTTGAGTGGGGTTGAATATTTCACAAAGATAGATCTAAAGAGTGGGTACCATCAGACTTGTACCAAAGAAGGTTATATGTGGAAAACTACTTTTAGGACAAGGGAAGGACTATATGAATGGTTACTCATACCTTTTGCACTAAAAAATGCACCAAACACTTTCATGAGGCTCATGGATGAGGTACCTAAGGAGTTTCTAGGTAAGTACAACATTATTTACCTAGATGATATTTTGATCTTTAGTAAGACATTGGAGGAGCATTTGATTCATATTCACAAGGTGTTTGATAAAGTGAAGGAAGAAAAGTTATTGATAAACCTGAAGAAGTGCAATTTAGTAAAGGAGTTGGTGTACTTTGGATTTGTAGTCTCACCAAAAGGTTTGAAAATGGACCTAGAGAAAGTGATGGCTATCCTTGAATGACCTACACAAAGAAGAGCAATAAAGGTAAGATCTTTTCATGGATTGGCTAGTTTTTATAGAAAGTTCATAAGAGGTCTTAGTAGTATTTGTGGACCCCTGATTGAAACAATGGGAGGGGATAGGAAATAATTTAAGTGGATTGTAGGAGAACATAAGAGTTTTAATATTTTAAAATAGAAAGTTACTGAACAACCTATTTTAGCACTTTCTAATTTTAACAAGGTGTTTAAAGTAGACTATGATGCTAGTGGTACTGCAATAGGAGTTGTTTTGAGTGAAGAAGGTAGACTTGTTGCTTATTTTAGTGAGAAGTTGAATGATACAAAAAGAAAATATTTTGTTTATGATCAAGAATTTTAAGCATTGAAGAAGTGGAGACACTATCTGCTTCCTAAGGAGTTTATCTTATATATTGATCATCAAACTTTGAAATATTTGAATAGTCAAGGGAAATTGGACAAAATAAATTTGAAGTGGGTTGAGTTTTTTTAGAGTTATAAATTTATTTTGAATGATAGGAGTGGGAAGTCTAATAGTTTCATATATCTTACTAGAAGACATCTTTTGCTAACAGAAATGTAGATAGAGGTGGTTGGGTTCAAGGAACTCAATACTTTGTATCCAAATAATCATAATTCTGATGAAGCATGGAAAGCTTGTACAATTTAACCTATTACACATGATAGGATAAATTGGTTTAATCTGATGATCCAAGATAGTATGTTGTTCAAATGAAGCCATTTGTGCATTCCTAGAAGTTTAATGAGAGATAATCTCATCAATGAGAAGCATATTGGAGAATTGGCTAGATATTTTGGCAAAGATAAAACCATAGCTTTGGTTACTAGGAATTATTACTAGCCATAATTGTAGCAAGATGTGAAAATGTTTTTATAGAGTTGTAGAGTATGTTACATGGTGAAAGAAGTTACATATACTAGAGAAGCCATGTGAGGATGTTAGCATGAATTTTTTTATTGGGTATCGAGGACACAACAAGGGCATGATTCTATTTTTGTGGTGGTTAATGAGTTTTCAAAGATGACACATTTTATTCCTTGCAAGAAGACTAGTGATGTTGTTCATGTGATAGAGTTGTTTTTTAAAGAAGTGGTGAGACTACATGGTCTACCAAAGAGTATAGTTTTAGATCGAGATACCAAATATGTTGGGTATTTCTAGCATACATTGTTAAAGAAGTTGAAGAAAAATTTGAAATTTAATTTATCAAATCATCCATAGATAGATGGGAAAATAGAAGTTGTGAGTTATAGTTTGGGAAATTTGATGAGATGTTTTTTGGAGACAAACCAAAAGGATGAGATTTGATTTTACCATAGGCAAAATTTGCATATAATAATTATATCAACAAGAGTACTAGTAAGTCACCATTCCAAAAAATAGTATATGGGAGTAGTCCCAGAAATGCTTCTGAATTGCAATAGTTGGATAAAGGAGAGATAAGTAGTACTAAAGGAGAAAATTTTGCTAAACATTTAGAGAATGTCCTTGAGGAGGTGAGGAAGCACATCATAAACATGAATACATTGCGCAAGCCTAAAGAAGACTTGAAAAGGAGGTATAAGGAATTTTAGATTGGAGATGAATTTGTGGTTCATTTGAGGAAGGAGTATTTTCTAGTGGGTACATATAATAAGCTAAAGATGAAGAAGTTTGGACCATTCAAGATAGTGAAAAGGCATGGTTCTTAAAATTCCTATGAAGTGGAGTTGCTTGCTCAATTAAATATTTCACTAGTATTTAATATTTTATGTTTGATAGAGTTTTATGAAGGAGGTGATGGAGATGAAGTTGTAGAAGCACAATGGAGTATTCTAGTAACTAGTTTGACTACAAAGGAGATTGAGGAGATACTAGAAAATCGTGTTGGCAAAAGTATAAGGAAGAGAACTTATGAGAAATACTTGGTCAAATGGAAAGGGAGGCCAGTAGAAGATTCATCATTTCTAGAAAGGGAAGAGGTTAACCATCTTGGTTTTCCTCTAAACACTTGAGACATGACAAAGTCACTTCTCAAATTACCTTGGGTGTCTAATGCAAGAGCATCGTGGGTGTGAGAGAAATCTTGCATCACCTAAAAATATTTTTATTTTTAGCCTTTTCTAATTTTAATAAGGACTAGTAAACAAGGGGTTACTATTTCTAGGAACTTGTTATTTTTTGTAAGTTTGTCATGCGAGCTCGAAATGTTCTAACTTTCTACATGAAGTTTCATTTTAGAATTATAAGCCTACCAAAAAAAACCTTATTACACTAGTTAAAGTATTAGAGAAGTTATTACAAATTTTTAGTGGAAATTTTTTGGATAAAAATATTTGAGCTCAGTTTTGAAGGCCTTAGAGGCCTCAGATGAGGTCCCAAAATTTGACAGAAGGGAACTTGTGTGATTTCAATCCTATAGATCAGGAGCTTGTGTTTCCAAAAAGTGGTTTTAATAGCCAATTGGAGCAACAATTTGAGAGTAATGGCCATCCAAAGTTGTGGTACCCAAAATTTCTAAAATAATTGTTGAAGATGTATTTTGCCAACTCTATATGTATTGTTAGGGTCTTGTGGCCCTAGGTATTATGTTTGAATGTCTAGAACCTTATTGGGTGGTATAAAATAGCCTATTTAAGAAAGGCCTGAACATTGTCTAGAACAGCTCTAGGGATAGTTCACAACATTTTCTTACAAATTACTATAATGAAGGTGCACATGTGGTTAAGCATATTGTACTTATGAATTCTGTAATTTTGTATTTGTGGCGATAATAAGAAGTTCATATTTTGTTCTTGTATTTGTTGATGTTTCTTTGTTCCTATTATGGGTTTATGGTATTAAGGGAAGCACCCTTCATTAGCAACCTAGGTTTGACCTTTTTAGGGTTTTGATCTCCTTTTTAAGGATGATCTCTCATTATAAAGATTCATTGAGATTAATTCACTTTTTATAATATCAATCTCTTTTTTCTCATCAATAATGTCTCATTTGTGGACGAGGGATTTCTAGCCTACATAGCTTTTGCTTCTCTCTTCTATAATAGGTGTTTGCATGCATGTGATTCTTGGTAGCTGTGGGGTTGATCTTTCATCAACTTCAACACTATGCATACAATTGCCCAAGTTGGAACTTGAAGAGGGCATCCCCTCTTTTAAAAGAGATATTAGAGCACATACCCCCTATTACAATGCATATAATATATGTTTACATGAATGCATGATTCCATTATTAGATATTTACAAAAAATGGCTACATTATTGATTGATGCCCAAGAGATTAATGTAATTTGTCATATTTTTAAATGATCATTATTTTTTTATGAATTTTAATTTTTTTTATTCAAAAAATTATAACCCTTATTTAATTCTTCTATGAAGATTGAAATACATTTATGATTTTTCCTCAACAAGAAAATTAATTTAAAAATTAGGATGAATTTATCTTTTATTTATTTGAACAAATCCATGTCATTGAAGAAACCATAACTATTACTAAAAATAAATCTTAATTCTATATTTTTAAATATTTTTTGAAGATACAAATAAATTGTATTTAACTTAGATAGAAAGTGGTCAAATAAGTAGTAGTCATAACCTAATTAAGAAATATTTATTCACTTTTGGGAAGAACTATTAGTTGTTTATCACAACAATCCAACTTACATGTTCCTTTTTTATGAGTGGATTTATTTTATTTCTTTTTAGATGCATAGAGAAAATAAATAGAGTATATCAAATAAAAAAGAAGAAATAGGATTTAGCTATAGACAAGTAAAAGGTATAGAGAGGTAAAAAAAGATAGATATAGTAAGTGACAAAGAAGTGCTTGTGTGTCTAAATAAGAAAGATATATAGAAGGTGATAAGGAAGTAGACATGGAGAGTTTATGAAAGATAATTAATTTGCACATCATAAAAAACATTCAAAACTATCAGCTTAACTGTTGCACCCTTTAAAGGTGCAAGTGCTAGTATATAGTTACATCACTACCTACAAGAATTCCTTGTTATTCCTCTTATCATATGAATATGAAAATGAAAAAAGCGCTGCCTTTTTTTTCCTCGATGTCATGTGACATGTTAGCTTGAATGAGTAGGTGGTTATTTGATGGTGGATCATGTTTGCATATCTTGTTATTTGCACTTATGTGGGTAACAAATTAGATTTTTGTTGGATAATATTTTAAAGAGAAAATGACATAAAGTCATCATATTTCTTCACTTGGTTGTAATGGCTCCACATGGTCTCTATTAGATGATGGAATCCGATGTTATTTCAATATTAATTGGGACTTGTTGAAAGAAAATGTAAAATAATTTTTGTTATCTTATTTCAACATTTTTTTTCCAAACCCTAAGAACTATTGCCACCTTGAAGAAAAATCAATTTAGGCTCTTCAAGTTTCTTAATAGGTTTTATGATGTGGATTTCTTATATGGTCTTGTTACATTACAAAGTAAAATGATGGGCATCTTGAATTGGTTTTAGTTATGTTACAGATTTATCTAGGTATTATCATTACTTATTGTTATATGTCAAAAATTTTAAAAGGGAAAGTTGAATGGTTTATTTTTAAAAAGGAAACTAAGAGTACTTGTAAAACATATTTGTGCATTATTTTGGAGATTAGTAAGATTTACGTTTTTTTTTTGGTTTGAAAAACCCATTTTTGATAAACAGTTTAATGCTTGAAAAGGAGTAAAATGGTAAAATCTTATGTGGTATTCATTATTAAATTTGGAACATTTTATAACAACCTTTATTGGCATGAAATAGTTTTAATTATAAATTGTAATTAGGGTTGATTATCCTTTTTCTAGTTCATGATCTCAAGATTTTGATGCCCTAGTTTTGAGTGTTAGAAAGGTTTTGTTGACACAAAATAATAATAATTTTTCTACAACTATAAGTATAGATGTCATGGGTATCAGTTGTTAACATATTATTTCATAATAATTGGAAAATGAAAAATAATTATCTTAATTCACCCTTTTAGGACCAATTACATTTTTAAAAGACATTTTTATATATATGAAAATTTATATTATTATGTTTTTTTTTTGTGATGGGTTAAAAATCATGTTATAAATATAAATTAAACCTTAACAAGTATTACATGGTTGTATAATAAAATTGTAAAATGACAAATGGTTCTTGAGTTATAATTTGGACACTATTTATCTAGGAATGTAGGCATGTACACTATGAATAAGTGTGTGTCTATGTGCCTAGGAAAATAATTATATCTCTATTGGATTCATTAAATATCATATGGTGAACAACTATTAGTGGTCCTATGATTTCAAAACATTGATGCATTTATGACATCATTTTGGTATTGGATCACTTGTAAATTTGAATAGGGGTTGGTGCTCCCTATAGTTGGTGCTCTTTGGATCAAGTAAGATACAAAATATGGAGTGGTTTTTCTCCCTATGAAAAAACATTGTAGGTTTCGAGGGTTTCTCACTAGGCACAACACTTTTGTAATGTGATCTCATTTTGGTGCACATTAGTTGTATTTACATTGTCTGATACCTCATACATCTTTTTTTTTCTTCATTGACTAAAATTATACAAGGTCATTCGTTCAAATATTTTATGTTGATGTCTGTGTTCA
Organism: Cupressus sempervirens; assembly: GCA_028749045.1. Classification (NCBI taxonomy): domain Eukaryota; kingdom Viridiplantae; phylum Streptophyta; class Pinopsida; order Cupressales; family Cupressaceae; genus Cupressus; species Cupressus sempervirens. The sequence goes on from CM053783.1 coordinate 104,612,357, forward strand.
TGCTAAATTGTTCAAATTAGTAAAGTCTTACTACTTACATCATATGATTATCCAAATGTCTTGATAAAATTTTATTTTGCATCATCAAGTTAATGAACTATTTCATGTGCATACATTTGGTTATTAAAACTTAAAGTAATAAATGTTTTTATTTTTTGTTCACTTTGATTCACCCTAGGGCATAGCCCAGGATGAATCCACTTCTAACAAGTGGTATAAGAGGGTAGGTTCCCTTCATATAAGTCTTACCTAGGGATTGATCCTAGTTCTTTGGTTGTGTCTATGGCTTAGGCAAAAGGTGCCTCACTTACCAGACCTCATTTTTTTACGGATTTGATTATATGTTTTGGAAAGTAATGATGCAATCTTTCCTAAACTCTCTTGATGTTTGTATGGGGGAAGTTGTTACAAGTAAATATATAGTTCCTTCAATCATAACTATTGAACCTAATGAAAAAAAAAGTATGAACTTGATAAAAGAGAAAAGTTTTCTATTTTATGTAATTTTTCTAAAGATATCTTTGAAAAAGTCATGTATTATAAATTCTCCAATCATGTTTGGGTAAGGATTGAAAAATATACCAAGGAGATGCTAAAGTAAAGGAGTCAAAATTCATAACTCTTAATACTCAGTTTGAAGTACTAAAAATGAATGAGGATTAAACTATAGAAAACTACATTTAAAAAATTGATGAATTTTGTAATGATCATAGAAGTCTTGGTGAAATACTTGAGGAGTGTGATGTTGTATCTAAAGTTGTTAGAACTTTATTACCTAAATTTGATACTAAAATATTTTCCTTAGAAGAGAAAAAAAAATTCTCTAGAATGGTGTTACATAAATTTCAAGTCATACTCACTACCTTTGAAATGAGGTTTGGAAGGTATATTTCTACCTCTAAAGAAACTTCTTTTAAAGAAGAAAAAACAGATGACAATGACTCTGAAATTTCAAATTCTTTTTCTATAGTTAGAAAGCTGAAAAATAAATATAAAGTTCAACAACCTTTTAAAGGATTCAATTGTTTTAAATAATGACACTTTTCTAAGTGTCCCTGTATGGACCAAAATGATGATCACTTGATAAATAAAAAATAATAAATCTAAAATGAAGACATGGAATTCTAAAAAATGAATCAATAACTTCAAAATGAAGAGTCTTCTATCTAAAGAAGACTCTAAGGAAGAATCAGATTGGTGTAGGAGCACCTAGGTATGTTAAAGGGTAGACCTAGGGCTTCTTTGGTGTCTCTAGATTTTAGTGATGCTAGCCACATTACTAGAGTAATAATAGGATCAACTTGGTTCTAAGGTGAGGCTAAACTAGTTTGAAGAGTCCCACACTACAATCTTGCTCCTAATTGCTCAAAAAGTGCTCATTTCACTCCATAGAGAATTTTTAGGTTTTGAGGGCCAAATAGGGAAATAAAGTTTTTTAAGGTCCCTATTAGGTGTTTTTGATCCTTCTTAGGCCTTTTCGAAAGTTTGGTAGCAAGTAAATCAAGTTTGGGTAGAAAATTTGCAAGATTGCAAAAATTGCTCATTTCTTGCAAAAAGAGAAAATTCTTTGTGGGAGTTCTTCAACCACTTAAAGTAGTTGGAAATTTACATTCCAAGCCTATATAATGTTTAAATCAACCTTTTCAAGAGGTTGGAAGAAGGAGAAATGAGATTGTAGGGAATGTAATCAACAATTTTCATTATTATAGCAATTTCTTGTTTTGACTATTTTTTTCATGAATGTATGAATCATACTTACAGTTTTATGAGTTGGAAGTTTTATTGGAGGTCATACTTAATTTCTATTTTTATTATTTTTATTTTTTTAGAGAGTTTTGTGTGTTCAAATAAATTATCTTGTAAGTTGGCAGGTTGTTGCTATGAACTGGGTAGCTAGCACAAAATGGACTCTTAGGGTCATTTCCCATTGTATGAAATGTATGGACTCTTGGGATTTTGAACTAGAATCATTTTACATTATGTATAGAAAAGGAGAGCCCATGGGAATCACAACATGTGTTTTTAGTGTGATGCCATAAGAAAGCAAACTATGCTTGGTTAGGGATCACAAATCTAAAAAAGAGCATTTGGAGTAATTTTAAAGTTCTGATTCTTCAATCCAAGAACATGGTGACTAAGTATATGGTGAGAAAAAAAACTCCAATGTAGAGGAGGAGTCTTGGTTAGGACTTTAAGGAGGCTTAAAACTTGAACAACACCAAAATCCTTAAAACCCTCAAATTAAGCCTAAAATTGACTTTGGGTTGTACTCATAAGTTGGGGGCTTAATCTAGTTACAAAATCTTCAAGTATACCGAAAAAGAGTAATTAGAAACGTGATTTTTTTTTTTTTTTTAAAGGTATTTTTAAAAATATCTCTATTTTAGTGCATTTGGAGGGCTAATTCTTGTAGCCTTTTTCCAACCAACTGAGTACAAATTGACCTATGGATTGCAATTCAAATAGGGTTTTTCATTTGTTTTGGGTGTAGTATGTTGATGATTGACCTAAGGCATACCTATATTCATTTGACCAAATGGAAAGGTCCAAGGAGCATTATTGTTATTTGTGTGTTTGTGGAAGTTTGAGCAATCTTTTACTAATCTATTGATGTGCAATAGTTGAAGAAGTGGGATCTCTTTGATAGAATCCTTAGAGACATGAGGTTTGAAAGAATCCCTAATTGATTAGATGGAAGACCTAAGAAGACCCTAGAGAGCTTAGGGTTTGTGAGCAAGATTGGTTGTCACATCACTAATGATTCTTGTGATAGGGGTGAGACTTTATTTATAGTAGAAACTAAAACTTATAATGAGCACTCATAACTATTAAAACATAAACAACTTCTAATTCTAAAAAAGAACAAGTCACTCTTTAAAAATTACTTCTTTATTTACTTTAAGAGGTTAAAAGATCGAAGAAAATTTTAATTAATCATGAGAGTACAAATCAGATCTTACAAGTTGATTTAAAAATAGGATTTCAAATTGTTCAATGTCATAAAGTATTGAATTTTGAAAAATAACAAAATATCAATTGTATAGAACAACAAGTGAGTACTTTGTGAAAAAATATAGAATGAATGAAAGTACCTTGCATTTAAATGGTACCACAAATAATAAAAAGAATAAAAATATTTGATTGGTGTTGGTTATGAAAAGGGTGAAACATTAAAACATAATTCAAAATCTTTGAAAAAAACCAGTCTATGGGTTATAATAGAACTTTATTTCATTATGGTTTCCTCAAAGATATTATTTCTATTGTGACTCTTTTGGACATAAACTTAGTACTTGTGGATTTTTTCCTCAAAGAACATCTACATTTGGCTACAAATAGTCCTATGGTTTTCCAAAATTAATAAGATTCTATAAATTCCTTCTTTATTGGCCCTTTTCAAATTAATGCAAAGTTGATCAAAATGTTCTTCAAGTTTTAAAATCTAAGTTTTTTCCTAGCATTGAAATGTCTCTATTAGTTTAAATCACCTTGTTCTCAAACAAGGTTGCACCTTGGGTATTGGTAAATTGTTGTTCACATGTACAACCAAGATAAGTTTCAGTCCTTATAAGATTTTAATTGAGGCTTTGTGAGGTTTGGAGATAATTTAGGTACATATATAAGAGGTCATGGTTTTGTTTATCCAAACAAAGATACTCTCATTCATGATATTTATTATGTTAAAGGATTAAAAAATTATATTTTAAGTGTTAGTCAAAAATGTGATAGTGGATGCCATGTCTCTTTTTATTCTAAAGGTTGTGCTATAAATAACAAGGCAAGAAAAATAGTTGGTACAGGTTTGCTAACCAATCATAATATTTGCAATCTATTTAGTGTTATTGTTCTTGAAATAACTACTAGTTTCTATCATATGAGTCAAGTTGAATAAAAATGGCTCTGGCACAAAAGGTTAGGAGACACCAATGTTGAGTAATTTGGTCTGAAATATTAATAATCAAAATGTTTATTTTCGGTAAGCCTTCTTATAGAATTTGTAATGAATGCATAAAAGGTAAGAAAACCAAAGTGTCTCTTAAGTCCAAAGAATATTATTCAACTAGACCTTTGGAATTTGTATATATAGATTTGTGTTTTCCAACAAGGAGACAATAAATTAATGGTGAGAAGCATCTAATGCAATTTGTTGATTATTATACAAGAATGCTTTGGGTAACTTTTCTTAAACACAAATCTAAATCCTTTTGAAGACTCAAGGTTTTTAGAAAAATGTTAGAACAAGATTGTGATATAAAACTAAAATTTTTAAGGTTAGATATGGGAGGTGAATATAACTCTCAAGATTTTATTGAATATTGATAAGGAATATGGAATCAAAAGGAAATACTCTGCTTCTTGGACACTTTAACAAAAAGGTGTGGCAGAAGGAAATGATAGAACTGTTAAAGTAAAATAGTTTTTGTTTACTCATTTTGGGATTTTTATTGGTCAAACTTTAAGAGCTTCCATTTTCATGAAGAAAAATCAATCTAGGCTCTTCATCATTTTTAACAAATTTTTGGATGTGGAACTGTTATATCATCTTTTTATAAGTAAAATGATGGTCACCTTCAACTTTTTTTGGTTATCTTATAGAATTATCCAAGTCTCACCATCCTCATTCTTTTATTCATAAATTTTAAAGGGGAAGACTGAATGGTTCATTTTAAAAAAAAGAGAGAGTAGTTGCAAAACATATTTGTTAATTTAGTTCGAGATTAGAAAGATTTATTTTTTATTTTTGGTTTAAACAAAGCATTTTTTGTTTAGAAATTTATGCTTGAAAATGAATGAAATAGTAACAAATTATGTGGTATTCATAATTACATTTGGAGCATTTTACAAAAAACTTTATCAAAAGGAAATATTTTTGGTTGAAAACCCTAGTTAGTGTTGGTTATCTTTGTTCTAGTTCGTGATCTCAAGGTTTCAATAGCCTAGTTTCAAGGGTTAGAAAGGTTTTGAGAAAACAAAATAGTCATTTTTTCTTCAACTCTAAGAACATTTTTCATGGATATTAGTTACTAATATCCTCTTTCATTATAAAGGGAGAAGGAAAAATAATAATCTTCACTCACCCTTTTAGGGGTGGTTACTTTTTTTAATAATTTTTTACATCTACAAAAATAGAGATTATTATAACATAATATTTTATGTTGTCAAGGGTTGGACTCATGTTGTAAATATAAGCTAACCAAAAAGATATGAAATGGTTGTGTAAGACAATTGTAAATTGACAATTGATTTTTCAGTTGTAATATGAAAGGAATGTAAGCATGCTCATTGACAATGTAGTGTGTCTATGTGTCTAGGTACAAATAGTTGTATTTGTTGGAAATATAAGAGGAACAATTGAGAGGGGAGGGGTAAATCAGTTTCCACAAAAATAAATCCCAGATCCCTTAGATGTCAATACAAATCAAAACCAAACTCTATTGAAATTGAAAATACTTTTGTAACTCAGTTAGCACTAAAAAACTTAGCAAACACTAAGAATTATTGTAACTCAGTAAGCACTGAAATATTAAGTCTTTATAAATTTAATATGATTAGCCATCATTAATTTAGTTTCATAAATAGAAATAAAATAACATGAACTCATATGATAGCAAGATTTAATGTGGAAACCCAATTTAGAAAAAAAAACCCCAATTGCAACTAGTTACTATTTTTCACTCTTTTGAAGTGAGTTCTATTAGGAGTTAACCATGTTAAAGGTAACAAAACACATTATTAGGTGTGACCCTATTATAGGATTTAATCACATTGTTAGGAGTGGCCTTGTTAGAGGTCTTTAGACACTTCAATCTAGAAATGCCACCTTGTCAGAGGATTTGACAGATAGCTGTTAAGCTAACTCTGCTAAGATATTTCATATACTACTATAATTAGTAGAGAGTATCCATGATACCACCTAATTTTGATGCAACTATATTTCTGATTTCAAATCTCTATTCTTTCTTGAATACTTGATCCTCCTTGATTGAATAAAACTTTATAGCTTAGTCAACTCATGATACTCTAGTATTCTTCCAATTCACTTCCTTGGTTTATCATTTTAATCCTATTCTTCTCATATTCAATCCTACAACTTGACCTTATATCTTTTTCCTAGCCAATTTGGCTTGAATACAATTACAATATTTAATATTCATCCCTTAAGTCGATTAGACTTAAAAGATAAATTCATCAAACCAAATATACTTATTCAAAAAAATCCTTCATTAGCCGACTCAACTTGGTCAACACTAACTTAGAAAATAATTTTTTTAGACTTCCTTTATTAACTATGTGAACTAGATTAACACTACACCCTCAACTAAGTTCCTTTGGTAATCGAGTGAGCTTAGATAACATTGGTTTCATGCCAACTTCTCTTTGGTACCTAAGTGAACTTGGTAGACACTGTCTTCTTGCAAACTTTCTTTGGTTCACGAGTGAACTTGACACATATTTTCTATGGACTTGGTTTACTCTAGAATGCTCAGAAAATAGTGGAAACTGTCTTCATCACCTGAGTGATCTCAGTAGATACTGACTATTAGACTAGACATTTTGTGTAACATCAAAGATAATATACAATTGAACAATTGTTTTCAACAATCTCCCTCTTAGGCATTGATGACAACACAATATATCATAATACAATGAATTTTTAGACCAAAATACAAGGATAATATCCTTAGTTTCATTCTAATTCTCATCCATGAGAACTCCCTCTATTAGTGTGAACTCCCTTTAACATCAATCTCCCTATGGAATGATTTTCTAATTAATCTTATTACAGTGACTATAATATCAAACTCTCCCTCTTTATTTGACTTAGCAACAAGCTTTGACATCCATGCAAAAACATAAATTTCATAGTAAACTCTTCTTATGCAATTTCTTTGATGTATGAAAAAACTCCCCATCTTTGACATCTCAAGCCAAAGATAGAATTTAGTGAACTTCCATGTACTTGGTGTATCAATTAATATGTAATCTACCCTTTACAATGCTACATCAACTTGACTAATATTCAACATGCTTGGTTGATGGATCACTAAAATATTATTATTGAGCTTCAAATAGGGGAATCACTCCTTTCTTACCTCATAGATACAAAAAATCATCCTTAGGTAATGGTTTGATTACTCATTATACTGCACCAATTCTCTTAAGAAATGATAATTGCAATATGCTTAGTTTTGGTATGCATCATAGGATTCTTAGAAATGTTAATTGCACCAATATTAATCATACGTGTCAATAGTTGTTTGAACCAAACAATATTTAAACAATTGACTACTATAGCAACATATTCTACTTCTGCTATTGATTGAGAGATATAGTTTTGCTTCTTGTTTGTCCAAGATACTAGCCTCTTTCCAAGAACAAATGCTCCACCACTAGTGCTCTTCCTATCATCAATGCTTCTTGCCCAATCAGTATCAGTGAATGCTTTCAATTCAAAGTCACCTCCTTTCTTATACCACAAACCATAATATTTAGTACCCTTTATATACCTCATGATTCTTTTCATTGTCATCATATGATTTTCTTTTGGATGAGTAGAGAATCTTCCCACTATTCCAAATACTATTGCTATATCAACTCTTGTATGCACCACATACTAAAGTTTTTTTATCATTGATCTATATGTAGTCTGATCTACTTCTTTTGAATCATCATCTTTGGAAAGCTTATGTCCAGTAGACATAGGTGTTCCAACTAGTCTAGAATTCTCCATTCCAAACTTCTTCAGTATCTCCTTGATGTATTTTGATTAAGTAATATAGATAACATCCTTCTTCTGTTGAATTTGCAAGCCAAAAAAGAATATGAGCTCTCCAAACATTGGTATCTATAATTCCTTACTCATTTCCTTGGAAAATGGTTTACAAAAATGATCATTTCCAGTAAATAATGTGTCATCCACACAATTTTCTACCAACACAATCTTCTTATCTGGTCCTTCTTTGATATATAGACTCTTGTTATCATTAGTTCTTTGAAAACCATTCTTTATGAGATACTTGTGTAATCTATTATACCGAGTTTTAGGGGCTTGTTTGAGACCATAAAAATCTTTGTGTAGTCTATAAACCATGTCCCTTTTGCTAGGATCAATGAAACCTTTAGGTTTCTCTATGTAGACTTCCTCTTCTAAGATTCCATTTAGGAATGTTGATTTCACATCCATCTCATACAATTTGAATCCTTTGTGTGCTACATATGCAAGGAGTGTTCTAACACCTCCAAGTCTAGCAACAACAGAAAATGTTTCTCCATAGTGAACACCTTTCTTTTGAGCATAGCCCTTGCAAACTATTCTTGCCTTGTTTCTTGAAACTTCTCCATTCTCATTTAACTTATCCTAAATACCAATTTTGTGCCAATTTTATTCTCCTCCTTGGGTATAGGAATAAGAGTCCAAGTCTTATTCCTTTCAATTTGATTAATTTCTTCATTCATAGCTTTAATCCAACTTTCATTCTATAATGCATCTTTTACAAATCTGGGTTCAAATTTAGTAAGAAAACATGTACCTTTTAACTTGTTCCTTATCATTTTACCAACTGACTGATCTCCAATGATTTGCTAAGGCACATGATTCCTTCTAACATATCTAGCAAGTTTAGGCTCCTTTCTAAAATCACTAGGTTCACCATGATCTTTTGTTTCATTCTTGAGTCCCACTGTCTATGGCTCAGGTCCATCAGACTGTGACTCAGTTTCCTATTGTTAAAACATGGGTCCTTTTGATGACTAAATTTGTAGTTATTGTAACTTGGGTTGAACTGGAGATTTTGGGGACTCGACTAGTGAAGGTTGTTGATTCCCACTAGTTTGAACATTAGGAATAGTATCAGGCTCATAGTAAACAATGTTTATTTAGTCTTCAAGTTCCTTACTACTTTTTTCTTTGCTCTTTTCTACAAACTCATCAATCTTCACATGTGCACTTTCTCTAATTTTATGAGTAGATAGATTCAAATATTTATAAGCTTTTCTGTTATTGGAATATCCCATAAATATTCTTTCATCACTTTTCACATTAAATTTTCCTTTTCTAGACTCTTTCAAAATATAACATTTACTACCAAATACTTTGAAGTAACACACATTAGGTTTATAGCCATACCATAATTCAAAAAGTGTTTGATTTGAATCTTTCATCAACTAGACTTGATTCAAGGTATGAATCATAGTGCTACTTGCTTCCTTATAGCATTTGATAGAAACATTGTTTTCTATCATAAGGGTCCTTACATAGTCCATGTTTGATCTATTCCTTCTTTCAACAATTCCATTCTGCTGAGGTGTGCCAGGTGCAGATACTTGCCTTTTGATTCCTCTCTCATTTCAGAAATCATTGAATTCATTAGAAATAAATTCTCTTCCTCTATCTTATCTTAAACATTTCAGTTTCTTTCCTATTTCTTTCTCTAGTCTAGCGAAGTACCATTTGAAATTTTTAAAAGCTTATGATTTATCCTTCAAATACATAAAAATCATCATTCTTCAATAATCATCATCAAATAAAATAAAGTACTTATCTCTTGTGTAGCTTTTTGTAACAGTAGGTCCATGAACATCTGTATGGACTAGCTCTAGAACTTCTTTAGAATGATAGTTTTTTCTTTTAAAACTTGTCTCTACATCTTGCCAATTTGATAATTCTTGCACATGACCATGTCAAGTTTCTTCAAATTTGAAATGCCTCTAACCCTTTTACTTGTCATTCTTCTTTTCTTCCTTGCCTTCTCTATTTGGACATCTTGTAGCAATATGACCAACTTCTTTACAAGAAAAGAATATCAATGGAATGCTACATTTGTACTTCCCTTTGCCCTTGGGAAATATTCTTGAAATTAATGTTTCAATGATTCAAGATCTTCATCAGAACCATCTTCATCTTCATAGTCGGATTTCCTTTCAGATTTTGAAACTTTCTTTTTGAGTGATAGCTTGGCTTGAAATGCAAACTCAAGGTTGCTAGTGTTAGGAGCATAATTGTCATAGTTATCTAACTCAAATATTGTTAACCTTCCCACTACTACATTTAATATTATATCATTCTTGGGATTACATCTCATCTCATGAATTGCTAACACTCTAATTTCATATATAGGAAGAAGTGTTTTGAGAACATTTCTTACCACTATCTCATTGTGGATCTTTCCTCCTAAAGCTCTGATTACACACACACTGGCTTTTATTCTTTCACTGTATTTTGCAATATTCTCATCTTCTCTCAACCTCATTTGATCAAATTGACCTTTGAGACTTGCTATCTTGAATCTTCTTACATTATCATCTCCTCCATAGATGTCCTTCAACTTGATCCACATCTCATGAGTAGTACCACAATATTTGACTTCACTAAATTTAGCATAGTTAAGAGTTGAAGCAATATCAATCATTATAATGTTATGATTCTTCTTTTCTATAATTTATTCAATAATCATAGTTCTAGTAGGTTCCACATACTTTCTATCTAGGCACTTTAGGCCTGAGTCTCCAATGGTTTCCAAATGAAATCTCATGGGTTCTTGTCATGCCTTGAAATTAACTTTGTTCAGCTTAGGTATCTTCCTTCTATAAGACATCCTGATCTTTAGCTTAGGTCCTTGAAACCTTCTCACCAACCAACAAAATCTCTAATAGAAATTGTTGGAAATATAAGAGGAGTAACTAAGAGGGGAGGGGTTAATTAATTACCACAAAAATAAATCCTAGATCACTTAGATGTCAATACAAATCAAAACCAAACTCTGCTAAAACTAAAAATATTGTTGTAACTCGGTTAGCATTGAGTCACTCGACAAACAGTGTGAATTATTGTAACTTGGTAAGCACTCAAAAATAACTTCTTTATATGTTTAATGTGTTGGTCCCAGAATGGTTTTGACATTTGAGTGTCAACAGACTTAACCGCTTTCTACATTGAAGCCATAGTATATGTCGAGTTAGAATTCCAACATGTGTCAAGTGACTTCAAGTGTCGAGCATTATATAGGTGCCAAGTGATATATAGGTTTTGAGTCATTGTTGACGCCGAGCAAGTCAAAATGATACATATGCTGAGTAAGCCAGAGTTGTACATGTGCTGAGCAAAGTAGGATAGTATATGTGTCGAGCACTAGTAGTCAAGTATGTGTCGAGTAACACAAAATCAACATATGAGTTTGTGCCCTCACAAACTCAGATGTAAACCATTTTTGGACCTAACATAGAAGGATTTCAAAGGATGATAAGGATAAGAATGAATCTTTAATATTTCTTATGCAATCAACATGTAACCAATCAAAAAAATGGAGAAGGCATAAAACCAATGAGAAAAATGCAAGGAATGAGAGGGAACTCAAGATTCAATATGAATCATATATCCATACCTAACCCTAAGTCTATGAAATCTTTATAAGAAGGCTTAGACCCCATGATTTTATGCTACTAAAGGGAAGTCAAGGAAGTTGCTAAGAAAATAGAAAATTGTAGAATAGAGCAAACAGTAGGGGCATCACAGACTTAGTGAATTGAGCAGCAATTACACATCTAGTTGATCAGAATAGAACAAGGGATACAAACAAATATCAGATCAAGCAAGGATCACATCAGAGTGAGAAAATCAAGTGCCTAAAATCAACAATTGAAGATTTTAAGCAATCAGGTCAAAGGCTTCTAATACTCTCTAGCAATTGTATTAGATAGTGAAAATCCTATGTTTATAAGTTAGCCTAACAGATATTTTGTAGATCCTTTGAAGAGGTGACTAAACCCTTTAATAGGGTGACACTTCATGTAAAGTGTTTCTAAATCCTTTAACCAAGTCACTATTGACACAGTGTAAAGCCTTTAACAAGGTAGGCCTTTCACAGGGTAGACCATTAGAAGTGGTCAAACAATTATTGTTGTAGTAATTTTTGTGGGTATCATCCCCACCCTAGTTTTACCTTCTTATTCTTGGAGGGTTTTTGGGTTACCAAATCTGGTGTTATGTGTGTTAATGCATGTGTTTGCTTAATGTTTATTTAATATGTTTACATGCATGCAATTTACTTTTAGTTATTTGTTTTAAAGGAGTTGAAAAGGCTAAAGTGTGGTACTTCTTATTCACCCCCCATCCCTCCTCAGAAGTACTCTTCTCATTTTGAATATTTCAACAATTGGTATCAGAGCAAAGGTTCTCACAAGGAGAAGTCTAACAGCTTAGAGAAAAGATCTAAAGATGGATGTCTTCAAACTTGGGAAGATCATAGACAATCAAGTGATTGATGTGCATCTCACTCTACACAAATTGGAAGAAGCCAGAGAAGAATTGAGAAAGTCCTTAAAAAGAAGGAAGGATATAGCCATAGCTGAAAATGACATACACTACAAGGAGATTGATATCACACAAGAATTTTCTAAAGGAGATTCCAAAGAATTTGATGTAGCAATAGCTGAATTGATGGATAAAAATAGAGCACAAGCTAAAGAAATTAGAATACTCAAGCTTGAACAAGAATCACAAGCCATAATGATTTGTGAACTGACTGAATAGAAGAAGAGAGCCACTAAATACAAGGCCATGATAGAAGATGACAAGAGAAATCTTACCAATAGATTGGAGGAGAAGACAATTGAGTTCGAAAGAATCTCAAACATATAGCTAGACACCTTAAGTCAGATGATGAATGCTCATCATGAGCTAAACACAAAGGACATTGAGATTTCCACCTTGAGAATGCAAAATGAGTAATTGCAAAATGAATTGAAAAGAGAGAAGGAGATAGTAGAAAGCTTCAACAAATCCAATGAGGCTATCAAGTACTTTGAACAACTACTAAAATCATCAAGGGCTAGTAATGATACTTCAAGACTTGGTTACACTAACACTAAGCAAGGAGAATCATCCAAGACTATAGAAGAAATGAGTAACAAAGGTAAGAACACTAAACCCACCTATCATTACTGTGGTAAAAGGGATCACAACTCTATTGTATGCAGGAGTAAGAATGGTCATCAACATGTGAAGTCTAAGAATGCTAGCTTTTGCCACAAGTGCAAAAAGCAAAGACATCAATCACAGAACCAAGACCATGAGAACGCCAAAATTTGAGAGTCATTGCTACAATTTAAAAAAGTATGGATATAAAGCATTTGAATACAGATCAAAGCCTATGTGGACACCTAATTAGCCTACAAGGGAAAGCAACCATGCACACCACTACAACTGGGATTACAATACTAATTATAGCTATCATTATTGTCAAGAGTATGGACATATTCCTTAAAATTGCATAAGGACATTTTTAAGAGGAAACTATAGTAGATGGTTAAGTCAAACTACATGTTTTAGTTGCTTAAAAACTGGTCATATTAGTAGGAATTGCCCAACAAAGTCAAAAGAACCCAAGATAGAAGAAAACAAAGGAAAAGAGAAGTTTGTTGTTGAACAAATAAGAGGGAAAATGAACAAGACTTGGAAGAAGAAAGATGAATGCAACACATCAAATGGAGAGATCACTTCACCAAAGAGGTCAAGTAATCACATCTCATCCAACTAAGTAAGAATAGGTGTATAGGACTGATATACAAAGTTATATCATACATTAGTCCCAAGATAAAGAAGTACTGAAAAGAAGAAATCAACATGAGAAAAGATGCCAAGGCAAAATTTGAAGTTTTTGCAAATACTACCAAACTATTCCAATGGATGCCAAGTTTCTAATAGGAACCGATTTGATAGTTGAAGCCAAATGAAAAAAAATCTAGTGGAAGCCAAGTTATGTTGAAACCTTCAAGTTTCGAGTGTACAACTATTCATACTAAGAATTTAATGCTGGGTTTTGGAAAGTTTAAGGTCAAATTTTGATCATTTTCACACCATTCAAACATAAAACAAAGACAAAGAGAGTGCAGGAGCGATATACAACAACCTTGAAGCCATTTGCATCAATCTCAACAACAATTTAGCATACATTTCAATGATCTAAGGTATTTATCAAGTACCAAGCTATGTAATGTTAAAGTTTTTAAAACATTAAAACCCTAGTTTGATATAATGGCTTCTAGTTCAAGAAACCCCAAAGGAAAAGAAGGTCTAGTTAGTTAGTAATGAGGTAAAACAACTCAAGTTTAGGCCAATCCCTAAAGTCACCTACAGAAATGATCTAGCTAGTGCATTGTCCATCATTCCACCAAAAGTTGTCATAGGACAAGATGTGAGAAAGTGTTATAACTGCAAGATAGGTGTAGTAGGTGATCTTGAGATATTTCAAACCTATGACAAACTATGTGAAAAAAAAATTATAAAGGATGAATTTCAAATAGTTGAAAAAAATGGTTTAACAAATGCCCTAGTTTACCCTACAGGTTTCAAAACTAAATGGATATGGATTATCCTTAGCAGAATTCACAATGGATGTTTGTGGTTGGAAACAAGACTAGTAAATATTATAAAAAGGATAGGACATAGGGTTATGGGTTTCCCAACCCTACAATGGACTAAGACCTTGCAAAGTGACTCAAAAGAGGTAATTGAAAAGAACACAATGGATAACTGGAATAAAAGAGGCATGTCAATTAACACAATCATAGATCCACTTATGCACTTTGTTGTGAGAATCATTTCTCATAAATTCTATCAATCCAATAGATTGAACAGTGTGTCATTTATAGTTGTTGATGTAGCCTACAAACTGGTAAAGAAAGATCACACATATGATCTGTTAGAACTAATGTTGTAGAAAATAAATGAAAACCTAGGAGCAATAAGGAGATCAAAAGGTGCTCAATGCAAATTTGGTTTAGTTCTTATGTGTATATTCTTTTATGTTATGGAAGACTTTCCTTCTATTGGAAAGGTGAATCGAAACCCTAAAAAAATTGCAATTACACAAATCAATGAGTTCATTGATCATATGGGTGACAATTTTGAGGCCCAAATGAAAGGCTATTTTTAGGATTCTAAGAAATCCATGAAGCAAAAGGTGAGAATACCAATTTTCCTAGTGGAAAAACCCATCAATGACATATGCTTTTTGGTTGACATTGATTATACGTATATCCAGGTAGAAATACCAAGAGTAAGATGGCTAAGGCCATTGGGCTATGAGCTTGATATAGATGAAGCCTCAAAAACAATCACATCATTGCTTGTAGAAGAGATAGATAAGGAGGCTCCTCACTTTGGCACATATGATGTTGTCAAATCCAAAGTTGAAACTAAATTGAAGATAGCCTTTGTTATTAAGAGGAAAGATAAATTAGTAAAGAAGATAAAGAATAAATTTGGAGCAAATATTGAAGGAGAAGCAGGCAATGAAGAAGAAGAAGGAGAAGAAGAAGGAGAAAGTGAAGAAGAAGAAGAACAAGGGCAAGGTCCAATGGATTTGACCCAAGGCTTAGGACAATACAAGGAGGAAGGTGTCAAGGAAGAAGAAGTCAAGGAAGCACCTACACTAGCCAAGCAAAAGAAAAGAAAGGCTAAAACTTAGCCTTTAGCTTAGCCCAAGCCCAAGAAGGTCACTAAGCCTACACAAGGTAAGCCAGCACCAACAACAAGAGCTAACACAAGGGAATCTACACAATAGGACAAGGAGAAAGAAAAGGAGAAGAAAAAGGACACTAAATTGATTAATGAAATGCTAAAGAAAACAATAAATCATGTGGCACAACCAGACATTGATGATGAGGAGATAACAAAATCAGAGAATATCAACCAATTCAGAGTGGTAAGTCATCCTTCCAAATTTGCCTTAGACAAAATTTGTGAAAATGTTAGGAATGTAGATTTAAATGATTTGAAAAGTCTTGATTTCAACAAGTTAAGTAGAGAAGAACAAAATAGAATAGAAGAATCAATATATGCCATGATGGCTAAATTTAAGAATACACCTCTAGAGCTAGACAATACCATGCCTAGAGAGCTATATGAGATAATTGAAAATAAATGGCATTATTGTCTGAAAATGGAAAAGGAGATCAAAGAATATACCTTAGCACAGGTGATGCACAACCTAACAAGAAGTCAAATAAATAAAGCTAATAAGAAATATGGTGGCAAATTTGCACCTAAATACGAACCTTCAGCATCCTACAAAACAAGATTGAGGATGTAGTAAATAAATCCACACAATTGTAGAAGACAATCTACTAGATAATTGATGACAAGGATGAAGAAGCAAATAAGGTAGAGGCTCTTGCCAAGGAGAAGATAGAAGAAAATAAAGGAGAGGAAGAGAAGTAAGAGGAAGAGGAAGAGAAGGAATCAACAACAAAAGTAGATGAAGAAAAATAGAAAGAGGAGGACGATAAGAAAGACAAGAAGGAAAAAGAAAAAGGTGAGGAGGAAGAGACACAAAAGAGAGAAGACATAACAATAGCTAAATAGTAGCAAGAAGAGGAATAGAGTGTTCAAAACACACAAATGCCACCTCCTAGCCCTCCTCATGTAACCATCACACCTACAGATATAATATCTATCAAGGATGTTCCTAACAATTTAGCTCAGAACATCAATCCCCTAACTATAGGGGATCTCTCCAACATCCTTCACCAATCCACTCTACGAGCATAGTTATGTACAAACCCTATATTGGTGAGTGTAAATGAGCTACACAAGGTAGTAGCAAAACCAAAAAGAGACAAGATGAAATCACAAGAACCACCTTTTACCTATACAGCTACTAGCACTAAAAATTTAATGCTTCCACCACCTCCAACAATTGCAATGGAAATAGGTGACACCATTTAGAATCCAAATGTAGAAGAAAGAAAGTATAATGAGGAGGAAACATCAAAAGAAGAGGAATAGGCTGCTATTCAAACATCGGTAGAACTACTAGAGACAAACAGTCCTACAAAGACCCCTCATAAGCCAATCACTGAAGCCATACCTTTGCAAATCTCCACACCAAGCTCAAGCTCAACCAAGGTTTCCAGGGTACTTCACTATGGAGACCCTAAGTTAGATGAAGAGATAATCATTCCTTCTTATGACTCGAAGACTATCACAATGGAGCAGATTACAAAAATGCAAAATGCATTAAACAAGAGGTAAAGACAAGAAATACTTAGAAAAGAGTATAAACACAAGTAAGCACTACATGAGATCAAGGACATCTTTATGGATGCCTTCAACTTGCAGTCACTAGATGAGTCAAAGCTCATAATGGAACAATTATCTAATATAGTTGACCAAGTGACTAGTGAAGGCTAGGATACAAATGTTAAACTTATGGAATGGTTTGAAAGGAAGTTTCAAGGGAACGTAAATGAGAAAATATCCAGTGGCATAGCACTTGAACAAATAGAATTGGCCAAGAAAATTGACAAGGTCAAAACTATACTTGAGAACATTTTCTCACTATACAAAAAGTTGTGTGATTTTTCCAACTTCACACAAGAGACAAGCCAGAGAATAATGAGCTTGGAGAGAAATCTAAAGATTTATAGCATGCAATTACCAAGAGATCCAACTCAAGGTGAGAAGCATTTTTCCCAATTGCTTCACACCGAAAGAGAGTTAGTTGCATTAGCAAGTGAAGAGGCTAATATAAAGGCCAAATTAATCTAGATTCAATGCTCCATAAACCCACATTTGGAGGTCCTCCACAAAGAGCAAGTCTATGCTAAAACTATCTTAAAGAAAGATCCTAATCTTTCTACATTAGATGGACTTGTACATTTTGCTGCAGAGACTGCCATCTACAACAAGTCACTAGATATTGTTTTGGAGAATTGGGATGTAGCTCTGAAAATAATAATGGAGGTAAGCAACACATTTTTGACAAAATATGGTATTACTCCTTAGAGCCCTTTGACATAAGTGTCAAAAAGGGGGAGAAATAATAAGGAAGATAGCGAGAGAAATAATAGTAAGGAAGATATATCTAAGGGGGAGATAAGTCATAATGTGTAAATAGTATGGGGGAGATATAATGTTTTGGGGGAGATATGAACAAAATCAACCAGTACTGACAAAGTAGAAAAAATAGCTCAGCAAACAAGTATAGGGTAAAGAGAAAGAGTTTCAGGCACATTTAGCACAAAATTTTGGGTTACAAGAATGAAATGGCACAATCAACTCAAGGGAGTTATAAAGTATTTTTTAACAAATTTTGAAATTTTTTACATATGCAGAATAGATTAGATAGGGTACTCATAAGGACATATTAGTAATGTTTAGTTAAGTATTTTTGACACTCATGTCAAAGGGGGAGATTGTTGGTCTTAGAATGGTTTTGACATTTGAGTGTCAACACACTTAACCACTTTCTACATTGAAGTCACAGTATATGCCGAGTCATAATTCCAATAGGTGTTGAGTGACTTTAGGTGTCAAAAATTATATAGGTGCTGAGTGATATATAGGTGCCGAGTCATAGTTTATGTCAAGCAAGTTAGAATGCTACATATGCTGAGTAAGCCAGAATCATACATGTATCGAGAAAGATAGAATGCAATAGATGCCAAGCAAAGTAGGATAGTATATGTGTTGAGCACCAATAGTCTAGTATGTGTTGAGTAACACAGAATCAACATATGAGTTTGTACCCTCACAAACTCAGATGTAAACCATTTTTGGAGTTGATATAGAAGGATTTCGAAGGATGATAAGGATAAGAATGAATCTTTTATATTTCCTATGCAATTAGCATGCAACCAATGAAAAAAATGGACAAGGCATGCAACCAATGAGAAAAATGCAAGGAATGAGCGAGAACTCAAGATTCAATGTGGATCGTAGATCCATACCTAACCCTAAATCTATGAAGTCTTTATAAGAAGGCTTAGATCCCACAATTTTATGTTACTAAAGGGAAGTCAAAGAAGTTGCTAAACAAATAGAAAATTGCAGAATAGAGCAAATAGCAGGGGCATCCCAGACTTAGTGAATTGAGCAGCAATTACACATCTAGTTTATTAGAATAGAACAAGGGATACAAACAAATATCAGATCAAGCAAGGATCTCATCAGAGTGAGCAGATCAAGTGCTTGAAATCAACAATTAAAACTTGTAAGCAATCAGGTCAAAGGTTTCTAATACTCTCTAGCAATTATATTAGATAGTGAAAATCATATGATGATAGGTTAGCCTAGCAACTATTTTGTAGATCCTTTGAAGAGGTGACTAAATCCATTAATAGAGTGACACTTCATGTAAAATGTTTGTAAATCCTTTAACTAGGTCACTATTGACATAGTGTAAAGCCTTTAATAGGGCAGGCCTTTCACAGGGTAGACCATCAAAAGTGGTCAAACAATTATTGCTACGGTAATTTTTGTGTGTATCATCCCCACTCCAGTTTTACCTTCTTATTCTTGGAGGGTTTTTGGGTTACCAAATCTGGTGTTATGTGTGTTAATGAATATTTTTTCTTAATGTTTATTTAATATGTTTACATGCATGCAGTTTACTTTTAGTTATTTGTTTTAAAGGAGTTGAAAAAGGCTAAAGTGTGGTACTTCTGATTCACCCCCCCCCCCCCCAAAAGTACTCTTCCCATTTTGAATATTTCAACATAATGTAACTAACCACATTTAATATAGTTTTAGAATAGAAAGAAAATAACATGAACACATATGACACTAGGATTTAATGTGGAAACTCAAATTGGGAAAAATCACCAATTGCAACTAGTTACTATTTTTCACTCTTCTTAAGTGAGCTCTGTTAGGAGTCAACCCTATCAAAGGTTATAAAAAAATTTGTTAGGCATGACCCTATTAAAGAATTTATTCACCCTATTAGGAGTGGCCTTGTTAGAGGTCTTTAAACACTTCAATCTAGAAATGCCACCTTGTTAGAGGATTTGACAAATAGTTGTTAAGCTAACTCCATTAAGAGATTTCATACACTACTACAATTATTATAGAGTAACAATGATACAACTTGTTTTTTGTTGAAATTATATTGCTGATTTCAAATCTTTGTTCTAGCTTTAATACTTGATCCTCCCAAATTAGATAAAAATTTACAACTTGGTCGACTCAGGATACTCTGGTATCCTTCCAATTCGCTTCTTTGGTTTATCTTTTTAATCCCATGCTTCTCATATTCAATCCCACAACTTGATCTTATACTTATATCTTTTGCCTTGCCAAGTTGCCTTGAATACACTTACAAATATTTAATATTCATCCCTTAAGTTGGTTAGACTTAACAAATATATTCATCAAACTAAATATACTTATTTAAAAAAATCCTTCATTAGCCGACCCATCTCGGTCAACACTAACTCAAAAAAGACTTTCTTTAGACTTCTTTTTTTAACCGCATGAACTCCATTAACATTGCATCCTAAAATGAATTCCTTTGGTAACTGGGTGAGCTTAGTTCATACCAGATCCATGCCAACTTCTCTTTTGTGGCTAAGTGAACTTGGTAGACATTGTCTTCCTGCAAACTTTCATTGGTGCCTAAGTGAACTTAGTACATACTATCTTTGGACTTTGTTTAATCTAGAATGCTTGGTAGACATTGGAAATTATCTTCATCGCTTGAGTGAGCTTGGTAGACACTAACTGATAAAGACTTGAAATTTTGTGTAATATCAAAGACAATATACAATTGAATAATTATTTTCACTAGTATTCTTGTTGAATTCATTGATATCATATGGTGAAAATTTGTTATTGATATTATGATTGCGAAACATGGTTGCATTTATGAGATCACTAGCATTTTTATATTATATCAGGTGTAAATTGGAACATGGGCTGTTGCTTCTTCTAATTTTTGTTGCTAAACTTATTGTAATGACTTGGTTCTCTTTGAATAAATAAAGATCAAATTATGGAGTGGTTTATGTCACTCTAATAAAACCATGTAGGTTTTGAGGGTTTCCCACACAACACATTATGTGATATCATTTTGATGCATTGCAATTGTATTTGCACACTCTGATTCCTCATACATCTTTGTTCTTTCATTGACTAAGATTTTGCAAGGTATTTCTTTCAAATATTTAATGTTAATATTTTTGTTTATGCTAAGTTATGAAAAATAGCAATGTCAAGTACTACTTGCATTGTGTGATCATATAAATATATTGAGAAAACAACTTTTTTGCATCATTAGGTAAAAAGAATTTTTCATGTGCATAAATTTTGTTAATAATTATTAAAATCTTCAAAGTTTGTAGCTTTTGTTCCCTCTGATTTTCCCTAAGCACCCGACCCCTGCCACCCCCCTCTCTACCCACCCACGTGAATCCACTTCTAGAAAAGTCATGATATTGGTATTATGTTGTAGTTTTAAAAGTGTTGCAAGGTTGAACAATATCCTCTATCATTTTTGAAACAATACGGAGAAACCCTTCTTGATACAAACATCTTATTCATGGATATCATAGGAATAAAGTGGACCTTTTGGTGTTATGTTGTAGCTTTAAAAGTATTGCAAGGTTGAACAAGATCCTCTATCATTTTGGAAACAATATGGAGCAATCCTTCTTGGTAGAAATATCTTATTCATGGATATCATAGGGATAAAGTGGAGCTTAGAAATAATTCATATTGATAGAACTCTTTTTTTGAATAGAACATTTACATTGCTACCATCATCTTTCTATATAATTTCAAATGAATCACTTAGACAAACCAAACTTTAAAATGCATTATTCAAAGCAATATGATTAATATAGCTTATATATAAAATGAATGAAATAACTAAAATAAACAAAAATAATAAAGAATTGCAAAATTAAATGATATATCTCATAGGCCCAAGAATCTCAGTAATTTGTGTTTGCCTACATCACAATATATAATTTAAGGTGAATCACTTTAACATAAGAAAGTTTAAGGTAGGTCCCCATGCATTGCTAAGCTTATTTTGGCTAGCAGTCATTGCTCAACATTTCTAGCAGCAATTTGTGGAGCAGGTAGCCCCATGCTTATTGATTTTTGTTGCTGCTTAATTTTTGACAAGAATGAATAGAATGTTTAAATAAAATTCTGATAATAAATATTGTGGAAAAATCTATAGAGAGATAACAGGAGAAATAAATGAGAGAGAAAATATTTTGTGTAGCCATATGTCATTTTTTTCAATAAGCAGCAGCTGCTTATTTTAAAATTTTAAGTTGTCGCTGCTCCACAAAAGTAAGGATAGTTTCTAAATTATTATTTTCCCATCATTGAAAAATGACATGAGAACAATTTAGCAACTACATGTAGACACGGGGTTAGAATAGATTACTTAGTCCAAGAAAAATTATTAATTTACATATAAATAATTAAAACCTCCAAGTTGCCTTGTCTCATACTAGAAAACTTTTGTAATATTCCCATTTTTCTTCAATATTGAAAACTCAACATTTGTGAACCTATGTTCTACCATTTTGTTGGAAGAGTTGTGGTGTAAGTAATCTGTTTCTATTTTATGATAGCAACAGTGCCATTCACTTGGCTAAAAATTGAGCTTTTCATAATTGCACAAATATCATTTATATCTCATATTCTTAATAAAGATAAATATCAGCTGAAGAAAATATATACTAAAGTAAATCTGGTGGATGATTTGAATAAGGTGATTACAAGAGAGAGCTTCAAATTTTGCTGAGATTCCCTCAGTTTTATACAGATATGATCATAAATCTGAAGTCTCGGATATCTCTGTTTAGTTCTTTCTCTTGGTGGTTGGTTGTGAGACTCTAGAATATATAAAACCCAATCTTTCGTATTATTGGCTGAGAATACCAGTTTACTACATGTATTATTATAATTATTTGCTGAGAATATCTCTCAACATTTATTAATGTATCAGTAATAAAACACCTCACATTCGATTAGTGGAAGATTGATCTTATATTTTAGTTTCATGGCTGCTCATGTATTGTATTGAGAGATATAATAATGAGAATCCTAGCTTCAACGTAGATATAGTTTTCTAAGATGACCCACTACAAATTGATTGTCTTCTATCTCTATTGTATGTCTGTTGTTTTGATCTTATTTTACTCAATGTGTGCATATCCTTTTGAGTTCGAATGCACTCCATATCCCATGTCTGTTATAAACTTTTACCAGACTTTCGTAGCTTATTACTAAGATAAACAAATTAATCTAAATATAATGTACACATAACATGCTACTGAAATCATCTAACGGTTTGACTATCACTCAAACTAATGAAATATTAACATCTCTCCATGCATTTATATCTCTAACAATAACATGCCTTTCAGTTGTATCTTGTGCACTTAGATATGAGCAGAAGAGAACACATTTGTTGCGTATGCATCACCGGTTTTGAAAATGACATCCATTTGACAATATGCTGGGCATTTATGAGCGATATTACATTGCAAAAATGTCCATTATGTGCTGTTTTCTGTCAATTGTCTCAACTACACGAATAGGTCCTGCAACTGTTTGATCAGTGACCAGAGATCTATGTCGTTAAAGTTTTGATATCAAACCCATCAACATTTTAGCCATTTTTCAACCATATGTCCCAACCGCGTGAATAAGCTATGCAACTGATTGATGAGGATTGTTGTATTTTTTAAATTTGATTTTACATCCGTGTCAATAAATATATTTAGTTATTTGATACATTTATTGGATTGAGAACAAGAGTTTGAGGGTATCTATTTTTTGTCATAGCCCACCAAAACATCATCAAACCTCACCTTCATAATCTTTTCATATTTTGAAATGCTTCTCAACAATAATGCAAAGTGAAAGATTCACATGATAATCACATTAATTGATATCAATCACAATATCATAATACATATTGTAACCAATCTAACAATCTCACAACTACCGTGAAGTAGATGATTGACATCAATGACTTTGCCAGATGACACATACCCTACTACCTCAAATGTTGAGGCCAAGCTCTATGTAAATACTAGTAAAAGATGAAGTCCATTAAGCCTTCAAATGGGATTCCAAGTCACCCACAAGGATGCAAAATGAATAGAAGGTAAAATAGTGGATGCATATATAAATGTTTAATATTGCTACCAAAATTCAATTGTGTATTTTTTGAGTCAAACTCATTGACCAGTATTTAATGAGTAGTGGTTGACAAGAACCCATCTCTCATGAGAATGAATGCAACATTTAACACTTCTTATATCTCAGTGATGCTCATAGAGGTGAAACATTGGGACATCTCAGGAAGTCACCAATCCCAATACTACTCGCGTTCAACCATGTTTGACTATGAAGTTTCCTCTTTGGTTAAACTCACTCTTTTTGCAACCCCATTTGTAAAGCCTCTAGTGTGTATATGAACTATTCATTAGAAATTTCTTAGCTCATCAATTGAAAAGGAGACAATATTTTCCACAACAAGTCAAATCATGATATTGCCATCAAGATTCAACTTTGTAATTTTTAAGTCATACTCATTCACCCATGTTTCATTAGTGGTTTATAAGAACCCAATTAACATTAAAATAAATGGAATGCATAGAACTCATTGCACCTAGGTGATGCTCACTAAGTTGAAACACTAAGATTTCCTACAATGTCACCCATCCTTTTACTAATACATCTATAAGCATGCCTAGCTAAACACCTATAGTTAAATCCATTTTACTTGCAACCACTTTTGCAAACCTTCAAAAAGTGGTTTGCCTTATGAATCGTTCAGTAAAAATCCCGAAGTAAACTCATCAATTGATAAGTAGGAGATTTTTCCACTCCAAGTTAAATCATAGTATTGCTACCACAATTCAACTATGAATTTTTTGAGTAGTAGTTCACAAGAATCCATCTCGCATGAGTATGAATGGAACACTTAGCACTCATTGTATCTAGGCGATTCTCATAGAGGTGAAACATTGGGACATCTTAGGAAGTTGCTAGTCCCAATACTACTTGAGTTCAAGCATGTTAAACTATGGAGTTTCCCCTTTGGTTAAACCCACTCTTTTTTAAACCCCATTTGTAAAACTTTTGGCAAGTGTATGAAATATTCATTAGAAAGCCCTATAACTCATTAGTTAAAAATGGGGAGATATTTTCCAAAACAAGTCAAATCATGATAATGCAAATAGAATTCAATTGTGTGACTTTTAAGTCAAATTTCATGGGTAGTGGTTTAAATAACCCTTTTATCATGAAAATGAATGGAACACCTAACATTCATTACACATAGGTAATGCTCGCGGAGCTAAAACACTGAGATTTCCTACAAGGTCACCCATCCTTTTACCACTCCATCTATAAGCATGCCTAGTTGAACATCTATAATTAAGTCCATTTTGCTTGTCATATCCCCATTTTAAGATATAATTTTAATAATAATTAGATAGTACAATGTAGTAGATAAGCTATGAATCCGATAATAATAATTAGATAATACAATGTAGTAGATAGGACATTACAATGGTATCAGAGCATGATCTTGCCATCTTGTAAGGTTAAGTGGGATTAGAAAAATAATTTATGTGAAAGACTAATGTAGAAATTTAATGACTATTAGAAATGATTCAAACATATCCATGATAGCAACCTAAGAATTTAGAATAAAAGAAATATATATTTCAATTGAAGAGAAGAAGTTATATAATTGCTTGAGGACAAGCAATTTGAGGAAGGGAAGATTGCCATATCCCCATTTTAAGATAGAATTTTAATGATAATTAGATAATACAATGTAGTATATATATATATATATATATATATATATATATATATATATATATATATATATATATATATATATATATATATATATATATATATATATATATATATATATTTGGAAAAAAAAGGACAATATTATAAGCCCTTGCAAGTAGGGACATTACATGCTTCCAACACCATTTGTAAGCATTAAAAAGTATTTTTCCTTATGAACCATTAAGTAGAAGTCTCCTTAAGCTCATCAATTGATAAGTAGGAGATATTTTCCACTCCAAATTAATTTATACCATTTCTATGAAGATTCAACTATGTAGTTTTGTAGTCAAACTCATTCACCCATATTTCATGAGTATTGGCTTGTAAGAACCCATATCTCATGATAATGAGTGGACTCACTTAGCGTTGATTACATCTAAGTGATTATAAAAAAGGTAAAGCACTAGGAATTCTTGGGAGGTGACCCATCCAAGAACTACTTAAGATCAAGAATTAATAAGTACAAAGTTTCCTCTAAGGTTAAGATCACTTTTCTTGAAAACCCATTTGTAAAATATTCAACAAATGTTTTACCTTATGAAGCATTGGTTAAAAATCCTCTTAATTTTTTTTGTGGCTTCACAACACATTTGGACCCCCATTTTTTTATTTTAGGTCAAGGTATTCCACTCTCTAGAATAGGGCATCTAGTTAGGTACCTTGGTGAGTTGGTCCCCCCTCTAGGTCTAAGAGAGTCTTGTAGGTCCAGTCGAAACTATCTTACAAGGTTGGGAAGTTGAGAAGACAAATTTTGTTAAGTCAAAAGAAGGTGCGCACATGCACATTAGCACATATGTGCACCCATAGGGGGTGCACTAAGTGCACTCATTATACAAGCCCAGAGGGCACACATGTGCATGTGCACACCCTGCACAAATGCACACTTTCTGCACCCTTATAGGTGCACTAGGTGCATACCTTGGCACCCCAGGTGCCTATAAATAGGAGGACTCCCTTCTCCTTTAGGTTATTTGCATTCAATGATCTTTCAAAAATTGCACCATCGGACCTGTACACATATATGACCTCTATTGAACTTGAACCTTCATCAAGCACCTATGGTAAACATAGGTGCACACATGTGCACATGTACACCCTCACTTGGTGTGCATTGTGTGCCTTATGGGCTACTTAAACTTATAGTTGAGGCACCACTTTTGTGACACCTAGGAAGCAAGAACACATGCACATATTCAAATATCACTCTACCTAGACCATTGGGTACATGTGGTACATCATGCACACATGTGAGGGTGTGTGTGGTGTGCATGTGTGCCTATTGGGACTTTCGAGGGAATTTTATGAGTTTGTCATTTTTTGTCAAAAAAAAATCGGTTTAGTCATCTCTTTTAGCATATTTTCATCTTCAAATGATGGAACATTAACTTCTATATTTTCTGTAGGTCAAAGTGGCATCTTCATTGTCTTCCATGGTAGAAAATATTGTGTCAAAAATAGTGACGTTCAGGTTTTAGGCTATGGCAAAGAAATTATGACTCGTGGATAAACAATAAAAAATTTGTGACATAGAATTGGGGTATATTTATTGGAACATGTTCTTGGTTTTGTGCAATAAACTAAGGGAGAGGTCAGAAATGATCTCATCTTTTATTCAAACTAGCTTCATCAATGCAGCTTCACATCTTGTATCTGCCCATTTCTCAAAATTGATCATGGCACTGGCTCATCATTACATGCCTAAAGAGAAAGTAGTGAAGAGTTTCATTGGAAAATTAATCTTGGACATTTTCCCGAATAACATCGAAAAGGTCTTACATCTACTAGATTCAAATCAGTTCTAGAAGATAACTTATGATATAGAAGATCAATGGTATAGGGAGCATGAATGGGAGGCTCAAAAACTTTTACAAGATATGTACCTCCTTGCCTAACCCCATCCTAATAGAAGAGTCAACAAGTTATACATGACCCAAGGGTATATGATGGATGAAATTAGCTATTGTATTGTCATCCTGAGTAGAGCCATGAGGCTCCCTACAACAAGTTAATTGGAAACATGGATGGTCCACTTCATAGAGACAATTAAGAAGGGAGGCTTGTCAATTAATTGGGTAACATTCATTAGAAACAACTTGGATGAACAAATGATCTTAGTGAAGTCTAATGCACAATATTATGTAATGCCCCACCCCAAGATCCTTTGAACAAGGATAAATAAAAGCAAAGATATATGTATGTATGTATGTATGTATGTATATTTTTATTTATTTTTATTTAAAGTATGGATGCACACAAAAATCAACATACCAAGATCACAAAGATCGCAATGGAAGACTTAACAAACATCCAACACCAACGGATCTCCAAACGTAATTACTAACCAAAAAATGACAATGCATAGAAGAATGCAAATGATTTTGAATCCAAAACATTTCAAATTAAAAATTCAATACCAAGGGATTGAAGAAAATTGTAGAGGGTAGTAAAAATACCTCTCAAAAGCTTCTAGACAAACTGAAAAGTGTCTATTGTCTATCTAAAAAAAATTTCCCAATGACCCAGGTGGTACTACCATGCAACACTGTGAGATACTTTCTAGTATTGTACGACATTTCTACAATCGGTGTACAATACTTTTAGGGTCTATGAGACACTTCTCGAAAGGTCATGTGACACTCTTTTGGTGTGGTATGATAGTTTCTCTAAGGGTGTTTGATACTTTTAAGTATCATGTGACAATTTTCCTTTGGGTGTGTGATACTTTCTAGTATTGTTTTGTTTATAACATCCTGCAGACGTCATATTATGACAAGATAAGTTACATGGATATAGTATACTTGTTGGTGATGATGTGTATAACCTCAAAAGTTTGTATGCATTGTATGGAACAAAGATAATTGTGTTTTAATGAAGTAGGACAATGGAATTGAAGGAAATAATTGTTTTGTTTACAAAACAATTACCTGTCCAATTAGGGCTGACATCCGAGATGTTTACTCTAACTTGGAAAAGTGAATTGTGGTCCTAGTCAACCTAGCAGAAATTTATGTAAAGGCATGGTATTTATGCAAATGACTTCTTATGATAAGAAGTGTGCTTGTGAGATTGTAAAAAGAATTGTGAATTGTGAATTATGATGAGCGAAATTTTGTGAAAGTGATACATGCAAAGTTTTATATGAGCTATCTAGTGATCCAAGATCCAACTAAAGATCAAAGATTAGTCAAGGAAGGAAAATAATAGTAAATTACTTGTTTGAGTAGTGAGCTCTTCATGTAGTTTAAATTTCATGTCTTCACAATGGGCTCTTCTTGCATACATTATATTGCAACTCCTAGTAGGGTTGCCTCTTACCTTGACCAAGAAAATTTGTTGAAAAATGATAAAATATATTTCCAAAAATAAGGTTTTCTTCAAAATACATTGTTTACAATTGAGTCAAGTGATGAAAAAGAGGAGGAATAGGAAACCAAACAAGTAGAAAAGGTGACTCCACCTAGGCAAGCAACAAGAAAAGCTTGACAACCATGGAAGTTGAAGATTGAGAAGATTAACACAATGATTGCCAATGAGGGAAACTTTGTTTAGATGAACAAGTTTTATGATTTATATAATAATTTTGAGAAGGATCAGATTAATATATCTACTATGAGAGATATCATTGAAATGATCTAAGTATGAAGGATATCAAAGGAGTAGTGAACTAGAAAGTCTATGAGAGACTCATAGAGAAGAAGACTCCAACAAGAGAGGAAGACCTTGAACTTCAGAAGTCTATGCTAAAGACCATTTTCAAGACTGATGATACAAATGAAATTAATAGAGTGTTGAATATCCTCACACCATATTTGAGTAATAAGTTGAAGCCATTCTTATTTATGGTTGATAAGAAGGAAAAATTGAGAAAGGAGACAATAGTAGCTATTAGTAAGATGTTGACAGAGTCATAGGCAACATCTCCTCCAACTCCTAGAACCTTAGAAGTATTAGTAAGTGGTGACACCATGTAGATTGATCAAACCAATGTTACTCTTAACATTAATGATACCAATCCATTTGGTGGTTCCAAATCAAATGTACCAGACACTAAAGATATTGAGGAAAAGTTGAAACAAATTGAGGGAAAAAAAGAGGCTACTAGAAGAAGAAAAGAAGAAGATAGAAGAAGCCAAGAAGAAATTTCTTAAGGAAGAATGGAAAATAAAGGAAGATGAAGACAAGAAAAGGATTACAGAAGAAGAGAGGATAAAGAAAATTGAGGAAGAAGAGAGGAAAAGATTAGAAGAAAAGAGAGAAAGAAAAGAAAAAGAAAGGAAAGAAGAAGAAGAGAAAATAACTAAAGATACAACAAAGAAAAAGAGGGAGGATGAGACTAAAATGTCTAGTTCATCTAATCTACTCTCTCTTTCTATTTTAGCTACTGATGATGATGTTCAAATTGATCTGATTTCATCCTTATCTAAACTTTTATAGAAGAATAAAACTATGAAAAATTTGTAGAAAACTTTAATGGAAGTAACTGACAGATTGCACAACACTTTGATAGTATAGCATACTAAGTTAGTTCCTGAACAGAGAGTGCAAGTAGTGCTAAAGTCTTTTGATGAAGAGTTTACTAATTTTATGAATGTTGCAGAGGTGAAGGCTCAACTTTTCCATGATGCTAACTTGTTTAGCACCATCTACCAAAATATCAAGAATGATTTAGTCAATCTTAATCCATGCATAAAAGAACTTTGGAAATGCTAGCAAGAAGGGAAAGCTTTGTATGTTAAGTGTGCCTTATCACACAAATTGACTAAAGACTTGGACAACTAGATAGAGACAAAGATGAGTGAGTTAGAGGATTTATGTAGCCAAATCTAGCTTCCATCTAGCAAAGTCAATGATTTTGAGAGTCAAGTTGCTAGCGTTCACAATGACATCAGGAAACTAGAACTTCAAAAAGAGTAGATCTTGAAGAGAACATCTAATTTTAGAGAATCCATTTCTTTGAAGTTATCTTTTGTTGAGAAGTAGCTATATGGATGTGTCAAGACTAAGGGAACATATACAAACTTTTTGTATTCAGATATCAATGCAGTTGAGATTGCATCATATGCTTTATGTGAAATTCTCACATTAGTAGAGTCTACAAAAGAGACATGGACCAAAGGTATGAATAGCCTAAAGACTATTTTTTGATGATTGTATGCAAATAATTTCAGCATAAAGGAAGGACCATAGTTTTGACAATTTTTGGACAATGTCATGACATTTTGACCTTTTTCATTCATGTCAAAGGTGGAGAGATACATGTGAAGATTGTAAAAGTGTAAAGTATATTGTAAGGGGGAGCATATATGTAAAGTTGAACAAGTTGTAATAGATGTAATATTTATTTTGATAGTTAAGTTTTTGTCACTTGGCCAATTTTCCCTATTTTGTTACCATCAATGCCAAAGGGGGAGATTTTTTACAATGGGCTAATAGTGATATGTAATTTTTTTCATTAATGGCAACACATGATGTACATGTTGATAGGAAACCTCAGAAATAAAGATACTTAGTGTTTGGTAATCAAAAAATTATTAAGTATAGAATTTGGTTTACAGCAATGTATTGTTTTGTTTATAACATATTGTAGATGTCATATTATGACAAGAAAAGTTACATGGAGATAGTATACACATTGGTGATGATGTGTCTAACCTCAAAAGTTTGTATAGACTGTAAGAAATAGAGATAATTGTGTTTTAATGAAGCAAGACAATGAAATTGAAGGAAAGAATTATTTTATTTATACAACAATTACTTGTCCAATTGGGTCTGACATCCTAGATGTTTACTCTAACTTGGAAATGTGAATAGTGGTCCTAGCCAATGCAGCAACAATTTATGTAAAGGCATGGTATTTATGCAAAGGATTTCTTATGATAAGAAGTGTGCTTGTGAGATTATAAAAAGAATTGTGAATTCTGAATTATGATGAGAAAATTTTTGTGAAAGTGATACATATGAAGTTTTATATGAGCTATCTGGTGATCCAAGATCTAGCTAAAAATAAAATATCAATCAAGGAAGGAAAATAACAATAAATTACTTGTTTGAGTAGTGAGCTCTTCATGTAGTTGAAATTGCATGTTTTGGCACTGGGCTCTTCTTGCATACATTATACCACAACTCCTAATAGGTTGGCACAACTCTTTATAGGGTTGGAATCTCTTGATAAGGATTCAAAGTCTCCTAATAGGGACTACTTATACTAAATTTTCTCATTGACTCCTAACAGGGTCCATACTCTAACAAAGAACTTATATATCAGTATATTATCTAGTGGGTATCATCCCCACCAGGGTTTTCACTTGGCTGAGGTTTCCCTAGTTAGTAAAATATGGTGTCATGAGTTATCTCTATGTATTTTTACTATTACTATTCAACATTACTTTATTGCTTTGATATGCATGGATTAAAGTAAGTAATAATATCTAGTTGGCAACTAAATTTTGAAGATTACTAATTCACCCCCTCCTCTTAGTAATCCCTATTTCTAATAGTGGTAAGGGTAGCTATGCTTCCTAACCACATGAAACACATGGCTCCACTCTGGCTATGCTGATGGAGGTAATGATCCAAACACACATAAAACAAATGTTCATGGCTATCACACATAATAGACACTAATGATGATTGAAATTGAGATCATGAGACAATGCATGTACAACATGTCCTGGTCAAACATTAAGTGGGTAACTATGTTGGGAATTTTTGCATGGAGAGTTACTTGGCATCAGATAGCCCAAGCTTGGATCATGCATACTTAACTTCCCAACAGAAGGCTCTCACACTGAATCATTTTATTATTTTGTGTTTTATTACCCCCTAGTATTTTATTTAGTTATGACTTGAATAAAATGTCAGCATGCCAGCCCTTGGGAAATAGTTACTAGGATGCGAAGATAGAAGTCCCTTCCATGGATGCTACCCTACCCTACCCATGCTCATCCAACAATGAGTGCACATAGGCATGGAAATTCCCAACCCAATTCCAAATGATAATAACTCCCAAAATACCATGGAAGATCGGGTCTTGTAAGTCACCCGAAGGATGCACATGCACATGCTTGTGTGTGGCACACCACCATCAAAAAATATCATAACACAAGGATTGGGTGAGAACACAACTAAAAACAAGCTCTGCAAGATGGATGTTGTATGCATCTTAATGCAACATAAAAATGAAATAATAGTTTGACTAACATCCTATGGATGATCCAATTTCACAACCAAAATCATGCCAAGAAAACCTGAGAAAATTGGACAACATGCAAATCAAGGTAAAAAAATCCCAAAAATTGAAAACTTTAAAAATAAAACCCATTTTCTCTTTTGGCACAAAAGTCACAAAACTCCAATAAAAATTAGGTTCAGACACTATATGCCAAAATGACCAGAATAATAGTGCAAAACCCCAAACCCTCATCCCAAATAGGGAAAATATTCATACCTAAGCAACTAGGCAAAACCAACAATCAAAAATAGAGGGGAACACTAGCTCTTAGCCTCCTAACAAACAACTACCAGAAATGAAAGTGGAAATAGAGATGAAACTAAAAAATGGGAGAGCCCTAACTAACAGCCAAAAGGGAAGAAACAAGAATTAGCCCAATAAAATAAATAACTCATAGAACCTATCAAAAGTCACAAAAAAACAAGGTCTCCTTGAGGTGGATCCAATAAGACTGATCTCTCAAAGATCTCATCCTCGTAGCTCTCATAATGAATAGAAACACAATCCATTAGAAGATAATTTTGGAAAACTCTCAAATTCTTAATTTCCAAAAGTGAGAAGTGAGGAAGTAATTTCCTCTTTGGATACTTATTCTAATGAAAGGTGCTCCCCTTAATACCATAAATCATCACAAAAAAAAATAAACAACAACAACTGTGAGAACAAAATATGGACTTCTTATTTGCATTGCAAATGTGGAATCATAGAATTCACAAGTACAACACGATAACTGACATGGGTGCCTTCAATAAAGTAATGTACATGACAAAGTTGCGAACTACCACCTAAAGTTGTCCTAGACAATGTTTGGAACTTTTTTAAATAGGCAATTTTATGCCACCTAGAAAGGTTCTAGACATTGAAACTTAACACCTAGGGCTAATAGACCCTAACAATACATATAAAGTCAGTCAAATACATCTTTGACAATTATTTTAGAAATTTTAGGTAGCCCAAATTTGGAAGGCCATAACTCTCAAACCGTTGCTCCAATTAGCTATTATAACCACTTTTAGAAATGCTAGCTCCTTATCTACAAGCTTGAAAATGACTCAATTGCCCTTCTTGCGAGTTTTCAGACCTCATTTGGGCACTCTAAGGACAACTTTTTTACTAGTTATTGCAGATTTTATTGCAGATTTTTCTCCAAATTTTCCATCGAAAATCTGCAATTTAACTTCACTGATACTTAAGATGAAGCAATGATATTTTTATGGTAGCCTTATAACTATAAAATGAACCATCATGTAGAAAATGAGAACATTATGAGATTGTATGAAAAAGTTACTAAAAATAGCAAGTTCCTAGAAATAAAAACCCCTTTTCTACTAGTCCTTATTAAAATAGAAAAGGCTAAAAATAAAAAAAAAATTGGGTGATGCAAGATCACTCTTATTGTGAGGATTCTCTTGCATCAGACACCTAGGGTAATTTGAGAAGTGATTCTATAACATCTCAGGTATTCAGAGGAAAACCAAGATGGTTAACCTCCTCCCTTGCTAGCCATGATGAATCCTCTACTAACCTCTCTTTCCATTTGACTAGGTATTCCTCATAAGTTCTATTCCTTGTACTTTTTCCAATATGATTGTCCAGTATCTCGCCAATATACTTTGTAGCTGAACTAGCTATTGGAATACTCTACTAGACTTTACAACTTTATCTCCATCACCTCCTTCATAATACTTTGTCAAATCTAAAATATTAAATATTTGTAGAATATTCAATTTAGTAGGCAACTCCACTTCATAAGCATTTCCAAAATCATGCCTTTTCACTATCTTGCATGGTCCAAACTCCTTCATCTTTAGCTTATTATATGTACCCACTGGAAAATACTTTTTTCTCAAATGAACCATGACTTCATCTCCAATCTAAAATTGCTTATAGTCCTTTTCACATCTATTTTAGCCTTATATTGTGTATTCATCTTTACAATGTGCTTCCTCACCTCCTCATGGATGTTCTTCAAATGTTTAGCAAATTCTTTTTCTTTAGCACTACTTATCCCTCTTTAATCCAACTGTCATAATTTAGAAGCATTTCTAGGACTACTACCATATACAATCTAGAATGGTGATTTACCAGTAATCCTATTGATAGAATTATTATACACAAATTCTGCCTATAGTAAAAACATATCCTATCCTTTTGGCTTGTCTCCAGCAAACATCTTAGAAAATTTTCCATACTCCTATTCACCACTTCTATTTCTACATCAGTTTGGGGATGATGTGATGAACTAAATTTCAAATCTGTCTTCAATTTCTTCCAAAATGTATGCCAAAATTACCCAACAAATTTGGTATCTCGGTCTAAAACTATGCTCTTTCATAGACCATGTAGTCTCACCACTGTTTTGAAAAACAACTTTGCTACATAAAGGGCATCACTAGTCTTCTTGCAAGGAATAAAATGTGCCATCTTTGAAAATGTATCAACCACTACAAAAATAGAATCATGCCCACATTGTGTCCTTGGTAATCCAAGAACAAAATCCATGCTGACATCCTTGTACAACTTTGCTGGTATAAGTAATGCCTAATAGAATCCTATATTTTGCTACACTCCTTTCACCATTTGACATACTTTGCAACTTTGTACAAATTTCTTCACATCTTCTTGCAACTATGCCTAGTAATAATTCTCAACAACCAAAGAAATGATCTTATCTCTGCCAAAATGTCCAGCCAATCCTCCATTATTCTTCTGCTTGATGAGATTCTCCCTCATTGAACTTTTGGGAATTCACAACTAGATTCCTTTGAAAAATATACTATCCCAGATCATGAAATCCAACCGCTTTATCATGTCGTGTATAGCAGGTTATGTACAAGCCTTTAACACTTCACCAAAATTAGGATCATCCAATACAAAGTATTGAGTTCCTTGAACACAACCATCTCTATCTACATTTTTGTCAGCAAAAGTTGTCTTCTACTAAGAGCATCTACAACTCTATTAGACTTCTCACTCCTGTGTTTCAAAACAAATGTATAACTCTATAAAAACTCAACCCACTTCAAATGTATTTGGTTTAATTTTCCTTGTCTATTCAAATCTTACAAAGCTTGATGATTAGTATACAAAACAAACTCCTTAGGAAGAAGATAGTGTCTCCACTTCTTCAATGCTTGAACTATAGCATAAAATTCCCAATCATAAACAGAATATTTTCTTTTTGCATCATTCAAATTCTCACTAAAATAAGCAATAGGTCTACCTTCTTGGTTCAAAATAGCATTTATTGTAGTGTCACTAGCATCACAGTCTACTTGAAACACCTTTTTATAATTAGGAAGTGCTAAAATAGGTTGCTCAAAAAATTTCTATTTCAACAGATCAAAACTCTTATCTACTCTGACAATCTACTTAAATTCTTTTCTATCCCCTCTCATTGTTTCAGTCAAGGGTCTACAAATACTGCTAAAACCTCTTATGAACTTTTTATAAAATCTATCTAGTCCATGAAAATATCTTACCTCTGTCACACTCCTTGGAGTAGGCCATTCAAGGATAGCCTTTAGTTTCTCTGGGTCCATTTTAGGACCTTTTGCTAAGACTACAAATTCTAGGTACACCAACTCCTTCTTTACAAAACTACACTTCTTTAGGTTTACTAGTAACTTTTCTTCCCTCAACTTATTGAAGGCCTTGTAGATATGATTCAAATGATCCTCC
Organism: Cupressus sempervirens; assembly: GCA_028749045.1. Classification (NCBI taxonomy): domain Eukaryota; kingdom Viridiplantae; phylum Streptophyta; class Pinopsida; order Cupressales; family Cupressaceae; genus Cupressus; species Cupressus sempervirens. The sequence continues at coordinate 104,648,890 of CM053783.1, forward strand.
AATGTCTTACTACAGATCAAAATATCATCTAGGTAAACAATGAAAATTTTACCTATAAACTACTTTAGTACCTCATTCATGAGCCACATGAAAGTGCTCAGTGCATTGGTCAGCCCAAAAGGCAAGACTAACCACTCTTTCACTTATTACCTTCTCTAATATGAATTTGATGGTACCCAATCTTGAGATCTATATTTCTCAAATACTCAGCTCCACTCATACAATCTATAATATCATTCATCCTTCACAATGGAAATCTATACTTGATTGTAATCTTGTTAATAGTGTGAGAATCTATGGACATCCTCCATTATCCATTCTTATTTTGTGTTAATACTATTGGTACAACACATGGACTCAAACTCTCTCGAATTAACCCCTTTTGCAACAAATCATGAACTTGTTTGTTCAACTCTTCTTTTTTTGTTGGTATTATTCTATGTGATGCCTTGTTTGGCAAACTAGCTCCTAGAACTAAATCTATCTAGTGATTTATCTTCCTCATTGGGGGCAATCCATCAGGTACATTATTTGATACAATATCAAAAAACTCTCTTGACATAACTGCAACTTCTATAGGTACCTCCTCTACTTCTTTTTACCATTTTTTGAAATTATAGCAAAACATATGTGCTCATGCTACATACTTTTGAGAAACTTTTTTCCATCAACAAAATATATTGTGGCAACACTACCTATCTTTTCTTCTTTATCCTTCAATAGATTCAACTTATGCTTCGCTCCATCCTTGGTTAGAGTGTAGGTATTTTCTCACCCATTGTGTACAAGATGCATATCAAATTGCCACAGTCTACCCAAAAACATATGACATATGTCCATAGGTATGATATCATAAAGTACCTCATCCTGGTAGCTTCTAATCTTGAACTTCACTAAGCGCTACTCATTAACCATGACCTTGTGGTTGTCTTTCACCTAAACAATATGGTGTAGCCACGAGTCTTTCTATCTCTTAAGCTTCAACTTTGTGAGCATCGTTTCTAATGAAAAATTTTTAGTACTTCAACCATCAATGATCACATCATGAAACTTATATTTACATAATAACCTTGTGAAAAATAAACTCCTTCTTTCATTAGGTTCATTCTCACTGCTAAGCACAACTCTTTTATTGACTAGGACTTCTCCTCTTTTAGCATCTTCAAAATATGAGGATCTAGCATCTTCACAAACATGTGCAACTCTAGCCTAACCTTCTATTCTTTGAGCTATCCTTCCTTAGCACTGGGAATATTCAAATGCTCTATGCCCTTCTTCTCCATAGTGAAAACATTTCCCATGGAAGCCACCTCTTCTAGATCATTTTCCTCATCTCTGATCTCTATTGTTATGATCATGGAAATAATTGGTATTTTTCCCCCTCTGGTTCTAACAACTACTTTCAGCCTCATCCTTGATCTTCTAACCATCAAATTGCAAAAATGGATTTCCTATATAAAACCAATAGTGGAACACTCACCCAAATAATGGAAGTATACCCACTGACAAGAACAATAACGTTCAATTTTTTGAGGTCAATTAGGTGGACATGAACCAAAGCACATGCACTAACAATATTATCTATGGAGGAAATCAAGGCATAGGCCAAAGCTTACATGGTATAGAAAATGTGCCTCCTCTCTAGTTAAACATAATACTTTTAGAGTCCTATGATACTTCACTATGTGCTAAGACAAAATATTTTTCCAATGAAGAGTTTGTGTTCCCCTTCAACCAAGAATCCAAACCTGAACCTACTGAAATATTTTCCTTGTGCAATGACAATTGGAATACATACCATTTACACAATTGGAAGAAACTACTACATTGATGGGATCCCCCCATATTACAACCTACTCCTCTTGATCCATGAGAGATGAACAATCATATGCATGTACATCTACCTATCTAAGCACAATAGTCTTATGCACAAGGAGCGATACCCACCTTATTAAAGAATCATGCATGGTCCATAGAAAATTATAGTGCTATCAAGGAATTTAAAAGGACCAAGGAAAAAATATCTATGTATGGCATGTTATATATTTTCCCCACCCAAAAATGTCACTCTTGAAGACACTAGATCAAACCAAGGCATCCACTAGTTCCAACACTCAAAAGGTGAACTATCGTCAAATCAATACCACCGATATGCCAACTATATTCAAGGAAAATATAGAAGTTGTTCTTTTTGTACTAATTATTCAATTTTTTGGAAAAACCTTCATAGTTTCCTTGTTTATTTAGGTGCCTCATGCAACATCATGCCACTCTAAATATCACAAATTATAGGAGTCAGATCAAAATCCACTAACCAAATTATAATTCAGCTTGGTAAGACTAAACTAAGAGTCAACATGGTATTGAAAAATGTATACATTCAACTAATTATAGATCCCCAAATCCGAGATGTTATTGATATTCATATGGTAGAAATTTCTAAGACATACAACATGCTCTTGAGTAGGGAATGGACTACATGCATTAGAGGATCGTTTTCCACTAATTTTGCCCAACTATGGCTACCATAGAAGGGACTAATAACCAAATAAAGATCGATGTTGAGACTACACTAAAGATAATGATCATAAAATACAATGCAATCGATGAATTCTTGTTCTTCCAATAAAACCTAGGGTCTTATAGAATGATGGCACTCCATACCTCCCACATTGAGGAATCTAATCAAAATCCTACCAAAATTTTTCCAAAATCCCTTTGCAAGGTGTCATCACTCAATTAATACACAACATGGTTACCTACTAGAAATATCTTGGAGAAGATAGGAACCCAAACATATTTCTCCTCCCTAGGTTTTGCAGGTTGTATTGCATAAGACATTCCAAATTTGAATGTCCAAGTTACCAGGATGTTTATGCCCAAGTGTTGATCTAGATTTCTCCATCATCAAGTACTGTGGTAGCCAACACATTCATACTAGAAAATAAAGAAACATATAACATTCAAGAGGATACTTTGAATCCCCCCTTGAAAGGGACTAGAACTAAGGAAAGTACTTTAATAGATGAAATTGAAGAAGACCTTAATGCATCATATAATGATACATTTTCATATGGGGCAGCTTTTTCCTCTGCTTCCAAAGGGGTAGATGCCATATGTAGGAGGTGGCACTTTGCAAAAGGTCAAGGATGAGTCTCAACGATTATCCATCCCAAAATCCACACTTCCAAGATCAATGACCTAATCAAGGAAATCCAAGAGAAGCAAAGAATCCAAGTTGTTCCTATGTTAGGAGTAACTAATGGTAATAGATCAATGCAAGGAAAAATATAGTGGGAATCAAATAAGTCTATCAAAGATCAAGTGAAAGATAAGGTCAAAATAAATAAATACAAGTTCAAGGAATGTAAGATAGAACCAATTTGGACTCTCAGGTTTAAAGACTCCAAGTGTAAATGAGGAGCTAGAGCTGGGATTGACCTAATAAATCCTAATGGTAAATATTTCTAAGCTACCTATCACTTATAGTTCATATGGATGAACAATGTGATAAGATATGAATCTCTAGTGCAAGAACCCCTTTTCACACTTAAAAATAATGTGAAGGCCCTCATGGTAGAAGGGGATTCTCAATTGGTGATTTGACAAGTTAAATCATTGTACTCTTTTAATAACAAAAGGTTAATTTCCTATGACAAGCAAGTATAGGACTTGATGGAGGAATTTGAAGTAGCAAACTTCAAATCCAACCTCAGAAGAAAGAATACAGTTACCAATGCATTAGTTATCTTGACCAATGTATCATAACCCATTGAAAGGAAATAACTCAAAAGGTTTTTTGTTGAGATTGTAGCTACCCCATAAATCCTAGAAAACTTCATAAACTTCCAATTTTTTCAAGATGATCAACATATCTTGGACTTTATCATGTGTAGCACATGATTTATTTGAGGGACAAATGGTTGATGACAAGTGTGAAGCATAATATGGAGATCAAGAAAATGAAGATGAGGATGGCATCCTAAACCTCAATAACAACACTATTCCCAAAGGGATGGTAGAGTTAGAAAAGGGGAATGATGAGTGTAATTCCTATTACTTAGGTACTGAAGATGATCCCAAGATGGTCAACATTGAGAAAAAATGCACCACTCAAGAAAGAGATGAAATATTGCACCTCCTCATTGAGTACATAGATGTAATCAATTGGATTTATAAGGAACTTAAACCTTCCAAACATCATCACTCATAATATCTCATTGAAACCAAATGCTAAACCTTTATAAGAAAGGAAAAGATCAGTGAACCCAATCATTGAAGCATTAATCATGAAAGAAGTTCAGAAGCTATTGGATGTTAAGGTTATCTTCCATGTCTAGTAGTCCAATTGGCTAGAAAACCTCATGCCATTAAGAAAGAAAAGTGGGGAAATCTACCTTTGTATTGACTTGAGAAACCTTAACTAGGCATCTCAAAAGGATACCTATCTATTACCCTTTCTTGACAAGGTAGTATAGATAGTTAATGGCTCCAAGATGATGTCATTCTGAGATGGATACTCAAGAAGATAGGTTGATGAGCATATTCACTACCAAGTGGGGAACATTCACATATAGGTGAATGTCTTTTAGTCTAATCAACATGGAAGCCACATTCTAATGGGCCATGTATGAAGAATTAAAAGGATTGGTAATCAAATGCATCATCATCTACATGGAAAACCTAACAATTTTCTCAAAAGATAGAAGAAATCACATTGTTGACCTAAAGAAAGTACTCAAGTAATGCAAGAAGTGTTCATTTGGGGTAACCAAGGGGAATCTCCTTAGGCACATCTTCTCAAAACTGAAATTTCCATTGACCTCAAGAGAGTTAAAGTGACCCTTATGTTTCTACCACCCAAAAATGATAAGGAGTTAAAGTCTTTCTTTGGGAAGACCAAATTTATGTGAAAAATCATTAGTATTTTTTATGAAATAGTATAACCTCTAAACAATCTTCTAAACAAAGATGTAAAGATTGAATCGACACCCAAATTCAAGAGGTCTTTTGAAGATATTAAAGAAGTTATTTCAACAACCCTAGTCCTCGCTAGCCTACACAATAAACTACCATTAAAAGTATACTCTTCTAGCTCAAAGAATTCATGTGATGGCATGCTCATGAAAAAGAAAGATGGCAAAGATGAGAGATTAATTGCATTCATGAGTTTCTTTCTCAAGAATATGAAGCTGAATTACCCAAACATCAACAAATAATAATTTGCATTAGTTAAAGCAATCAAGAAGTCTTGAGATTACATACTCTAGAGTAAGGTTTACACATTGTGCCTAACCCAAATGGCTATCTTGCAATAATCTAACTTGGAAATTCAACCCATGAAACTAGTAAGAGGAAAAGGGTTGACCAAGATGATGGTCAATAACAAAGAACTAGGCATAATATCTCATGTGTATATAGGTGAAAGGATCATAACTAATATTTTGTATTAGGATATTGTGTATTATCTCCTACAAAACTGATGCCCTCAACAAATGAATAATTCTCAATATAGTCCACCAAGATAACTTGGAAGGGGGGGGGGGGAGGTGAATTAGTTATGTTGGTCAAAAGAATAGTCTTGATAATTGAGTGTCAACATACTTAACCATTCTCACTATATATGCCAAGTATACAATGTATGTTGAGCTAGAATTTCAATAGGTGTCGAGCCACAGTTAGTGCCGAGCAAGCCAAAATGTAGTATGTGCCAAGTGAACTAGGAAAGTTCATGTGTCGAGTAATCCAGAAATGTTTAGATACCAAACAATATAGAACATACATGTGCCAAGCAATACAGAACATACATGTGTCAAGCAATATAGTGTAAAACAAGTACCAAGCAATATATTATTTAACAAGTGTTAAGCAAACCAGGAAAGTAATAGATGCTGAGAAATCCATAAATCAATTCTTACTGAGCATTAGTAATGTAATGAGTGCAGGGTAACTTAGGATCAGCATAAGAGTTTGTACCATCACAAACTAAGATGTAAAATATTTTTTTCATGACTCATGAAGGGATAAGAAGATAAGATCGAATCCTTACAATTAGCTAAGAAATCAACATACAGCCAATCAAAAAATTCTAGAAGGAATGCAACCAATAGATGAAAATAAAGGATTTGAGTAGGAATTTGAGATTTAATATGATCATAGATCCATACCTAACCTTAAGTCTTCACATTCTTTAAAATGAGGTTGAATACTCCATTTCATGTTTGGATGAGAACAATGTATGGGAAGATTATAGCAAAATTTCACTGAGAAGAAGGAAAGACTTAGAGGAACAGAGCAACAATTTCATATCCAGTTGATCAAAAAAACACAAGAGACAAGGGACAAGATTAGATATAAGATCTTAGAGGATCAAGATTAGAACAAGAAGAGAAGATCTAGTACTTGAATCCAACAATTTGAGATTGCATTCAATCAAGTCAAATGTTCTAATACTTTCTCACCATTGTGTTCGATGCTAAAATCCTGTGTTGATAGGTTAGCTTAAGAATTAGATAGGAGAACCTTTGAAGAAGGTGATTGAAAATCCTATTTATTAGGTGGGTTAAACTGCCTATTTTAAATCCTTTAATAGGGTTACAATTCATGTAAAGTGTTTGTAAATCCTCTAACCAAGTCATTATTGACACAATGTAAAGCCTTTAACAGGGTAGGCCTTTCACAGAGCAAACCATTAGAAGTGGTTGAATTCATTGCTATAGTGATTTTTGTAGGTATCATCCCCATCCCAGTTTTACCTTCTTATTCATGGAGGGTTTTTGGGTTATCAATTCTGGTGTTATGTGTTATTGCATGTGATTGATTTTATGTTATTTTATATTTTTACATGCATGCCCCCCACCCCCCCTCTCTCTCAGAAGTACTCTTCCCATTTGAATATTCCAAAAATTGGTATCAAAGAAGTGGTTCTCACAAGGAGAAGCCTAATAGCTTGGAGAAAAAGGTTAGAAGTTAGAAGTCTTCAAACTTGGAAAGATTATTGACAATCAAGTGATTGATGTGCAACTAGCTCTACACAAAGTAGATGAAGCCAAGGAGGAACTAAGAAAATCCTTTAAAAAAGGAAGGATATAGCCATAGCTGAAAATGACATACACTACAAGGAGATTGATACCACACAAGTGTTTTCCAATGGAGATTCCAAGGAGTTTGATGCAGCAATAGTAGAATTAGTGGAGAAAAATAGGGATCAAGCAGAAGAGATAAGATCTCTTAAGATGGAGAAAGAATCACAAGCCATGATGCTATGTGAGATTACTGAACAAAATAAAAGAGCAATTAAGGATAGAGCCATGCTTGAAGATGACAAAATAAACCTTTCAAAAAAACTTGAGGAGAAGTCCATAGAACTCACAAAGATCTCAAACATGTAGCTAGACACCTTAAACCAGATGATGAATGCTCATCATGAGCTAAACTGGAAGGACATTGAGATCTCCACCTTGAAGATGCAGATTGAAAAATTGCAAAGTGAATTAAAGAGGGAAAAGGAAATAGCTGAAAGTTACAACAAACCCAATGAGGCCATCAAGTACTTTGAGCAATTGCTAAAATCACCAAGGGCTAGTAATGATACTTTAGGACTTGGTTACATCAGCACTGAACAAGGAGAATCATCCAAGATTGTAGAAGAAAGAAGAAACAAAGGTAAGAACACTAAACCTACTTGTCATTTATGTGGTAAAATGGGGCATACCTCTAATGTGTGTAGAAGCAAGAATAGTCATTAGCGTGATAAGCCCACAAATGGAAACTTTTGTCACAAGTGCAAAAAGCAAGGACATTCAACACAAGACTGCAGAACCAAGACCATGAGGACACCAAGATTTGAAAGTCACTACTGTAGAACAAGAATCTTAGTGTGCAAAGAACATTAACATTAAAGCAAACATTCACAAACTAAAACTATATTCACATATGAGATTAGACAAAAGAAACAATTAAGGAATGCAAACCCAAAAAAGGAAACACTCCATGCTTCCTTGATTTTGTAGATGTGTCCTTTGATGTGGATGTATGCTCAAATGCTCAAAGTTGCTTCAATGGTGGAGATGGATAATAGCAAATTGGTAGCTTTGTGAGCTCTCAATTTGGCATTATAAGGGTATGGGTATGGCTTTGGTTCTCAAAATAGCATGGTAACTTTAGCTCCAAGATTGTTGATGAAATGGCTTGGGATGGGATTCAATTTATAGGCCAAGGGGTAGAGGGATGGAGGGCTTAGATGCAAGGATGGATGAAGGCTTAAGGAGGGCTAGGATGCACTCAAATGAGAGCACATGGATTGTGCTTGTTTAGCACCAATGGGAAGGTGACACTTGTCACAAGGAGGATGAGTGTGAGAGGGTAGGGTAAAGGGTTGGTTAAAGGCATGATGAGTGGGATTGAGTATGTAAGAGGGATGTAAGAGGAATGAGTGTGGAAGAGGGAAGAGTGTGGAAGATGGATGTAAGAGTCATGAGTGGGCTTGTAAGAGTCTTTTATGGTTTGTAAGAGCACTCATGACTTGGTGGTTGGGATTTTTGAGGGGAGACTTTGATTTGGTTTAGGAAAGTCTTAAACTTGTTTAGGGAATGTGACAACATTAGGGGGTGGATTAGGCTTGGGTTTAGGATTAGATTAGGGATGTTAGAGATGTACAAGTGGATGGCATTAATGAGGGTGGGTGAGTTAGTGGCTAAGCTTGGTTAGTATGGGTGGATGGGGTGGATTAGGCTAAATGGAGGATTAGAGATAGGTTAGGGGTTTTTGAATTTGAGGATTTCATTTATCAAATAGATTTATTTAATAAATGGGGATTTTTGGAATTAGATAGGAGAAAAGGATTTAATTGATAAATAATAGATTATTTGATTTATCAATTAGGACTATAGATGATTAATTAAATTAATCAACTAGGGGATGACAAAGGATTAATTAAATAGAAATTTAATTAATAATGCCTTTTTAGATAACTAAATAGGATTACTAAAATAGTGTAATCAAATTTAGGTGTCTACAACTGCTACAACTACCAAAAGTATGGACATAGAGCATTTGAATGAATATCAAAGCCTATGTGGATACCTAATCAGCCTAAAAGAGGAATCAATCATGCACATCACTACAATTGGGATTACAATACCAAGTATAGGTGTCATTATTGTCAAGAGTATGGACACATTCTTGAAAATTGCATAAGGACACATTTTAAAGGAAGTTACAGCAGGTGGCTAAACCAAACTACATGTTTTAGTTGTTTGGAGACTGGTCATATCAGCAGAAACTATCCTACAAAGTGAAAAGCACCAAACACTGAAGTCAACAAAGGAAAATAGAAGATTGATGTTGAAAAAATAAGAGGATAAATGAACAAGATATGTAAGAAGAAAGGCGAATGCAACACATCAAATGGAGAGATCACTTCATCCAAGAGGTCAAGTGATCATATCTCATCCAATTAAGCACAAGGAAGATACATGAGGCTGATACATACAAATATGTATCATACATTAGCCCAAGAAAACATAGAAGTACTGCAAAGAATAAATATGGACGAGAAAAGATGCCAAGTTAAAAGTGAGAAGATGATGCCAATCTACCTTTTTTTGCCAAGTAAAACTTCATTACATGCCAAGTTGAATAGACTAGTGGATGCCAAGTAAGAGATGTTAGTAGCTGTCGAGAATTTGAAAAGTTTAGTTGATGACAAGTGAAATTAGACACTAGCTACTAAGTAGATGAACTTCAGTGGAAGCTGAGCTGATAAAATCTTTGGAAGTCGAGGGTACAACTATAATCACAAATGCAATAAATGCTAGGTTTTTGAACCTAATAAAAGTTGAAAATCATTTATTTTTGAATCATTTGAACAAAGAGAAAATTTGAGAAAAGAAAATACGTAATCACACAACGATTTAGCAGTGATTTGCAATGATTCCAACCATGATTCAACTCCAGTTCATCAATTCAAAGGTATTTGATTCAAGTGTCAAGCTACACATAACTTGAAAGTTTATTTAATTTTAAACCCTAGTTCAATAAATGATGGCATCTAGGTCAAAAACCACTAAGGCGAAGGAAAGTCATGAAATTCAACTTGTTAGTAATGAAGTCAAATAGCCAGAGTTTAGGCCCATCCCTGAAGTCACGTATAAGAATGATCCTATTGGTGCCTTATCCATAATGCCTAATAAAGTTGTCATGGTTCAAGACTTTTGAAAGCGTTATAACTGTAAAGTTGGAGCCATAAGAGATTTGTAGATTTTTAATGCATTTGATAAACTATGTGATAATGGAAAACTTAAAGATGAACTCTCCATAGTTGAGAAGAAGGATCTAACTAAAGCCCTATTTTTCCCCATTGTGTTTAAGACTAAATGGATATGCATAGTGTTGAGTAGAATCGACGATGGAGCCTTTTGGTTAGAGATAGGGCTAGTGAAGTTTACAAAGAAAACTGTCTATAAGGTTACTAGTATTCCAACCCTAGATTGGCCCAAGACCTTGAGAAGTGATAAAAAGGAGGCCATAGAGAAGAACACTATTGAAAAATGCAATAATAGGGGAATGACAATAGACACCATTACAAAACCCCTACTAGATTTTGTTGTGAGAGTCATATCCCACAAATTCTACTAGTCAAGCAGACTAAATAGTGTACCATGTATTGCAGTAGATGTAGCCTATAAATTGGTGAAGAAAGATCATACATATAATCTTGTAGAGCTCATGTTATAGTAGATCAATGAGAATTTGGGAGCTATAAGGAAGTCTAAGGGAGATTAATGCTAATTTGGCTCAGTTTTGGTTTGTATGTTTTCTATATTATTAAATAATTCCCTTCAGTAGGCAAGGTGAAATGGGATTAGAATAAGACCATTGTTGAGCAAATAAATGGATTCATTGAGTAGATGGGTGAGAATTTTGATGCCCAAGTGACTAGCTATTTTGAGGACTTTAAGAAGTCCATGAAGTAGAGGATGAGGATACTGGTCTCACTAGTTGAGCATCGTGTAAAGGATATTTGTTTCCTAGTGGATATTGATTACACTTATATACAAGTAGTCATACCTAGAGTGAGATGGCTTAGGCCATTGGGCTATGAACTTGATGTTGATCAAGCCTTAGCAGCAATAACAATTTTACTTGCAGAAGATATTGACAAGGATGCTCCTCATTTTGGAACCTATGATATTGTCAAATCTAGGGTGGTAACAGACTTGAAGACAACATCTACAGTGAAGAAGAAAGAAAAAATGGTAAGGAAAATAAAGAAGACATTTGGGGAAGATATTGAAGGTGAAGTAGGTGAAGAAGAGGTAGAAGAAGTAGAAGGTGACAGTGCGGAAGAAGGTGAGCAAGGGCAAGAGCCAGAAGAACTGATACAAGGCTTAGGTGAGGATAAAGAGGAAGGTGCCAAGGAAAAAGAAGATGAGGAAGCACCTATCAAAACTAAAGTCACCAAGAGGAAGGCTAAAACTCCACCTACTCCTCAACCCAAAGCAAAGAAAGTGGCAAAACCTGCACCAAAGAAGCCTACTACCAGAGCCACCACCAGAGCCACTACTCAAAAGACTAAAGAAAAGGTAGAAAAGAAGAAGAAACCCACCAAGGAGACTGATGAAGACCCAAGGAAAAGAAGAAAATATGTAGCTCAACCTAACTCAGATGAATAAAAGATAGAGATAGATGATAATAGTCAGTTCAAAGTGGTAAGTCATCCACCCAAGTCTGTCATAGCTAAATTGTGTACAAAGATTAGAAATGATGACTTGAAAGATTTAAAGAATTATGATTTTAATAAGCTCACTAAGGAAGAGAAAAATAAAATAGAGGAATTTGTGTATGCTATGATGGTTGAGTACAAGAACACACCGCTAGAGTTAGATGGCTCAATGCCCAAGGAGTTGTATAAAATCATTGAAGAAAAATGGCATTTCTATCTACAAATAGAAAAGGAAATAAGAGAATCTACTTTAGCTAGATTGTTGTCTAACTTGACTAAAAGTTAAATAGCTAATGCTAATAAGAGGCACAATAGTAGATTTACTCCTAATTATAGAGCATTTTTTATTTTGCAAAATAAAATTGAAGATGTAGTCAGCAAATCCATAAGATTTTGGAAAATAATATACAAGAAAATTGATGATGTGTTTGATGAAGAATATAACACAAAAATTTAGGCCAAGAAAAAGGAAATGAAAGGAATAGGGAAGATGGAGGAAGATAAGAAAGAAGAAGAGAAGAAAGGAGCTCAAGAAAACAAAGATGAAGAGGAGAACAAGGAAGAGAAAGAGGAGGAATCAGACAAAGGAGAAGAAAAGGGCACAGAAGAACAACAAGAGAAAAGTGTGCTAGACACACAATTGCCACCTCCTAGCCCTCCTCATGCCGCCATCACACCTGTAGGGATTATCAAGATTAAGGATGTTATTGACACTTCTTATCAAAATGTTAATCCTTTGACTGCAAAAGATCTTACATAGATTTTTGACCAATCAACACAAGCAGCTAGATTATGTTCAAGCCCAATACTGGTTAGTGTTGATGAATTGAAAAAAATTGTAGTAAAATCAAAGGAAGTCAAGGTGCAAACACAAGAACCACCTTTGACAACTCAAAATACTGGACTCCTATTCCTTCCTCCACCATCTCCACCAAAAGCAATCACAGATGCACTTCAAGTGCCAAGTACAGCAATAGGGGAAGACAAAGAAAAATTAGTACAATTAGTAGGTACACCCCCAGCCATTGATAATGAAAAAGTGAGATAAATAGAAGAAAAGGATGAGACAAGAGATGAAGAGGAATTTTCAATACAAACTTTGGTTCAACTAGCCAAAATAGGTACTCCCACTCAAACTCTTTAGAAGCCAAGCACTGAAATGCTAGCATTGCAAATTCATATAGTAGGCTTGAGCTCAAAAAGAGTAGCCAGGAAACTTCAATATGGAATTGCTGAGCTTGATGAGGAAATCACAATACCTTACTATGAATCCAACACTCTCACTGAGGAGAAGATTAATGAAATATAGAGTCCACTAGATAGAAGAAGGAGACAAGAGGTATTGAGAAAAGAATATAAATATAGGCAAGCACTGAATGAGATAAAAGACATCTCCATGGATGCCTTCATCTTAGAGACACCTAATGAGTTAAGGCCAATAGTAGAGAAACTATCTGACATAGTTGACCAGGTGACAATGAAGACCATGATACAAATGTAAAATTAATGGAATGGTTAGAAAGGAAGTTCCAAGGAAAGGTAAATGAGAAAATATCTAGTGATATAGCACTATCTCAAATTGAGTTGGCTAATAAATTGGATAGAGTAAAAATTGTACTTGGGAATATATTTTCCTTGTACAACAAGTTGTGTGATTTTTCCAACTTCACATAGGAGACTAGCCAAAGGATACTGAGCTTGGAGAGAAATCTAAAGATTTCTAGTATGCAACTCCCAACTAATCCAGCTCAAAGTGAGAATATTTTTTCTTAAACTCTTCACACTTAAAGAGAATTAACTATATTACCAGTAGAGGAGGCTAATACAATATCTAAGTTGATGAAAATTCAGTCCTCTATAACCCCTCACTCAGAGGTACTCCATAAGGAGAAAATGTATGTAAAAATAGTTCTCAAGAAATATTCAAATCTTTCTACCTCATATGGATTTATACATCTAGTAGTAGAGATTGCCATCTAGCATAAGTCATTGGACATTGCACTAGCAAATTGGGATGCAGCTCTGAAAATACTCCTAGAGGTAAATAGCACATTTTTGGCTAAGCATGGTATTACTCCATAGAACCTTTTTACATCAGTGTCAAAAAAGGGAGAGATAAAGTAAAGGGGATATATATATATATTTGTGTGTGTGTGCTTGTGTGTGTGTAGATACTATGGGAGCATACCAAATTTTGAACCATTTTTTATTACATTCTTTCATTCATTTTGAGAATAGAGTGGAAAGTTTGTAAGTTGCAAAAAAGGGGGTGACTAGTAATAAAAGAAAAAAGGGGAGATGCACAATTTTGAGCTTCACCTAGATTAGATACAATATACAGGCTCAGAATGTAGTAATGGGACAAAGGACAAAGAGAATCAGGCACATTAGAATAGAATTTTAGTCTCAAGAATGGACAAGGCATAATCAACTCAGGGGGATTCATAAGGTATGTTGTTACTCACAATATTTTTTGAATTTTTGCATGGACCTCGAGTAGATAAAGAATGTGCTCAATAAGGTTAAGTTCACAAATGCTTAGTTAAGTGTTTTTGAAACTTATGTCAAAGGCGAAGATTATTGGTCAAAAGAATAGTCTTGATAATTGAGTGTCAACACACTTAACCATTCTCACTATATATGCCAAGTATACAATGTATGTTGAGCCAAAATTTCATTAGGTGTCGAGCCACAATTGGTGTCGAGCAAGTCAGAATGTAGTATGTGCCAAGTGAACTAGGAAATTTCATGTGCCGAGTAATCCAAAAATGTTCAAATGCCAAGCAATACAGAACATACATGTGTTGAGAAATATAGTGTTCAATAAGTGCCAAGCAATACAGTTTTTAACAAGTGCCGAGAAAACCAAAAAAGTAATAGATGTTGAGCAATCCATGAATTAGTTCTTGTTGAGCATCAGTAATGTAATGAGTGCCAAGTATCTTAGGATTAGCATAAGAGTTTGTGCCATCACAAACTAAGATGTAAAATAGTTTTTGCATGACTCACGAAGGGATAAGAAGATAAGATCGAATCCTTACAATTACCTATGAAATCAACATGCACCCAATCAAAAAATTGGAGAAGGCATGCAACCAATAGGTGAAAACAAAGGATTTGAGCAAGAATTTGAGATTGAATATGGATCGTAGATCCATACCTGACCCTAAGTTTTTGTATTCTTTAAAATGAGGTTGAATACTCCATTTCATGTGTGGATGAGAATAGTGTATGGGGAGAGTATAGTGAAATTTCATAGAGGAATAGAGAAACAATTTCATATCCAATTGATTAGTACAACACAAGAGACAAGGGACAAGATTAGATATCAAATCTCAGAGGATCAAGATCAGAACAAGAAGAGTAGATCTAGTACCTGAATCCAACAATTTGAGATTGCATTCAATCAGGTCAAATGTTCTAATACTTTCTCACCATTGTGTTAGATGTTGAACTCCTATGTTGATAGGTTAGCTTAACAGCTAGATTGGAGAACCTTTGGAGAAGGTGATTGAAAATCCTATGTATTAGGTGGGTTTAAAAGCCTATTGTAAATCCTTTAACAGGGTGACACATCATGTAAAGTGTTTTTAAATCCTCTAACTAAGTCACTATTGACACAGTGTAAAGCCTTTAATAGGGTAAGCCTCTCATAGGGCAGACCATTAGAAGTGGTTGAATTCATTGCTGCAGTGATTTTTGTGGGTATCATCCCCACCCTAGTTTTACATTCTTATTCATGTAGGGTTTCTGGGTTATCAATTCTAGTGTTATGTGTTATTGCATGTGATTGATTTTATGTTCTTTTATATGTTTACATGCATGTGGTTTTTTTTTTTCAATTATATGTTTAAAGGATAAAAAGGGTTAAAAGTTGGTACTTCTAATTCACCCCCCCTCTCAGAAGTACTCTTCCCATTTGAATATTCCAACAAGTTATCCAATAATTAAAACATTTATAAACCTTAATCAATTTTATCCATTAAATCAAAGTAAACAATAACCATAACAAGATGCACATAGAAAATTACACTAGATATGTTAACTAGGGAAACTCTTGATCAAAGGGAAAACCTTGGTGGAAACGATGCCCACAAGATGATGTACTAATATAAATATTCCTTGTTATAGGATGGACCCTGTTAGGAGTCTATTACAATATTTAGTATATATGAGTCCCTATTAGGAGACTTTCAATCGATGTTAGGAGATTCCAACCTTGTTAGGAGTTCTGCCAACCTTGTTAAGAGTTGTAGAAGATAGAAGGACCCACTGTCCAAATAGCTTTGGGCACAAGATCACTGAACTCACTATCCAACTGACCTCTCAACTATTCCTTGCAGAATAATTGTATGTACTTTACTTTAACTTCTTTCCTCTATCTTTTCAATCTGACCAATCATTGTCAAACCTTATAGACTAGGTCACAACCCTCAAATCCAAGTATCCAACTTCAAATTGCTCAATAGAACCTTGGTAATTAGGTTTCCTTCACTTCTTCTCTACTCTACCCAACTTCACATTCCACTCTTTGTGCTACTTACAATCACTTTCCTTCCATACTCATGATATAAAAAAATGTCCTTGCTTTATATCAAATCCATAAAACAATTCCCTAGGTTGGATTTACACATTCTAAATTAGTTAGTATAGGACCACATTAAGAACATGTTACACTTAGTGAGAACATTAATATTTCTCCTTTAAACTTGAATATACTTTTGTACACATAACATTATGATGAGTGAACTTAACCACATCATCATCAACATGTCTTCTTTACATCTATAACATTGGCTTCTTAGAATAACAACTCTTCTAAGAGATATAACAAGTTTACCAAAACATGCCTTTGTAAACTCTATCTCTAAATACTCTTTACCAAAACTTGCATAACGTCTTTCAGAATTAATATCTTGAACTTCTAAAGGTTGGTTGCATATACTAGACACTTAATAGTATCTCTCTCTAACCTCACTATTGAATGTACTCAATGATGTATTCATACCAACTTGATCTTTCTATTGGTCTTCTATCAGATACCATAGAAAATAGCTATGTTGACATCAATGAAAAACATTGTCATGCATATAACATATCATCATGATAACATATCTACAATACTCCCCCATAGGAATACCAACAATATTCATGCTTCCAACAATCTCCCCCTTTGGCATTGATGGCAACATAGATGAAAAACATCTAGTTCCAAGAACACTAGCTGCAAAAGACTATTAATCTTTCTTTTCAAATCATCTTAATCAATCATTCTCCCCCATTGATATACCATAATGTGCTTTCTATTTTTCTATGTTGTACTTCTTCAAAATAAATTCATGCTAAACTTCTCCCAAACATTTTGTACTTGTTCTTGCTTGTTTTTCATGTTGAACTTCTCCCCCATTGACATCAATGTCAAAGGTTTCAACAACCAACAATATCTACAACAACTATTTTTGACTAGCTCAATTATCCAAAGACACTATTCAAAACCACATCCAACAATAGTCCTAGATGACTTTGTCCATCATAGATACTCCCCTATACAAGAAGCATTAGCATTTAGTCCAAAAAAATAATGGTGCTTTGTTACACTAGATTGATGCACTCTTACATCATCTACTCTGATGCAGGAAGGGGCATAACCCCTAGCATGCCTTGCAAATACTCAAAAGTCTCTTTGGGAAGAGGCTTAATGTAGATATCTAAAATTTTCTCTTTAGTGCTCACATACTCCAATCTAATTTCCTTTTCTACAACTTTCTATCTCAAAATGTGATACTTGATAGAAATGTTCTTGGTCTTAGAATGCAACACTAGATTCTTAGACATATTTATTGTGCTTGTGTTGTCACAATGCATGATAATAGGTTCATTGGATTCTATCCTTGTATCCTTTAGAATCTACTTCATCCAAACATTTTGATTGCAATTATTTGCTGCTACAACATATTCTATTTCTATTGTACTTTTTGACGTACAATCCAACTTCTTACTTAGCCAAGAAACCAATGTTCCTCCAAGAAAGAAGGCTCCACCATCGGTGCTCTTTCTTTCATTCATAATGCCTACCCAATCAACATCAGTATAAGCACTTAGATTGAAATCATTAGATCTATCATGCCACAATTTGAGCTTTGGTGTTCCTTTTAGGTATTTAAATATCCTTTTGACTACTACATAATGTGCTTCTTTGGGATGAGCTTGGAATCTTGCCACAATTCCAACTACATTTTCTATATCTGGCCTTGTGTGAGTTTGATATTGCAATCATTTGATCATAGATCTATACTTCTTTTGCACAACAGTAGGTGTCTCATCATTTGTAGATAACTTGTGTCCAATTACCATAGGTGTTTGAATGAGTTTACATGTTTCCAAACCAAACCTTTTTAGTAAATCCTTCAAATACTTTCTTAGAGAAATAAAGATTCCTTCTTTATCCAACATAATTTGTAATCCTAGAAAATATTTCATCTCTCCTATCATGCTCATTCTAAATTCCTTCTTCATTTCTTCTGCAAACTTTCCATTTTCATCATCATTTCCTCCAAATATGATATCATCAACAAATATTACCAAAATCATTGACCCATCATCAATTTATTTCCAATAGAGATTACTATTTGTCATACCTATACTATATCCAAGCTTTGTCAAATGCTTGTCCAACCTTGCATACCAATTTTTGGATGCTTGCTTCAAGCCATACAATGCTTTTTTTAGTCTACATACTATGTCCTTGTCATTTGTCAAATGATAAACTTCAAGCTACTCTATGTACACCTCTTCTTCAAGTTCTCCAAGAAAAAATGTTGACTTAACATCCATCTGATACACTTGGAATTTCTTATGTGTTGTATGTGCTAAGAATAACCTTACTACTTCTATGCTATCCACAGGAGCATAGGTCTCATCACAGTTTATTCCTTCTTGCTATGAGTAACCTTTACATACCAATCTTACTTTTTTCCTTACAACTTCACCTTGTTCATTCATCTTGTTTCTGAATACCCATTTAGTTCTTATCACATTCTTGTTTGCTAGTTCGGGGACCAATTCCCAGGTCTCATTCTTTACTATATGATCCAATTCCTCTTTCATAGATTACTTCCAGTAATCATCTTTACATGATTCATCTGCATTCTTAGGTTCAACTTGAGATATCAAACATATTTCTTCATTGATTCTACTTCTTATCATCACTCCTTTATCTCTTCTTCTGATGATCTACTTAGGTGGATGATTCTTTGTCATATTCTTACATAAAGTAGGAGTTACTATCTTAACTCTTAGCTTTGTTGAAGTTTTCAATCTTTGTTCTTGCCTAGGCTCTCCTTCATTCTGGAAATCATTGTTAGTCTCAAGGAATACTTCAACATTCCTTTGTTTAGTAACAACATCATTATCTGAATTGTAATCAATTATTCTTTCTTGTATCCTAAATTTATCATCAACTCTCACATTAGCACTTTCAATTTTAGTCTTAGTTCTCAAACTATAACATCTATAATCCTTTCTTTTCAAAAAATAACCAAGAAACATACCTTCATCACTTCTAGCATCAAACTTACCAATATCATCATCTCTTTTGATATAACACTTACTACCAATAATTTTGAAATACTTAATAGAAGTTGAGTGACCAAAGCACAGTTCGTAAGAGGTCTTGTTTATGTCTTTCCTAACTTGCACTATGTTCATAGTGTAGACTGCTGTCTTCATGGATTCTCTCCAAAACATATTGGATATGTCATTGTCAACTAACATAGCTCTTGTTTCTTCTGTTACTAACATATATCTTCTCTTTGCTATATCATTCTGTTTAGGGGTTCTCAAAGCTAATAATGATCTTTTGAGTCCATTAGCTTCACAAAAGATGTTAAACTCATTTGAAGTAAACTCTCCTCCTCTATTTGATCTTAAACATTTAATCTTCATACCAAATTCATTCTCAACTCTATTCTTCAATATCTTGAACTTATCAAATGCCTCAAATTTTTCTTTAAGAAATGCAACCCTTGCCATTCTAGAAAAGTCATCAACTAAAATCATGAAATACCTTTTACCATAGAATCCTTCAATCCTCATAGGACTATTAATATCTATATGTACACTCTCCAATTTTGTTGTAGTAGTAAACTTCTTGGTGGGAAAGAAGTTCTTTTATGCTTTGCCAAAACACACTCCTTGCAAATTGTGTTAGTAGGTTTTATAATCTTAGGTAAATCTCTAGCTATAAACATACTACTAGTATTTACAATATTGTCAAATTTTATATGAAAAAATCTCTTATGTCATAACCAACTGTCATCTACCTTTGCAAAAAAAAATATAATTTTAGTAGAATTCAATTGAAATACATTACCTCTAGATCTAGTTCTTGTTTGAATTACCTTTCCATCTTTTTCTCTGATCATGCATGTCTTCTTTGTGAACTACAATTGATAACCTTTATCCACTAGTTGTCTAACACTAAAAATATTTTGCTTCAAACCATCAACAAAATATACATTCTTAGTGTTAGTCTTACCATCAAGAGTTATAGATCCAATACCTTTAACTTGTCATGTTGCATTATTTACAACTTTGGCAAAGCCTCCATCCTGACTTTTGAAGTCAAAAAACTTTTTCATATCACTATTCATATGATGGGAAGAACCACTGTCAATTATCCAATCAAATTTCTTCTCAACCTATGACACTAATTCTACTCTTTCTGGACTTTCTTCTTTAATTTCCACAAATCCTATTTCATCATTACTAGCACTCACTCCTTGTTCATCAAAATCATTTTCTTCATTTGCATATAAGCAATCTCTGTCTTTTCTAGGTTTATAATTTACTTTATACTTTTTCTCTCTTTTAGGAAACTTAGATGCATAATGACCATATTCATCATAAGTCCAACATTTAAAGATTTTCTTACCTCCTTTCTCTCCTCTTACTAGAAGGGCTACTCCTTCAATCTTCCTGTACTGCTTGGATCTATTGCTGCTAGCAAAATCTCCTCTAGCACTTGTGCTCCTTGATAAACTAGGTTGAATATTCAAGGCACTAAAAGCTATTTCTATTATGGTCAATTCTCTGGACTGTGAAAGTTCATTCTCAACTGCTTCAATTCTTCTAAGAAATGTCTCCTTTGTGAAACCTTTGGTAGAAGATATCAAGAATTGTACCATTTGGACTACTAGCTTAAATGGTGGTGTTAAGCTCTTCAATATCTTCCATATAACCTCATCATCTTCTTTGGTTCCTCCTTGAGATCTAATACCTACAATAATTTCTAAAATCCTACCTACATATGACATTATAGATTCATCTTCCATCATTTTAGCATCTTGAAATGCACAAATCCAACTTTGTAACTATTGGCCAAATTTTCCTTCTTGCCAAAATCACCACATTTGAATTTAAATGATAAACAACTGCTTCCCATGATTTCAAATATTCAAATACCATGGAAGTATGAAATAAAACCTTGTAATATTTCCAAAGTTTATTTTTGGCTCCCACAATTTCCTACACCATTAGATCTTGCATAGATCTATGAGAGGCACTTTCCCAGTTCATCAAACTTAATGACATTTACACAATGTGAGGATGCACCTCACTGCCATGTGGCATATGGGTCTCATTTCCATGGGCCAAAGATGAAGAAAGGTATCAGGTTGGTAGTCAAGTATGAGTTGGAATATGGCTAAGCATCTATTGGTCATCTCTTTCCCACATTTTGTATTTTGTCACACCTTCTGACAATATGGGCAAGCACCATTGTGACATTTGTACTAGTGGGTCCATAATTTTAAAGCAAGAATTACAAGTTATGAGAATTTTTGTGATCATTGATCTTCCAAAGATCGACAATCCACACTTTACCACTTCATGAAAATGCTCAAACTTTAACCAAAGTTGTAAAGCACCCTTTTAACATGTGGATTCAATGATTTCATTGTCTTACCTATTGAATTAATGTGGAATCACTCGATAGTTATCAAAACATGTGGATAAAGTACATCATGTCACTGGTCAACTTGGCTGATAGAGTTAATACAACTTGGGACCGACAGATGTTACCATTCATCTCATAGAGATCAATGGATGGCACTTCACCACATTGTGGAAATGTTTAAAAGTTAAGGAATGTAGTAATGCACCTACTTGATGTGTGGGCAAGTTGAGCCACCATGGTTTACAATATTATGATATGGAATATTTTTGGGAGGGAAATTTAAAAGGTTTATGATGCTACGATGTGGTTTGAAGGTTGTAAAATGAATTTCAAGGTTTATGATGTTACGCCAGAATCGTAAGATCAGGGAGTCATAGGATCAAGGAATTGTATTAGGAGAGGACAGAGAAAGGATTAAGATTCAATGCTAGTTGAGTGGTTAGAGGCCTTAAAGGGTTCATCTATGATGTTACAAAAAAGCTTTAACCATAGCATCGAGAGAAAGAAAAAGGAGCGTTATGATGCTACAAAGGGGAGATGCTCTGTAGGATCATGAAAGGAAAGAGATCAAGTTCTAATGTTATGCTAGAAATAGAAAAAGAGGATGTCATAGGATCGTAATGCCAAATGTGAAGATGTAATATCTTACAAAGTTGGAAGATTTCGTAAGGTGATAAAGGGAAATTTTCTTGGTTTTTATCTTACACTTGAGAAACATTTGTGGTCAGCTATTCTAAAGGGTGCCAGGTAGGTGTTGAGGTGGATAAAGGTGATACGGTCAACCACATGGAGACTTTTCTAGGGTGGCAAAATGAAATAAGATTATTGGCCCACATGGCCCATCTTGGTTGCATAATTAAGTTGACCTATTGACTTTGCTGATTTTTCAAGCCAACTATGAAGAAGAGATTGTTTTTTTGCATGATCCAATCTTCACAAATAATTTCAACCACCCCCCAATGAATTCCATGCCTAGTGAATAGATAAAAACACTCCACCACCTCTGGTGTTATCTATCTACTTGTTTAAAGTGACTTAATGGTGTCGTTCTATCTTCTCAAGGCTCTATTTTCGAAAAATATCAGATTTCATCATATTTGAACCTATACCAAGATCATATTTTACTCAAAAATTTATGATTATTTTGTAAGAATTTAAGATAGTGGTTGTGGAGTAACTCCAATTAGAAATATCTCAGTTATGCTTGACCTATAAAGTTAGATTCTGTAATCTTTGTAAGGGTTGACTCTTGTCTATTTTCTTTGGTATTGCTCTACAAGTTCACTATAAATTCCCTTTGCCTCTGAACTTATATGACATTCTACCTTATCTCTACTAGCCATTGATGTATTGTGTAAGACCTATTTGCCTCTAATTAGTGTGTTGTGGATATCTGCAATCTTGCATGACTGTATCTCCTTTTGGCCTATGAATGATATATAAGTGAATTCTCTTCTTTTTTGTGTCATTTATTTGGGTTTTTATTTTTATTTTCATGTGATTGTTATATTAAAACAAGTCTAGATGTGCATATCTTTTGGTGTCATGATGGTTCAAAAGGGCATGTATGCGTAGAGATTAGTTTGAACACTCTATTTTGGTGCATCACCCCCTTAGGTTAGAAGTAGGTAGAGTTTCTTTCTATGCATTCCTTCTCTCTTTTTCTCTCCAAGAGTAGTTAGGTGCATCCTTATAACAAAGGAATCTAGCCTTTTCTAGAGACTCAACCTCATAGTTCAAGTCCCACAGCTTGGAGGCTATTTCCATGTTTCATAAGGTTGTCCTTAGGTAATAAATTTGGACAAGGGTACAAACTTTTGTGACAATAGTAACCTCAATTTCTTAGAATGTTCATCACCTTCAAAACTATTTTCCAAAGCTTTCCAAATCATATCAGAAGTAACAAGTGACTTTACCTAATTGTATTCAATTTTAGGAAGAGTAGACAATAGTGCTTGTCTAGGTCTCATGTCAAACATAAGAAGATCTCTTTCTTCCTCTATACAAGTTTCTGAATCCCTTTTAGTAATGATTTTCTTTGTTGTTTTTGTGAAGATCCAATATCCTAGATCCATACACAAAAAATGTGTCTTCATCTTTTCCTTCTAGATGTCATAATTTGTTCCATCAAACTTCAAACTATCTACCCTGAACATGCTCACCATGGATGTCCCAAAGTTACTAAACTTTATCTTCAAGTATCTGATGTTTTGATACCAATTGTTATGAATAATAGTCCACCAAGGTAACTAAGAGGAGTGCAGGGGCAGGGGGGATTAGTTATCCAATAAATAAAACATTTATAACCATTAAACAATCATATCCATTCAATCAAAGTAAAGAACATCCATAACAAGATGCACATAGACAATTACACCAGATATGTTAACTATGGAAACCCTTGATTAGAGGGAAAACCTTAGTGGGAATGATGAATATAAATATTCCTTGTTAGAGGATGGACCCTGTTAGGAGTTTATTACAACAATTAGTACATTTGAGTCCCTATTAGGAGATTTTGAATCCATTTTAGGAGATTCCAATCCTATTAGGAGTTGTAGGAGATAGAAGGACCCACTATCCAAATAGCTTCTAGGGAAATATCATTAAACTCATTTTCCAATTGATCTCTCAACTATTGCTTGCAAAATAATTGTATGCATTGTACTTTAACTTCTTTCCTCTATCTTGTCAACCAAACCAATCATTGCTAGATGTTGTAGACCAAGTCACAAACCTTAGACCCAAGTATCCAACTTTGGATCACTCAATAAAACCTCTTCAACAAAGTTTCCTTCACTTCCATTATTCTCTACTCAACTTCTCATTACACTATTTGTGCTACTTATAGGCTCATAACAAAGAACTAGGCATATTATCTCATGTGTATAGAGGTGAAGATATCATAACTAATATTTGGTATCAAGGTATTGTGTATTATCTCCTACAAAATTGATGCCCTCAACACATGAATAATTCTCAGCACTAAGGTCTAAAGTTTAAATGTGAATCATATATGCTCCAAGATGGGAAAATCTACAAGAGGAACTATGAAGTAATATACTCAAAGTGTTTGAATAGTGACAAAAATAAAGAGGTATTGGATCAATATTATGTCAAATATGGTAATGAACATGTGTCAAAAGAGGCTACAACTCACTAGATTTTGAGGTCTTGATATTATTGTCCTACCATTTTTAGAGATACCCATGCAAATGTATACTTTTGTCATGTTTGTCAAATAATTACTAATAGAGAAAGAATTCTAGCTATGCCTTTGCAACTAGTCTTTGAGATCCACCCCTTTCCCAAATAGTGAGTAGATTTCATTAGATGAGTGAACTCACCATATTCAATTGGGGACACTTTTATATTGATATAAATAGACTATTGCACAAGGTGGACTAAGGTTGAAGCATTTTGGAATTGCATAGCACAAGTGGTCACCAACTTCTTACAAGAACACATCCTAACTAGATTCATATGCCCTTCATTTTGGTATGTGGTAAGAAAACCTCCTTTGCATCAATTTTCCTTACTCAATGGGCCTTGGAGAATCAAGTGATAATAAATTTTACATCCAACTACTAACTATAAAGGTCTGGAATTATTTAGTCCATGAATTAAAAACTATTAATTAACATAAAGTGCTTACTTATAGAGAATCCAATGGATTGACATACATACTTGAAATACACTTTGTGGACTAAAAGGGTCAAAGTAACAAATTCTTTGGATGCATCACCATATTTTCTAGTTTACAAACAAGATCCAATTTTTCTTGTCAATTTAAACATTACAGTGCTAAAAATTATGAGGGGATTCATTGAGAATTCCAATAGAGTCTAAGTTAGACTAATGAACCTTTTAGAGTTGGTCATGGAAAGCATGACAACATAAGAACATGTGTTGAAATTCTAAGCTATAATCAAATTTTGAGTTGAGAAAAGAGCCACAATATAGGATTTTAGAATCTTTGACCTAGTTCTCATATGGGATAAAGTGAGGAAGAAGCCAAGTTGGAGCCATACCAAGTTTCAATTCTTATGGATTGACCCATACTAGATTGCATAAATTCTAGGGGATAACACTTTTAGGCTATGCACACTAGAAGGGTGGTGGATTCTATTTCCAATTAATGACTGATTCCACAAACTCTATTTTGAAGTCTGAAAAAAGAAAAAGAAAAACATATTTGTTTAGTCTTTTATGTAATAGTTAGGTTATATTGTGATTGTTTATTTTAGTTAGAGTCAAGGGATAAGAAGTATAAGAGGCTTGTGAACCACTACAACTAGTTTTAACTTTCTAGTAGTGGTATTTCTTAGTCAAAGTAATTAGATGATGTTTTATCTTGCAAAGACTAACTATTGGTATCATGTATACGAAATTACGGGTTCACAGCTTGCGATTTAAACAATAGAATGAATGCTTTCAATATTAATAATTCACATAATTGAATGACTAACCAAGTGGCCCATAACTTGAGTAGAATGTAGTTGGGTCTAGCCCATAACTCTCTTGCCTAAGCATAAGTGGGATTCTCTCATGATTATACCAGGATCACTTGTTAGCGTGCGAGTTTCCTAAAGTTCACTAAAATAGAAATGCAGAGGACACCCAAAAATGAGGGATCAAGAAATCAATTACCACCTCTCAGCCACATAGTTTAACCACATACATGAGAGTATAGAATAAAAGAAAAGAAATAGGTTTCATAAAGGAATCTCCTCAAAATTATTGGGTCAATGAAATTTAGCAGTACACCTAATTACTATCTTGCTACAATATAATTATTTCCTAAAGGTGAATCAAGTAGACCTTGCAAAGATGACAAAGGACCTATAAAACTCAAATAATTTTAAAATGATTTCTTTTTAAGACCCCTCTAAATGGATTCTTGCATCATGTCAATAGTGCTTGGAAGTATGACTATGAGGGAACTCTAGAATCTCTTGCCAATTAGTAAAAGGTTTTTCTAAAACTACTAAATGCTCATGGTGACAAGTGCTTGGGAATGTTGATGGAATTAACTCACTAAAGCACACACTGAGCATAAAGGTCAAAGGTATTTGTTTTGAGTCAAGGTCCCAAGTATCTTCTGACAAACACTAGGAATAGAGTCCTAACTTGATGCACATATGATGATGGATTGCTAGTAAATAAATTGTTGCATTATTTCTTCCTTTTTGTTGGGCAATTTGTTATGGCTTCACAACACACTCCCCATTTTCAAGTAAAACATGGGGACCCCTTTTTCTATTTTAGGGAAAGGGATTCCACTCTCCATGATAGGGAATCTAGTTGGGTACCTTAGTTAGTGGATCCCACTCTAAGTATAGGATACTCCATTAGGTAGAATACATCACTATTGAATGAGGTTAGGAAGACATGAAGATAAATTTTGTAGAGTCAAAAGAAGGTCTGGAAATCCACAGTAGTACATATCCACACCAATATTGGGTGTACAAAGTGCACTCATTATAAAATTCTGGAGGGTTCCCATGTGCATATACACACCCTCAAAGGTGTGCTAGGTGCATACCTAAACACCTTGGGTGTCTGTAAATAGGCAGACCCCCCTCTCCTTTTGGCCATTTTCTTTCAATGAGCTCCTAAAAAATACACCACCACACTTATGTATGTCTAACCTTTGCTAAAATTTCATCTTTATCAAGCACCTAAGGTAAAATTAGGTGCGTACATGCATCTGGCACACACTGTGCATCATATATGTTGGTGTTTTTCAATTACTAAACAACAAAAGCTCAATATTAGGATAATAATACTCACAAATTTATGGATTAGCTACATCTCTTTAAAAATTATGTATGCATATTATTTGGATCCAACTTCAAAAAAACCAAGACTAGTTTTCTACTCTCTGGGCTCTATAGAACCAAGGTGGGTATACCTAGGGGATGATTCAAATGAATGTTGTTGTATGAGAATCCTTTTAGTTTCATTCAAATTCTCATCTCCTATCTTTGACTTACATAGTTTACCCATTCCTTGACATTTTTAGATGACATACAACCCTTATAAGCATATTTGGTCACAATTCTCCTTAGGTTTACAAATATCTCTGAAAATAGTAGCTATCTAAGACTCAAAATTCAGATGTAAATGAGTGTTGAGTCTCTTTGAAACTCTAAAAAAGGTAAAATAAAATTGATTTTGATATTAGAATTGGTGCTTATTCATGATCTCTCTATTTGCAGACTAGATTAACTAGATCAGTGCTTTATCCATTGTAATTCAGAGTCTACTTCAAATCATAGATCTAATTAATTACATTACAACCAATACTATCAACAATTTCTACTGGAATTCATTCTTATATACATCCTTCCTATTAGCTTAGCAACCCTATCAAATTCACTAAAGCATTTACTTAATTCATTGAATCAATAGCAATAATGAATTAACATACAATCTAAATGAATTCCATTCAATTAGACAAGCTTTGCTCACACAACATTAGAATGAGTAGATAATAACAATGGAGACAAAATTCAGCAAGAACAGATATGGGGACAATTCATCTTTGTATTAATCTTCTTTAAAAATTGCATACAATTGTAATAAAACTTAGAATGACTCTAGAAAAAACATTAGACCAATGTAACATCAATATATTCTAAGTATTTGAAGAGAAAATCCATCATAAGTTTTGCACTAATAAACTGGACAAAACCATATTCAATATAGACCATTATCAATGAAATTAGACCCTTCTCTAGCCTTGGAATCTCACTTAAATAGAGTGAGATGGAAGAAGCTTCAACCATCGAGAACTGATAGATGTCAACTAGACAAATGATATTTACATTTAGCTATCACAAAAAGAAAAAAAACTATGTAACAGAAAAACATATATATCAGATTATTCTTTGGTAGGCCCCTCCTCTGTTACATTTTCAAATGCTAAAAATCCCATGATTGGCTTTTAGTTATTATGAGTCCTTAGCATATGTAGCTATCAAGTTTGTCAATGATGTGTTAGGCTCTGATTCTTGCAAATTCACCTCTACTTTGGCATTTCCACTTGCATTATCATGTACTATGGAGGTGATAGTTATATTTGGTTTCATTTCTGCCACATCATCCATCTGGCCTAAGGTACTTTCCACATGAGATGATTGTCCTTCTTTGTCTTCCTCTCTTCTCTGATCTTTTGAAGGTATATCAATGATCTATATTTCATCTGGATTCATCTCATTATCATCACTCTCAACCTCTTCCCGCTACTCATCAGAAGCAACATTAGCCATCTAGTTGTCAAAGAGGGTGTCATCTGGCCAGTTAAACTGTAGAATATCACTTTGCATTTTGATCACATATTCTACCTCTTTATCAATACTAACAAAATCTTACTTTAAAGAATCAAAGAATAACTGGGCCTTCACTATTTCTTCTGTTGTGTCTACCCACCATGCATGTCCTTTTTCATTTATGACTTCATTCATTCTTAAACAAAATAGATCATCTGATTCTTTAGTCCATTCATCTTTATTTTTCAATTTATTTTTCTTATCCAAAGCAAGTGGGAATAAATCAAATTTCTTACTCTTGTACTTATCCAAATAGCTAACAATTCTTCTTTGTAGCTCAATTCTCTTATCATCAAATTCTAGGAGGTCATGAGCAAGATCATAAGTTATTCCAATGTGATCATGTGAAGACCTTATGACAGAGGAGCACAAAACTATGATTTCCTTTCTCCTCTTACTCCAGTTATTGATAATAGGTTTCAAGGCCTCATCACTTGATTTTATTTCATCCCATATGTTTATTAATTTTTCTAATTGATCATAAAATAATGGACATTCAATTTTATCAACCAAATACATGAGAGCCTTTTTGAGTTTGTCTTCATATTGCACATTTAGCTCTACATGTAAAGCCCACAATTTGCTCTTCTATTCTTCAAAATCTTTAGCTGTGTAATATTGTGGCCTTTGCGGAGTATCTGGCATTTCTATGAGAGAAGTGGATTTAAAAGGTTCCACTGGAGGAAAAGGATATATAATCATTGGCCTGGAAGGCCTCCCCATTACCTTATTTTCAAGTTTAATTCTTTTCTCAACTTCTTTATTATAAGCCTCCAAAACTCTCTCATACTTACTCTACAGTTCAAACATTGCCTTCTCTTCTTTCTTTGTAGTTTCTAGAACTAAGTGAGATGTTCCAACATTCATATGTGCAGCCTCTACATGGGTCATATCTGCTACCCTTTTGACAATTATATTGCCAATCATCCCAATACTATTTGATTGCAAAGACATTGATCTAGACCCTTTCCTGATCGACCAAATAACCAAACCAGCTTGGTCTACACTAAAAGTAGCACTTTTGATCTCCTTTTTTCTTTGGTCATGTGTCTAACTTATTAGAAACATAATTAAAAATTAGGGCATCTACTATATCCCAATTAGGTAACAATAAAACACCTGATGCTATCACAATTTCTCTCCCTTCTTGCTACATTAGGCTTTGAAATTCTTTTATCATTTCATCATTTTTTTGGGTATGAATTGCTACATCTTCAATTTTTTAATGCCCAGTCTTCAATTTATTGCACCTTTTTTCATACTTTCCTATGTTTGTTCACCATGCAAACTGGTGGAAGGCTCTAGACTTAAGAAAACTTTCATCTAACAAAATTGATTACTAGCTTTCTCTATCACAAGGTCTAGTTTCCTTCCTTTATAATCTACCACTGTCAAATCTAGTCTGGGCATAGGAGGCTCTTGGGGGTTTCTCTCATCTAATTCTATCTGGGTAGTAAAAATTGCTCCTTGGGACCCCAACTATTCAATTCGCTCTCCAGTAAGTTGTCCCTGTTCAATATACAAAGTGGACTATGTAGGTGAATATTTCTCAATGTGAGGACCTTGATCTTTTATTATTTTTCACCTCTTAGGGGAGGGCTCATCAGGTCTCTCTTCCAAGACAACACTAGTTGATCCTATTATTTGTTTACTCTTATCCATACTGGCCTTCTTATTTTTTGTCACAGTATAACCTAACCTCTTTTGGACAATCAAATGTCCTGCCTCTACATTGGGATTGAATGCTAATCTCCTCATAACCTTTTTGGCATTATCTGGATAAGCATTAATAAAAAAAAAAAATTTCTCATTCATAGTTTTCATTATTTCAAGAAAGGTAATCACGAGTTTATTGTTTCTATCTGCCTCTATGTTGGCATTATCCATAGGACTATAATCTCCATCAAAAAAATGGATAAACTCCAAAACCATTGAGAAAAGCCCCATTTTTCTTTCTTGGTTTCTTGCTCCTACAAGGAGAGCTCATTTCTTATTATGTCCTCATGGTAATATGGCTCATGTTTTATTTTACGAAGCTTAGCTCTATGCCTAAAAGCCAAGTCATAGAATCCCTCAATGTCACAAAAATAGGAATGAGACATAGCCATCTTATACTAGTCTAGCATTTTATAAAGGGATAGCCAAACACCTTTTGTAATAAAAAATTGGTGAGCTATAGTGCAAGTTGGGAAAATTGACCCTCTTCCCCTTTTCACCAAATAATTTTCCTCCAATCTTCCTAGCTCCCACAAAAACTCACCTAACCCTACCTTTAACAACACCTGGTAGGGAAATACACATGGAGTTCCTTTGAAACCATAAATCCTAAAATTGGTTGAAATAGAGTATGGGATAATGTCTCCCTAATTATTTGATACTTTCAAACTAGTAGGAGTATCCATGGGCCTGATAAGATTTACTAGTGCCTTAGGCCCTATGGGATTGTCACTTCATATAAGGCACCTCAATTTTGAAGCAAAGTACCTATCAAATATGACAAAACTAGCATTTTCCACATCCCATGTCATATTTGCACTCCATAATTGGACTTGTAGTACTTCTCCATCCTGTTCTCTGTTCAACTTCATTTCCTTAGCAAAATATGCTTCTCCTTTGAACAAAAAAACATGCATTAGCAAAGAATAGAGACCAAAAGTTTTATCTACCTTGCCTTTTGCAATCCCCACTAGGCTTGTATGAATTTCTTCTACTATATAGGAGGCAAAATTAAAAATAACATCAACACCAAAAGAAGAAATCTAAGTGATCATATACATAAAACTAATGGGCATAACATTTTGTTCATCTTCACTAAAAACTCTACATAGAGTCATGTATGCCTCTACAACCTAGGTAGTGAAATACCCCTTTTTGAAAGGTTCCCTAGAGGATGTTGTGATCACTGGAAAATTTCCAATTGTGCTTATATGTGCCCTCAATACACCCTACCTAATTGCATCTTTCTTTGATAAATATTCTTTTTCTAACTCTTGTAGATCAATGGGTACATGATATTCTGTTAGTGGCTCTAGGCCAAATACCTCTTGAATTTTCTCAGGGCTGATTGTGATCAAAATCTTGCTTTCCCAACACATCATAGTCTATAAATACACTAGGAACCACTAGCTTTCCCAAATCAAAATTCCAAACATTTTCATGAGGGGCAAATAAATTCCTTTTTCAGAACCATTTTTTAAACAAAGAAAGCCCAATTTGAGAAGTTTTAGCTTCCCTAACCCAATTTCCCTTATCATTTAACCTGTCTACAATTTTGAGTCTAGGGTTTAAAGAGGTTAACTTTTTCACTTTAAAAGTTTCATTTGTGGACTTAGGTACTAATTTGAGGAGATCATCATAGATATTTCTAGCCAAATAGTCTTCCTGACCTGAGAAAACCTTCTTTGGAGGCATACTAAATATAATTTGCAGAAAAAAATATTACTTCAATAAGTATGGTGCACAAGAACTTACTTGATTCTCTGCTTATCCTGCTCTACAATTCTACAATATTTTTTGAGAAGAAAGGGAAATTCTTTCATGTTTGATCATGTCTAGGACAAATTCTCAATAACTCTTTTATTTGGAAGCTTAAAATCTTGTTTGTGTGAGATGGAAATGGAAAAAATTTCTACAATATACTCTATTTTCTACTCGCACGAGGAGCTTTCATTCCTCATAAATGAACTGTAAGGAAAATAGAGTGGCACCACATTCAAATTTTAAAATTATACCATTGATCTCCAAAAATTTGATGATCTGGGAATAAAACCAGGGATGACTCATTTTCTACTTTCCATGCTAGAAGTCAACCCAATGAACTTTCTCCACATATGCTTTTCCTTCACTGCTAGTGACATAAAATAGACCCACTAGCACTTGTGGACATGTGTCATTAAGTTGCTACATTGCTATACATAAAATGTGAGCATTTTGTCCATTCAACATAGCGACAATCATTGATCTCATTTCAATTTGAGGATGTGCTTTTGATCAGTGTTTTAACACAACTATGGTGGGTCCCTCCTTTTCTTCCTTTGGTCGCTATGTCACTACCCTTAAAGTAAGAGAAACTCCCCATAGCGACAAAGTGACTACCTTTGATCTGAACTTGATATGATGGTGAGAAATCTACATTGATATTTTATTAAATTTTGTGGGTCCCTATGTTCTTTCCTTTAGTCTCCATGTTGCATTGAATAAAAGGTATGTAGCTCTCAATAGCAACTTGGTGACAATTGTTGATTCAATTTTAATCCAATGACCACAATCTTTCATCGACCCTTTCCTTTTGATTGTGGGTCCATGTCACATATGACTTGGAAGTAACCTAACAAGCTGGCAAATAATTCAATATTTTAATTCCTTTTTTGGTATTATAGGACTGGGCTCCACCATGTCTCATATTTTTTCACGTTATGCACTATGTCACTACTAGTAGAAAATAAAGACCTTTTGATCGCAACATAGTGACCTCCCATGTTCCTAAAAAATTCTAGTGCATACACATTTCTTTGAAGGATGCCAACCTATCAAGGCAATTTTGTGGCTTATTTCTAATAAAAGGATTGTTGGGACCCACCTTTTAAATTGCTGCCACATTCCCATTTTCTGTCAAGGCACTATGTCACTACTGACGGGATTCCTTATTTTCCCAATCATGAAATAGTGACCTCCTGAAAACTATTAAAAATCTAGTTCTGGGCAGATCTCCACATTTCCATCATGATTACTATATCAATGCCTCTAATAGTGTATTGAAAGCACAAAACTATATTATTAACTGAGACTTTTTGGTGCCCATTCTTTTCAAAAATCTATCATCCTTTCTATTTTCCAATAAGGCACTATTTCACTACAGGTAGGTCACTTACATTTTTTGGTCATGAGTTTTATGAATTTGCATGGATCTAGTTATTAATTATGTGAGAAAACCCTACCCTGTTGGCATATAAATTCATATTTTAAAAACCTAGCCAGATTACCATGCTTCTTGGGTCCCACTGTGTGTTTATTTCCCAGCTGGGTGCTATGTTGCTAATGGAAAGAAGAACAAGTTTCTCGATAGTGACATAGTGACCTCTAGTGCCATCACTTTTCTCGGTGTATATGTGTATATCACTAGATTCCATAATGTGCCAAAACCTTATAATTGATATCTGACAGGGCATTGTCTAGGACCCACTTTCTCTAAAATGTTATCGCAGTATTACTTTTCATCTGGGCACTATGTCGCTAATGGTGAGAAACACAAATTTTCTAATAGTGACATAGCAACTTCCAAGGACTTATCAAAATTTAGGGCTGGAAAGATAAAGGAAAGTGAAGTCATAACCACCCTCATTAATGCTTTTGACATAACAATAAAATTGCACATGCATCATGCAGCTTGGAAAACTTATGGTCATCAAAAAACTTAAAAGTGACTGCTGGCCATTACTTTTGGTGAAGGTGCCATATCGCTAATGGTGAAGTGCTCAATTTTTTTGATAGCGACAAAGCGACTAATCAAAAAAGTTGAGATTTCTATTGACACCTTTTGTACTTCAATGTTCTGACCCCTTTTCAGGTTTTGACAGGTCTATCATAAAAATGTGATCAAATATTTCTGAAGCAATACAATCTCTGATCACCATACCTCCATTTGATGGCACCGCTCTTCAACTTAGTGACAGTCACTATATCACTAAAAGTAAAACACTTGCATCTTTTCATAGTGAGATAGTGACTGTTGTAGATCTTACAGGGATCAAGCGGTGAGAAATAAAAAAAGAAAAGGGGAGACTCATGGCACAGAAAGTTTGAAAAGGATGGAGAATATTTACATATTTTTAAAATGTTTTCATGCCATCAGTGGATCCAGTCTAATTTTTTACCTAGGCAAGGGAAAATTATAATGCAAAAAATCAGACCAATGTGTGCTGAGCCAAAAATTCAATAGGTGTCAATTTATTCAAGTGTTGAGCAAGTTTCAAGTGTTGAGTGACAATTGATGTTGAGCTAGTATATGTGTAGAGTAAAGTATAGGTGTCGAGCAAGATTGAATTACTATAGGAGTCAAGCAAGACATAATTCATCTATGTGTCAAGCATCAACAATTAGTAAGTGTCGAGTAACACAGAATCAACATAAGAGTTTTTGTCCTCACAAACTCAAATGTAAATCATTTTTGAGCTGACTCAAGATGAATCTTGAAGGATCTAAAAGATAAGATCAAATCTATTGCATTCCCTATGCAATCAACATGCAACCAATCAAAAAAATGGAAAGAACATGCAACCAATCAAAAGAATAGAAAGAATTGAGTGGAAAAGATGGATGAATCTCAATCATAGATTCATACCTAACCCTAAGTCTCAAAACCTTTTTAAGGTGGAAAAAACCTCATAATTCAGTGTCCTATGGATTATATGGAATGCATGAGAGAATGCAAGGGAAATTCTAAAGGAATTGAAAGGGGTGTGAAGACTTAGAGGAAGAACAACATTATAGAATCAAGTTGGTCAAAATAGAGTATCAACACTATGAACAGAGTTATATTAGATCAAGAAGGATCAAATCAAATTGGATAGAACAAGGATCTAAAATCAGCAATTGAAGATTGTAAGTCATCAGGTCAACACATTCCACTATACTTTCTAGTCATTGTATCAGGAGAATGAAAATCCTATGATGATAGGTTGGTTTAACAACCATATTATAAATCCTTAACAGGGTGGTAAATCCTTTAATAGGGTGACATTCCAAGTGAATATTTGTAAATCCTTTAAATA
Organism: Cupressus sempervirens; assembly: GCA_028749045.1. Classification (NCBI taxonomy): domain Eukaryota; kingdom Viridiplantae; phylum Streptophyta; class Pinopsida; order Cupressales; family Cupressaceae; genus Cupressus; species Cupressus sempervirens. The sequence goes on from CM053783.1 coordinate 104,684,674, forward strand.
GGTCACTTTTAACAAGGTGTTAGAGCCTTTAATAGGACAAGCCTTTCACAAGGTAGACCATTGATGATGGTCAAACTTTGTAACCTTAACTAGTTACATATTGTTGTTGTGATAAGTTGTGGGTGTCATCCCCGCCCCAATTTTACCTTCTCATTTTGGAGGATTTCTAGGTGATCAAATATTATGTTATCTATTTTCATGCATGCCTTTACTTTCATGTTTATTAGAGATGTTAGATGCCTATATTGATTTTAGTTAAAAGTTTTATAGCTCAAAATTATTGGTACTTCTAATTCAACCCGCCCTCTTAGAAGTATTCTTCCCACTTTTAAATTCCAAAAATCAACTTCCTTCTTATTGTTATTCTTGGGATTGAATAATTTTGGGTCATCTCTCCTACCAAGCTTGCCAGATGCTTTCCTATTATTTTCAATATTTATTCCAATATGATAAGCATCTCTCAAAGTTTTAAGATCTTTATCCCTCAACTTGTAAGCCATCTTGCTATCAAAAGTATTAAAATAGGTTGTATTACAAACATCCTCATTCAACCTCATAACCTAGAAAAATTTGTACATCCCTTTTTGGAATCTCACATTGAAATCAAATATAGACTCATTAGGGTTCTTATTGATGTTATTGAAATCATTCAACATAAAACCAACATTAGAATTATCTCCATATTGTTCTTTAAACAATTTTTCCAAATCACTCCATGAACTAATGCTATCATTAGGTAATCTTCAGAACCAATGCCTTGCATCTTTTTTTTGTGAATGAACAAATAACTTCATCACCACATCCTCATGTTCAACTTCAAAGTCATTTATCATATCTATGAAAATTTTCAAATGCTCTTCACTAGTAACAACATTATTTCTAGAGAACTTGACAACTTTGTCTCTTAAGTCAAAAGATATAAGGTGTGGAGAACTAGGAATACCTACAAATGACATTTTTCTATATTTTTAATGTAGATGGGCTTCTTTTGAAAACTAGTAACATTTGAAGTGCTACTACATTGGCTTGGTTGAGAACAACACTTTGAGATTGTTGAGGTTGGACAATAGGGACTTGAGTACTAATGGTGGATGATGAGGTAGGGATAGATTAAGATATTCTCTAATTTGAAATTACTTGTCCACAAGCAAGTACAAAAGTTGTATCCAAGGTAGAAAAGTTTGGCCATGAAGCCAAGGTAGAATTAGACTTTATGAACTGAATTTTTCTCCTAGTTTCTATAGCCTGGGCTTTATTATCAACCTTTTCAAGTCCCTTTGCATGATCTTCTTTCTCTTTCTTAGACTTTTCCAAATCTAGATCTAAATTTGACATAGGCGAGTTTATAGATTTACTTGCTACTACTTGAGGCTCATTTATCTAGATTCCTAGAGTTTTGCCTTTTCCTTTATCTGTCTATTTGATAGTAGGTTCTACCTAGTTATTTTGGATAGGCTTGTAGGGTTGAACTTGGGAAATAATAGGTTGTTGTCTTTGGCTTAGAAGCTTTTTTAGTTCTAGAAATTTTGTTCTCAAACTATCTACAGCTCCGAAGACATCAGCATGAGGGATTGAAGTTCTTTCTTCTAACTTCTCTTTTTGTTCTTTTAAGCCAACCATCATTCTAAGCAAATTATCTCTTTCAACAATGGTGTCTAGGGTGGCTTTCTCTCTTTCCTTTTCTAGATGAGCATGTTTAGCTTCTTCATTAGCAATCCATTTCTTCAAAACTCCTATCTCTGATCATACTTATTTAGGATTTACAAAAGTGGCTTCTAAATCAGCAGGATCATCCAGATCTATAAGATTAGTTTCCATGTATGGGATTTCTCTAGGATTAAAAGTATCTTCAAATGCACTCATGAATCCTAACCTATGATTAATCTTGGCTATCAAATCTAGCCTAGGGGATGCATTCCCTACTGGTGACATATTCTTTTCCTGATAGATTCTTTCATCTAGTAATGGGGTACTAAATATTCCTCCTAAGAGTCTTGTGGTTTCTGATTCAGAGCTGAGTGAAGAAGACTCTCTCCCTATAATTGGTTTGTATTGAGAATTAAATGATACACTGCCTCTTGGTTTCCATGTGGGGTTTGGGTTTTCCTTTTTCTTATTCAAGATCTTCCTACCACCTTGAGGTAAGTTAGTATACATTGGTACATCAAGATTAGCTCTTGTGTAAGCTCTTGTGTTTTTTTATTTGTTAGCCATATTTACTATTTATCAAATAAGCACTAGGTTCAAAACCTTGACTGAGTCACCAACCTATTCTTAGGAAGAAGTAAAAATAAGATAACTCCTAGCTTTAAGGAAATGACACAAGATAATATAAACATATATGACACACAGAGGAGCCAATTACAAAAATCATTAGACTAAAACTATGGCTTGATAGACAAGACACTTGAAAGGGTTGTATATGTCAGTGTACACATGTGGCATTTGGATTTCCTTTTCCTTTTAAATTCTCAAGGCTTTTCACTAAAAAAAGTCCACCATAACCACAAACAATATTGAAACAATCTGACAAACATGTACACAACATGACCAAAGACACTACAATACTTCTCACACATGTGTTGAACAACTCCCCAATAGAGTCACCATTTTGTTTGTGTTTTTCAACTACTAAACATAAAAAGCTCAATACCAAGATAATAATACTCACAAATCTAAGGATTAGCTACATCCCTTTAACAATTATGTATGCATATTATTTGGATCCAACTTCAACAAAACCAAGACTAGTTTCCTACTCTCTAGGCTCTGTAAAACCAAGGTGGGTATACCTAGGGTATGACTCAAATGAATGATATTGTATGAGAATCCTTTTAGTTTCATTCTGATTCTCATCTCCTATCTCTGACATAAACATATTTTATCCATTCCTTGACATTTTTAGATGATATACATCCCTTATAAGCATATTTGGTCACAATTCTCCTTAGGTTTACAAATATCTTTGAAAATAGTAGCTATCTAAGACTCAGAAATCAGATGCAAACGAGTCCTAACCCTCTTTGAAACTCTTCAAATGGTAAACTAAAATTGATTTTGATTTTAGAATTGGTGCCTATTCATGATCTCTCTATCTACATACTGGATTAAATAGATTAGTGCTTTATCTATTTGAATTTAGAGTGTACTTCAATTCATAAATCTAATTGATAGCATTCCAATGAATACTATCAACAATTCTTATTGGAATTCATTCTCGTAAACATCCTTCCTATTACCTTAGAAACCATATCAAATTCACTAGAGCATTTAGTTAATTCAATGAATCAATAGCAATAATGAATTGGCATACAATCTAAGTGAATTGCATTCAATTGGACAAGCTTTGGTCACACAACATTAGAATGACTAGGTAATAACAATGGAGACAAAATTCAGCAAGAACAGGTATGGAGACAATTCATCTTTTTAATAATCATCTTTGAAAATTGTATACAATGGTAATAAAACTCAGAATGACTCTAGAAAAAACATTAGACCCCTATAACTTCATTATATTCCAAGCATTTGTAGAGAAAATACATCATAAGTTTTGCACTAATAAACTTGAGTGAACCATATTCAATATAGACCAAAATTATCAATCAAATAGGACCCTTCTCTAGCCTTGGAATCTCACTTAAATAGAGTAAGATGCAACAAGCTTCAGGCATAGAGAACTGATAGATGTCAACTAGACAAAAGGTATTTACATTTAGCTATCACAAAAATAATAATAATAATAATAATAATAATAATAATGTAATAGAAAAACTTATATGTCAAATTATTCTTTTGGTAGGCCCCTCTTCTATTGCATTCTCAAATTCTAAAAATCCCATGATTGGCTTTTAGTTATTCTGAGTCTTCGATATTTGTAGCTATCAAGTTTGCCAATGATGTGTCAGGCTCTAATTCTTGCAAATTCAACTCTACTCTGGCATTTCCACTTGCATTATCATGTACTACCAAGGTGATAGTTATATTTGGTTTCATTTTCGCCACATCATCCATTTGGCCAAGGGTACTTTCCACATGAGATGATTGCCCTTCTTTTTCATCTTCTCTCCTCTGATCTTTTGAAGGTATTTCAATGATCTATATTTCATTTGGATTCATCTCATTATCATCACTCTACACCTCTTCCCACTACTCATCAAAAGAAACATCAACCATCCACTTATCGATGAGGGTGTCATCTGGCCAGTTAAACTGTAGAATATTACTTTTCTTTTTGATCACATATTCTACCTCTTTATCAATACTAACAAAATCTTGTTTTAAAGAATCAAAGAATAACTAGGCCTTCACTATTTCTTCTATTGTGGCTTCCCACCATGCATTTCCTTTTTCATTTATGACTTTATTCATTCTTAAACAAAATAGATCTCTAATTCTTTAGCCCATTCATTTTTATTTTACAATTTATTTTTCTTATCCAAAGAAAGTGGGAATAAATCAAATTTCTTACTCTTTTACTTATCCAAATAGCTAAAAATTCTTCTTTGTAGCTCAACTCTCTTATCATCAAATTTTGAGAGGTCATGAGCAAGATCATAAGTTATTTCAATGTGATCATGTGAAGACCTTATAACAGAGTAACAAAAAAATGTGATTTCCTTTCTCGTCTTACTCTACTTATTGACAATAGCTTTCAAGACATCATCAATTGCTTTTATTTCATCCCATATCTTTATTACTTTTTCTAATTGATCATAAAACAATGGCCATTCAATTTTATCAACCAGATACATGAGAGCCTTTCTGAGTTTTTCTTCACATTGCACATTCAACTCTACATGTAAAGCCCACAATTTGCTTTTCTCTTCTTCAAAATCTTTAGTTGTGTAATATTGTGGCCTTTGTGGAGTATCTAGCATTTCTATGAGAGGAGTGGATTTAAAATTTTCATCTAGAGGGTAAGGATATGTAATCCTTGGCCTAGAAGACCTTGCATTACCTTATTTTCAAGTTTAATTCTTTTCTAAACTTCTTTATTATAAGCCTCCAAAACTCTCTCAGACTTACTCTGCAGTTCAAAAATTGCATTCTCTTCTTTCTCTACATTAGCCAAAGCTAAGTGAGATGTTCCAACATTCATATGTGTAGCCTCTACATGGGTGGTATCTGCTACCCTTTTTGCAATTATATTTTGAATCATTCCAATACTATCTGATTGCAAAGATATTGTTCTAGACCCTTTCCTAATTGACCAAATGACCAAAGCAGCTTGGTCTACATTGAAAGTATCACCTTTGATCTCCTTTTTACTTTGTTCTAGTGTGTCTAACTTATTAGAAACATAATTAAAAATTAGGGCATCTTCTATATCCCAATTAGGTAATAATAAAACACCTAATGCTCTCACCATTTCTCTCCCTTCTTCAGGGGTTAGGCTTTGAAATTATTTTATCATTTCATCTTTTATTTGGTTTTGAATGGCTACATCTTCAATTTCTAGATGCTCAGTCATCAATTTATTGCACCTTTCTTCATAATTTCCTATGTTTGTTCTCCATGCAAACTAGTGGAAGGCTCTAGACTTAACAAAACTATCATCTGACAAAAATTGATGACTAACTTACTCTATCACAAGGTCTAGTTCCCTTCCTTTATAATCTACCACTGTCAAATCTAGGCTTGGCATAAGAGGCTCCTAGTGGTTTCCCTCATCTAATTCTACCTGGGTAATAAAAACTCCTCCTTAGGAGCCAAATTGTTCAATTTTCTCTCTAGTATGTTGTATAAAATTATTATTTGTTTACCCTTATCCAACACTAGTGTATCATATTATTTGTTTACAACACTAGTGGATCCTATTATTTTTTTACCCTTATCCATAATGGCCTTCTTATTTTGTATCAGACTATAACCTAATCACTTTTCGACAATCAAATGTCTTGCCCCTACATTGGAAGTAAATGCCAATCTCCTCAGAACCTCTTTGGCCTTATCTGGATAAGCATTAATAAAAAATGTTTTTCCTCATTCATAGTTTCCATTATTTAAAGAAAAGTAATCATGAGTTTATTGATTCTATTTGCCTCTGTGCTAGCATTATTTGGAGGATTATAATCTCCGTCAAAACAATGGATAAACTCTGAAAACCTTGAGAAAACCCTCCATTTTTCTTTCTTGGTTTCTTGCTCCTGCAAGGAGAGCTCATTTCTTATTATCTCCTAAGGGTAATATAGCTCATGTTTTATTTAACCAAGCTTAGCTCTGTACCTAAAAGACAAGTCATAAAATCCCTTAGTGTCACAAAAATATGAATGCGACATAGCCATCTAATACTAGTTTGGTATTTTATAAAGGGATAGCCGACCACCTTTTGTAATCACAAATTGGTGAGCTACAAAGCAAGTTGGGGAAATTGACCCTCTTCCCCTTTTCACCAAATAATTTTCCTCCAATCCTCCTAGCTGCCATAAAAATTCATCTAACCCTATCTTTAGTGACACCTGGTAGGGCATACATGTGGAGTTCCTTTGAAACCATAAATCCTAAAAATGGTTGAAACATAGTATGGGATAATGTCTCCCCAATTATGTCATACTTTCAAACCAGTAGGATTATCCATGTGCCTAATAAGATGTACCTGTGCCTTAGGCACTTTGGGATTGTCACTTAATAAAAGTTACCTCAATTTTGAAGCAAAGTACCTATCAAATCTGACAAAACTAGCTTTTTCTGCCTCCCATATCATATATGCACTCTATAGCTAGACTAGCATTGCTTCTCCATTCTATTCTCTTTTCAACTTCATTTCCTTACCAAAATATGCTACTCCTTTGAACAAAAACATATGCATTAGTAAAGAATAGTGACCAAAAGTTTTATCTACCTTGCCTTTTGTAGTCCCCACTAGGCCTATATGAATTTTTTTTACTATATAAGAGGAAAAATCAAAAATAACATCAACACCAAAAGAGGAAATCTGAGTGATCATATACATAGAACTTATGGGCATAGCATTATGTTCATCTTTACCAAAATGTCTACATAGAGTCTTGTATGCCTCTACAGCTTGGGTAGTAAATACTTCTTTTTAAAAGGTTGCCTAGAGGATACTCTAATTGCTGTAAAAATTCCAATTATCCCTATATGTGCCCTTAGTGCACCCTACCTAATTGCATCCTTCTTTGATAGATATTCTTTTTCTAACTCTTGTAGGTCAATGGGTACATGATATTCTGTCAGTGGCTCTAGGCCAAATACCTCTTGAATTTCCTTAGAGCTTATTGTGATCAGAATCTTGCAATCAATTCTTCTCACTACTTTGATTGCTGAATCATAATTTTTTTGCAATAGCCTCTAAGAGGTCATTGTGCATAAAGACATAAGGAACCACTAGCTTTCACAAATCAAAATTCCAGACATTTGCATGAGGGGTAAATAAATTCCTTTCTAAGAACAATTTTTTTAATAAAGAAAGCCTAGTTTGAGAAGTTTTAGCATCCTTAATCCAATTTCCTTTATCATATAACATGTCTACAATTTTGAGTCTAGTGTTTAAAGAGGTTAACTTTTTCACTTTAATAGTTTCATTTGTGGACTTAGGTAGTAATTTGAGGAGATCATCATGGATATTTCTAGCCAAATAGTCTTCATGACCCAAGAAAACCTTCTTTGGAGGCATAGTGAATACAATTTTTAGAAAACTATATTACTTCAATAAGTATGGTGCATAAGAACTTACTTCATTCTCTGCTTATCCTACTCTACAATTTTGCGATATTTTTTGCAAACAAACAGAAATTCTTTCACATTTGATCACGTCCAACATGAACTCTCAATAACTCTTTTGTTTGGAAGCTTGAAATCTTGTTCGTGTGGAATGGAAATAGAATAATTTTCTACAATATACTCTACTTTCTACTTGCACAAGGAGCTTTCATTCCTCATAAATAAACTGTAAGGTAAATAGGGTGGCACCACTTTCGGATTTTAAAACTATGTTGCCAATCTCCAAAAATTTGATGATCCAAGAATAAAACCAAGGATGACTTGTTTTCCACTTTCCATGGTGGAAGTCAACCCAATAAACTTTCTCCACATATTCTTTTCCTTCACTATTGATGACATAAACTAGACCCACTAGCTCTTGTGGACATGTGTCATTAAGTTGCTACATTGCTATGCATTAAAATTGAGCATTTTGTCCATGTGACATAGCAACAATTTTTGATCTCATTTCAATTTGACAATGTGCCTTTGATCAATTTTTTAATACAACTATGTTGGGTCCCTCCTTTTCTTCCTTTGGTCATTATGTCACTACCCTTAAAGAACAAGTAACTCCCTATAGTGACGAAGTGACTACCATTGATTTGAACTTGAACTAATGGTGAGCAATCTACATTGATATTATATTAACTTTGGTGGGTCCCCACATTCTTTCCTTTATTCTCCATGTTGCGTTGAATAAAATATGGGCAGCTCTCAATAGCAACTTGGTGATGATCATTGATTCAATTTTAATTCAATGACTACAATCTTTCATCTACCCTTTCCTTTTATGTGTGGGTCCATGTCATGTATGACTTGGAAATAACCTAAAAATATGGCAATTAATTCAATATTTTAATTTCTTTTGTGGCATTATAGGATTGGGCTTTGTCATGTTTCATATTTTTAGGTTAGGCTCTATGCCACTACCGATAGAAAATAAAGACTTTTCAATCACGACATAGCGAACTCCTATATTCCTAAAAAATTCTAGCACATACAAATTTCTTTGAAGGATGCCAACCTGTCAAGGTGATTTCATGGCTTATTTCTAATGAATGGATTTTTGGGACCCACCTTTTAAATTGTTGTCACATTCCCATTTTTCATCAAGGCACTATGTCACTACCAGTGGGATTCCTTATTTTCCTAATCATGACATAGTGACCTCCTTAATACTATTAAAAGTCTGGTGCCAGGAAGATCTCCATGTTTCCATCATGATTACTATAATCAATGCCTCTGATAGTGTATTGAAAACATACAACTATATTATTAACTTAGACTTTTTGGTGCCCGTCCTTTTCAAAAATCTATCATTCTTTCTATTTTCTGGTACGGCACTATGTTGCTACCAGGAGGGCACTTACATTTTTTGGTTGCAACATAGAAACCTGCCAGAAAATACCAAACCCTCATGATGCAAATTGTATAAAACTCTAGTTGTTCCCTTCTCTAACACTAATAATTCTGACATAAATCACATCACGAAAAAGTTTGAATCAATCAAGATTATGGTGCCCACTTTCCACTTTCTGTCACCATCCTTGTATTTCATGGTAGTCACTATGTCACATGGGTTAAAAACCTTGCACTTCCTCTATGTGACATAATAACCACCATAGATCTTATAAAGATCGAATGGTGGAAAAACTTTGGGAGTGAGAAACAGGAAAGTGGGACTTTAAATAGATCCAAAAGGAATATTCCAAATTCAAAAAGCTTCCCACACTATGAAATTTAAAAAGAAAAATACCTAGCATGCTTAATTGGGACACAAAGCTTTATTTTAAAAGGGTTTCTCATAGGGTTTTAAAATTGAAAAGACAAACAACAAAACCCCTAGTAGGCAAGACATAGAACTTATTCTCATTTTTATATCTAAATTTGTGAAAATTTTATTTTGTAAAAATCAAACCAACAATGGCTCTATCTAGGGATGATAGACTACCTATGTCTATGGAAGAATTTAGAATCTTTGGTTGAGTAGACCATATACTTGACAAGAAATGAAAACTTTTGAGAGAGAAACCATGCTAGAAGAGAGCTATGCACAAGAACTATACAAATACCAACAAAATATACAAATATATAGAAAACCTAAAACTATTGTTCATGGATAAAACAAGTATGTCAGCATAAATACCTCTTCAAGAACTATCCATGAACTGGCAGTTCAAGAATGTTACCTATTAAATCCTTTAGCAAATGAGAATCCACTCCCATTAAAACTTCAATTAGATAGGGACCTAACCATATAGAGTCAAATTTTCCATGTTTACTCTTATTTTCAATTCATGCATTCCACATAAGGACCAAATCTTTAGGTTCAAACTTATTACTAACAATTCTTTTATCATACAATGTCTTGACCTATAGTTGTAACTTTTGGTTCTGGAGAGATGCTTCTCTCCTGGTTTCTACTAATCCTACAAGCTCATCCAACCTTTCTTGCACATCATTAGTAATATCTTCATCATACAACTGGATGTAATTATAGAGCCCTACTAGGTTATTCTAAGGCATCCTTGCTTGAATTCATACATGATATCAAAGGGTGCTACACCAATAGCTTTTTTCATAGTCACCCTATCGGCCCATATTGATAAATACAACTTGGCATCCCATGCCTTCTTGTTATCATCCAAGATTCTCTTAATAACTTTTAACAAGATTTTGTTTGTGGATTTAGCTTGTCCATTTCCTTTTGGATGGTAAGGAGAAGATGTTGATCTTGTTATCCCATAATTATCACAAAAATTTGTAAATTCCTTAGATCTGAAGCACATTGCATTATGTGTCACAATTTTCTAGTGGGCAAACAAATCTTGAAATTATGTTATTGAGGAGAAAATTGTTTACAAACTTACTAGTTGCATATCTTGTTGGAATTTCCTCTACCCACTATGTGAAATAATCAGTAGAAACCAAAATCTATGAATAAGCAGTGCTAGACTTAGAAGAAATTTTGCCTATAAAATCCATTCCCCATTGCTGAAATGGTACTTGAACTTCAACTAGCTTTAATGGAGTATTACCTAAAAATGTTAATTTACCTACAAACCTTTTTACAAGCATCACACTTTCTAACTATTACTTGAGCATCTTTAAAAAGGGATGGCTACCATAATCTAGCTCTCATTACCTTGTGTGTAGTGGTTTTAGCCATATATTTTCCTCCACAAACTCAAGTATGCATCTCATTCAATATGTCTCTTGATTTCTTCTAATCAACACACTTTAATAGTACTCCTTCAAAATTTCTCCACCATAAGCTATTCTAGACAATAATATATCTGATGGCTTGTAACTTGGTGCTCCTCTTTTCATTTTAAGTCGCATGAGGAGGAGCTTCCATGTGTTGTAGATAATGGATTACATTAGTATACCATTTATAGTGGTCCATATCACACAAACCTGACTTTAAGTCATCTATCACCAAGTTTATTTGATTAGTATCCAAATTGGACTCAACCATAAGCTTAACTAATCCCTGGCCTCTCACTAATTTAGTTATTTGTATTTCAATGTTAAACTCCTAGATCTTATTGATCCATATGCATCTTCTACCTAATACTTCTTGTTAAGAAAATATATCTTTTATAACAGTGCTGGGTACAAATACAATGACAATGGCACCTATCAAGTAGCATCTAAAAGCCTTAATATATTTTACCAAGGGATATGCCTATTTCTCATTAATCTCATATTTCAATTGAGTAGGTTGTAATGATTTGCTCAAGAATGCAATTGGTTGTTCATATCCTTCCTCAATCTTCTACAACAAGACTGCAACTACAGTATGGAAAGATGCAAAAAAAAATATGTGCATTGGTTTTGTGTAATCTAGAGTTCTAAGGACTAGAGCATTCTTTCTAGTAGTTTTAATATCCTAAAATGCCTATGAAGGTTCACCATCCTAGTTGATAGTAGCTCCTTTCTTAAGAATTTTTGAAATAGATCTGCTAATCTTAGCAAAGTTAGTAACAAACCTCCTCAGAAAGTTAACTTTCCCAAAGAAATATTGTATTCCCTTCACATTCTTTGGCTTGGGAACCTTATCAATGGTTCCCACTCTCTCAAGATCTATCTTTACACCATCTTTTGATACTATGTGTCCTAGTAACCTACCTTCTGTCATCCCAAATGTACATTTCTTTAGGTTTAATGACACTCCATATTCTAAGGCTTTGATAAAAATCTTCTCCAAATATCTACAATAGTCTTTAGCTATTTTGGAATAAGTTGTAAGGTCATCTTGGTATACAACCATAAACTTATTGATGTACTCATGGAAAGCTACATCCATAGCTCTTTGAAAAGTGGCACCAACATTAATCAATCCAAATGGTATTCTGACATATACGTAAGTTCCCCATGGAGTTGTGAATGTTGTTTGAAATTGCTCTTCTTTTTTCACCAAGACCTAGTTATACCCTGAGAACCCATCCATCATGGACATACGTTCAGAACCAATTACCTTCTACAACATAGCCTCTATATTTGACAAACCATAATTATCTTTTAGGGAAGCAATGTTTAGATTTCTAAAATCCACACATAGTCTGATGTCTCCATTCCTTTTCGTAATAGATACTAGATTTGAGACCCAAGTGGAATGTCTAATAGGTTTAATTATCCCTTCATCCCTTAATTTCATCAATTCCTCTTGCATTTTTGGTGCTAAGGTGGGATTAACTAGTCTCTGCTTCTACCTAAAAGGTTTCACATTTTTCTTTCAATGGTACAACATGTTGGAAAAGGTCTTCTTGATAAGCCTTGAGGTCCTCAAATAACCATGCAAAAACATGTGTATATTTTCTCAGTATGTTATTCAAAGGTTTTCTAATTTTAGCTTATAAATTCTAACCAATATAAACTTTCTTGGGGGCCTCATTAGTTCCAATGTTTATTTCTTCTAGCTCTTGAGGTTTATAATCTATAGCCCTAGGTCTTACTCTATCTTGGTTGTCAAACTTGTTATCTAAAACAACTAGACCATTAGTTATTTTATTAGTCTTTAATCGTATGACCTCTTGACCAAAAATTCTTTCCTTACCATCTATAGTTTCAACCAAACCACTACAATGCAATTCTTGACCATGGTATTTATCTTCATTCAACAAGAAATTTACAATGTCTTTGTCATCTTCAAATACTTGCCAATGTTCAATATTGTCAGGTATTGAGGGTCTATTTTGGACCTCAATCTATGAAATTCTTGCAAATGATACATCTTGTGGTTTAATTGCTACATTTTCTAATAGATTAGCCATCTTTTTTTGAGTTCATTCTCTCCATGAAATACCGAATGCATCAAAGAACTCTATCTAATCCAAGACAACATTTCTATATTGTTTTAGTCTTTTATTTTTTAAGGTATATTTTTCCCTTATCTATGAGATAACCAATTCAAAATCACCTATAGCATGCAACTTTTTAATTCCATGGTGGTTAGCAACTTTCAATCCTAACATCAAAGCTTCATATTCAGCTATAATGTTGGTGCATGACAAATTTAGGGTGAAGGAGTGTCTAAAAGTATTATTTTTAGGAGAAACAAAAATCACCCTTGCCCCCAAACCTTCCTTAGAGATGGCCCCATCAAAATACACAGTCCTTAATACTAGTGAATATATAAAAGACTCAACTTCATGCTCAATCATAGCAAGCAACTTCTCAACTTCTTAGATAACTAACTCTTCTCTGAATGCATTCACAACCATGTCTAAGAAACAAGTAGAATCTTTGTCAATTTCTTCCCCCAAAATATGACTAACCCTTGGCTCTTTGTCTACTTTTACAACTTTATCTCCTCTGTGAAAATTTGCATAGATTAGGTCACATTGTAGGCTACCTCCCATAGCAGCACTCCATTTTCTAGAGAGAAACATTCCATAGTGTGGAGGAATATCAGCTACAAGGGCTAACATAGTCAATTCTACCTCAAGGTATGTAGCTAGCTTAAATGTTAGAGAATTGATAGTACCTACAACTAGAACTTCTCTAGCATCCATACCTCTACATCTACCTTTCTTAGTGTCTAATTTCAACCCTAGGGCCTCCTTTACTTTGAAGGGCATGATGGTGTTAGAGGCTCCTGAATCTATCATGCAATTTTTTAGGAATTTTCCCTTTGTAATCAAATTGAGAAAGAAGGGGTCAATATCTTCTATATATGCTACTGATGAATCATCCAAGAACATTTGGGAAATTTGAGATATAATACTACTATCTTCTACTACCAATGGGGTTTGTTGAATGGCATTTTGGTCTACAATATGGTTAGTATTTCCTTTCCCTCCCAACCATGACAAGGCTTTTCTTTTATGCTCTTCAATTCTAAATATTTTAGATAAAGGTACCTTTACCGTTATTATTATTTTCTTTCCCTCCCAACCATGACAAGGCTTTTCTTTTATGCTCTTCAATTCTAAATAGTTTAGATAAAGGTACCTTTACCATTATTTGGGATAACATAGATATCATATCAATAGGTTTAGATACAGTGTTTTTCACAAGAATAACTGGAGTTGAAACCTTTTGAATAGTAGGCACTATTATTTTCTTGAAAAAATTAGATCCTAATTTATTTTCTTGCACAATTGATTTTGCTATCTCATTTGTTTGGAATTGAACCTTCTTCTTGGGTTCCCACTTCTTGGTTTTGATGTCTTTAACTTTAACTATCTCTACATTAGCCTTCTTTTTTTCACCTTTGATCTTGTGCATAATATCCTTTATGAATATACCATAAGGCTTCCCAACATCATTATTAACTATTTGGTTTCTCAAATTTTAATTGCTACGCACTTGAGAAATCATCTCTGTAGTGATCCTATCAATCTCTTCTTTAGAGGGCATTCTCAAGTTTACATGGAAAACTTCAAAAGATGTAACACATACCTGGTCTTCATCATAACCTTCATCGTCTGAGAACACTTGTTGATGATGTAATTGATAGGAAACTCTCTTATTTGAAAGATCACTTTTAGTTTCTTCCAAACCATAATCCATACAATCATCACACATGTTGACCATATTACAGCTTACATCATCATGGCTTTTTTCTTCTTCGTCCTCCTCATTTTGTACATTTTGACCTAAAGCAAATGATTGAGCAACTGCACAATAATCTGAAGAGTGAGGTGATTGACATATGATGCAGCATGGTACATCATCATTCATATTAATAGAGCTTCTTTGTAGAGGACCCGGTGTACACTTATCTTTTACATTTTGCGCCTAGTTAGGAATTGGTTTACCATCCTTCCATTGAGTGGTATAAGGATAGTTATGCATTCTGGGTTGTCTATTGAAATTTTTTTTATTCACTGGAGCTTTCTCATCAACATTAGGCTTATGTGTATTGAAATTAGTTGTGTTCATCTTTTTCAACAAGTCCAACACCTAACCTATTGTGGGTTCTTCAAGTTTCTTACCTACAGGAGTTTTATCAACTTCCTTCTTATTGTTATTCTTGGGATTGAAAAACTTTGGGTCATCTCTCATACCAAGCTTGCTAGATGCTTTCCTATTATTTTCAATATTTACTACAATCTTTTAAGAATCTCTCAAAGTTTTAGGATCTTTATCCCTCAACTAGTAAGCCATCTTGCTATCAAAAGCATTAAAATAGGTTGTAAGACAAACATCCTCATTCAACCTCATAACCTAGAACAATTTGTACATCCCCTTTTGGAATCTCACATTGAAATCAACTATAGACTCATTAGGGTTCTTCTTGATGTTATTGAAATCATTCAACATAAAACTAGCATTAGTATTATCTCCATATTGTTCTTTAAACAATTTTTCCAAATCACTCCATGAACTAATGATGTCATCAGGTAATCTTCTGAACCAATCCCTTGCATCTTCAATTCTTGAATAAACAAATAAATTCATCACTACATCGGCATGTTCAACTTAAAATTCATTTATCATATCTATGAAAATTATTAAGTGCTCTTCACCAGTAACAACATTATTTCTAGAGAACTTGACAACTTTGTCTCTTAAATCAAAAGATATAGGGTGTGGAGAACCAGGAATACCTACAAATGACATTTATTTGTATTTTCCATGAAGATGGGATTTTTTTGAAAGCTAGCAACATTTGAGGTGTCTACTACATTGGTTTAGTTGAGAACAACACTTTGAGATTATTGAGGTTGGACAATAGGGACTTGAGTACTAATGGTGGATGATGAGGCAGGGGTAGATTGAGATATTCCCCGATTTGAAATTACTAGTCCACACATAGGTATAGAAGTTTCAACTAATTTACACAAGTTTTTCCATGAAGCCAATGCAAAATTAGACTTTATGAACTAAATTTTTCCCCTAGTTTCTACAGCCTGGGCTTCATTCTCAACCTTTTCGAGTTCCTTTGCAAGATCTTCTTTCTCTTTCCTAGCCTTTTCTAGATCTAGATATAACTTCAACATAGGGGGGTTTATAGATTTACTTGTTGAGACTTGAGGCTCATTTATCTGGATTCATATAGCTTTGCCTTTTCCTTTATATGTCTGTTTAACAATAAGTTCTACTTGGTTATTTTGGATAGGATTATAGGGTTGAACTTTGGAAATAATAGGTTCTTGTCTTTGGCTTAGAAGCTTTTCTTGTTCCTAAACCTTGGTTCTCAAACTATCTACATCTCCAAAGACATATTTATCTCGCCTATCAGATCTAGCCTAGGGGATGCATTCACTACTGCTAACATATTCTTGTCTTGATACATTCTTTCATCTAGTAATGGGGTACTAAATATTCCTCCTAAGAGTCTTGTAGTTTCTGATTTAGAGCTAAGTGAAGAAGACTCTCTCCCTACCACTAGTTGGTATTGAGAATTAATTGATACACCGCCTCTTGGTTTCTAGGTGGGGTATGGGTCTATTATTTTCTTATTTAGGTTATTCCTACCACCTTGAGGTAAGTCAGTACACATTGGTACATTAGGATTGTCTCTTGTGCAATCCCTTGTGTTTTTTCTTTTGTCAGCCATATTTACTATTTATCAAATAAGCACTAGCTTCAAAACCTTGACTGACTCACCAACCTATTCTTAGGGAGAAGTAACAATAAAATAACTCATGGCTTTAGGGAAAGGAAAAAAGGTAATGTAAACATATATGACACACAGAGGAGCCAATTACAAAAATCATAAGACTACAACTCTAGCTTGATAGATATGACACTTGAAAAGGTCACATACGTCAGTGTACACATGTGGCCTTTGGCTTTCCTTTTCTTTATAAATTCTCAAGGTTTGTCACTAAAGCAAGTCCACCATAGCCACAAATAGTACTGAAACAATCTGACAAACATGTACACAACATGACCAAAGACACTAGAGTAATTCTCACACATGTGTTGAACAAATCCCTAGTAGAGCCACCATTTTGTTGGTATTTTTCAACTACTAAACAACAAAGGCTCAATACCAAGATAATAATACTCACAAATCTATGGATTAGCTACATCCCTTTAACAATTATGTATGCATATTATTTGGATCTAACTTCAACAAAACCAAGACTGGTTTTCTACACTCTAGGCTCTGCAAAACCAAGGTGGGTATACCTAGGGAATGATTCAAATGAATGTTGTTGTATGAGAATCCTTTTAGTTTCATTCTAATTCTCATCTCCTATCTCTAACATATATATGGCTTATCCATTCCTTGACATTTTTAGATGATATACATCCCTTATAAGTAGATTTGGTCACAATTCTCCTTAGGTTTACAAATATCTCTGAAAATAGTAGCTATCTAGGACTCAAAAATTAGATGTAAATGAGTGCTGACCCTCTTTGAAACTCTTCAAATGGTAAAATAAAATTTCATTTTGATTTTAGAACTGGTGCCTATTCATGATCTCTCTATCTACAGACTGGATTAACTAGATCAGTGCTTTATCCATTGGGATTTAGAGTCTACTTCAATTCATAGATCTAATTGATTTCATTACAACCAATACTATCAACAACTCTTATTGGAATTCATTGTAGTAAACATCGTTCCTATTACATTATCAACCCTATCAAATCTCACTAGAGCATTTAGTTAATTCATTGAATTAATAGCAATAATGAATTGACATACAACCTAAGTGAATTACATTCAATTGGACAAGCTTTTCTCACACAACATCAGAATGACCAGGTAATAACAATGGAGACAAAATTCAGCAAGAACAGATATGGGGACTATTCATCTTTGTATTATTCTTCTTTGAAAATTGTATACAATTGTAATAAAACTTAGAATGACTCTAGGAAAAACATTAGACCCTTTTAACATCAATATATTCCAAGTATTTGTAGAGAATATATATCATAAGTTTTGTACTAATAAACTGGACTAAACCATATTTAGTAGAGAACAAAATTATCAATGAAATCAGACCCTTCTCTAGCCTTAGACTCTCACTTAAATAGAGTGAGATGCAATAAGCATCAGGAATAGACAACTGATAGATGTCAACTAGAAAAAAGATATTTACATTTAGCTATCACAAAAAGACAAAACTATGTAACAAAAAAACTTATATATCAAATTATTCTTTTGGTAGGCCCCTCTTCTATTACATTTTCAAATGATAAAAATCCAATGATTGGCTTTTAGTTATTGTGAGTCCTCAGCATATGTAGCTATCAAGTTCACCAATGATGTGTTAGGCTCTAATTCTTGCAAATTTGCCTCTACTCTAGCATTTCCACTTGCATCATCCTATACTATGAAGGTGACAGTTATATTTGGTTTCATTTTTGCCACATCATCCATTTGGCCGAAGATACTTTCCACATGAGATGATTACCCTTCTTTGTCTTCTTCTCTCCTGAGATTTTCTAAAGGTATATCAATGATCTATATTTCATGTAGATTCATCTCATTATCATCACTGTCAACCTCTTCCCATTGCTCATTAGAGGCAACAACAGCCATCCACTTGTCAAAGAGGGTGTCATATGTCCAGTTAAACTACAGAATATCACTTTTCTTTTTTATCACATATTCTTCCTCTTTATCAATACTAACAAAATCTTGCTTTAAAGAATCAAAGAATAACATGGCCTTCACTATTTCTTCTGCTATTTCTGCCCACCATGCATGTCCTTTTTCATTTATGACTTCATTTATTCTTTAAAAAAATAGATCATCTGATTCTTTAGCCAATTCATCTTTATTTTTCAACTTATTTTTCTTATCCAAAGCAAGTGGGAATAAATCAAATTTCTTACTCTTGTACTTATCCAAATAGCTAACAATTCTTATTTTTAGCTCAACTCTCTTATCATCAAATTCTAGGAGGTTATGAGCAAGATCATAAGTTATTTCAATGTGATCATGTGAAGACCTTATGATAGAGTAACACAAAAATGTGATTTCCTTTCTTGTCTTACTCCACTTATTGATAGTAGGTTTCAAGTCCTCATCACTTGCTTTTATTTTGTCCCTTATGTTTATTACTTTTGCTAATTTATCATAATAAAATGGCCATTCAATTTTATCAACCAGATACATGAGAGCCTTTCTAAGTTTCTCTTCATATTGCATATTTAGCTCTACATGTAAAGCCCACAATTTCCTCTTCTCTTCTTCAAAATCTTTAGCTGTGTAATATTGTGGCCTTTATGGAGTATTTGACATTTCTATGAGAGGAGTGAATTTGAAAGGTTCCTCTAGAGGGTGAGGATATGTAATCCTTGGCCTGGAAGACCATCCCATTACATTATTTTCAAGTTGAATTCTTTTCTAAACTTCTTTATTATAAGCCTCTAAAACTCTCTCATACTTACTCTATAGTTCAAACATTACCTTCTCTTCTTTCTCTATAGTAGCTAGAACTAGGTGAGATGTTCCAAGATTCATATGTGCAACCTCTACATGGGTGTTATTCACTACCCTTTTGAAATTTATATTGTCAATAATCCCAATACTATGTGATTTCAAAGACATTGCTTTGGACCCTTTCTTGATTGACCAAATGACCAAAGAAACCTTGTCTACACTGAAAGTAGCACCTTTGATCTCCTTTTTTCTTTGGTCTAGTGTGTATAACATATTAGAAACAAACTTAAAAATTAGGGCATCTACTATATCCCAAATAGGTAACAATAAAACACCTAATGCTCTCACTATTTCTCTCCCTTCTGCAGGGGTTAGGATTTGAAATTATTTTATCATTTCATCTTTTATTTATTTTTGAATGGTTGCATCTTCAATTTCTAGATGCTCAGTCTTCAATTTATTGCACCTTTCTTCATACTTTCCTATGTTTGTTCTCCATACAAACTGGTGGAATGCTCTAGACTTAACAAAACTATCATTTGACAAAAAATGATGACTAGCTTGCTCTATCATAGGATCTAGTTCCCTTCCTTTATAATCTACCACTATAAAATATAGGCTTGCCATAGAAGGTTCCTGGGGGTTTCTCTCATCTTATTCTACCTGGGTAATAAAAATTCCTCCTTGGGATCCTAGTTATTCAATTTTCTCTCTAGTAAGTTGTCCCTCTTCAATCTGCAAAGGGGATTGTGTAGGTGAATATTCCTCAATGTGAGGACCTTGATCTTTTATTTTCTTCACCTCTGAGGGGAGGGCTCATCAGGTCTCTCTTCCAAGACAACACTAGTGGATCCTACTATTTGTTTACCCTTATCCATAGTGGGCTTTTTTTTTGTATTAGACTATAACCTGACCTCTTTTGGACAATCAAATGTCCTACCCCTACATTGTGAGTGAATGCCAATCTCCTCATAACCTCTTTGGCCTTATTTGGATAAGCATTAATAAAAAAATGTTTTTTCTCATTCATAGTTTCCATTATTTTAGGAAAATTAATCATGAGCTTATTGATTCTATCTACCTCTGTGCTGGCATTATCCAAAGGATTATAATCTCCATCAAAACAATGGATAAACTCTAAAACCCTTGAGAAAACCCTCCATTTTTCTTTCTTGGTTTCTTACTCCTGCAAAGAGAATTCATTTCTTATTATGTCCTTGGGGTAATATGGCTTATGTTTTATTTTACCAAGCATAGCTCTATGCCTAAAAGCCAATCCATAGAATCCCTCAGTGTCATAAAAATAGGAATGAGACACAACCATCTTATATTGGTCTAGTATTTTATAAAGGGATAGCCAACCATCTTTTGTAGTCACAAATTGGTGAGTTGCAATGCATGTTGGGAAAATTGACCCTCTTCCCCTTTTCACAAAATAATTTTCCTCCAATCCTCCTAGCTACTACAAAAAGTTAGCTACCTCTACCTTTAATGCACCTGGTAGGGAAATACATGTGGAGTTCCTTTGAAATCATAAATCCTAAAAAGGGTTGAAATAGAGTATTGGATAATGTCTCCACAATTATGTGATACATTCAAACTAGTAGTATTATCCATGGGCCTGATAAGATTTACCAATGCCTTAGGCGCTCTAGTATTGTCACTTAATAAAAGTTACTTCAATTTTGAAACAAAATACCGATCAAATCTGACAAAACTAGCTTTTTCTGCATCCCATGTCATATCTAAACTCCATAACTGGACTAGCTATTCTTCTCCACCCTATTCCCTTTTCAAATTTATTTCCTTACCAAAATATGCTACTCCTTTGAACAAAAACATATGCATCCACAAAGAATAGTGACGAAATTTTTTATCTGCCTTATCTTTTGCAATCCCCACTAGGCCTGTATGAATTTCTTCTGCTATATAGGAGGCAAAATAAAAAATAATATCAACACAAAAAGAAGAAATCTAAGTGATCATATACATAAAACTTATGGGCATAAAATTCTATTCATCTTCACCAAAAACTATACACGGAGTCCTGTATGCCTCTATAGCCCAGGTGGTGAAATACCCCTTTTCGGAAGGTTCCCTAGAGGATGTTGTGATGGCAAGAAAAAATTCCAATTGTGCCTATATGTGCCCTCAGTGCACCCTACCTAAGTGCATCCTTCTTTGATAGATATTCTTTTTCTAACTCTTGTATGTCAATGGGTACATGATATTTTGTTAGTGGCTCTAGGCCAAATACCTCTCGAATTTCATCAGGGTTGATTGTGATTAGAATCTTGCCACCAATTTTTCTCACTACTCTGATTGCTGAATCATAATTTTTTGCAATAGCCTCTAAGAGGTCACAGTCCATAAAGACATTAAGAACCACTAGCTTTCCCAAATCAAGATATTTGCATGAGGGGAAAATAAATTCCTTTCTTAGTCACCATTTTTTAAACAAAGAAAACCCAGTTTGAGAAGTTTTAGCATCCCTACCCCAATTTCCCTTATCATATAACCCGTCTGCAGTTTTGAGTCTAGGGTTTAATGAGGTTAACTTTTTCACTTTAATAGTTTCTTTTGTGGACTGAAGTAGTAATTTGAGGAGATCATCATGGATATTTATGGCCAAATAGTCTTCCCGAACTGAGAAAGCCTTCTTTGGAGGCATAGTGAATACAATTTGTAGAAAAATAGATTACTTAAATAAGTATGGTGCATAGGAACTTACTTGATTCTCTACTTATCCTGCTCTACAATTTTGTGATATTTCTTGCAAACAAAGGGACACTAATACATTTGGGGTCAAATTGTGATAGCAATTTGTGATGGCGGACAAATGTTATGTGTTTTTGGCTTTTTTTTCTTCAATTATAACCCGAAAACATCACAATTGTGATACTAACAGGATATAAGGAAAAAAGAAAAAGAAAAAGAGAACGTTGCTCATTTGGGTAATTTGTATGTTTAGAATCCACAGGCATCTCTGCAGCAAAAGGGCCAAGGTAACATTCAGCAAAAACTCACAAGTTCAAGGAAGGAGAAAGAAAACCAAAAAAACCTTGCTCATAATATTGTTATTGTAGTTTTTATTTTTGTTTTGTTGTTCAAGAGGAGGCACAGATAGACAAAGCACAGGCATTTTTAATTGTATTACACATTGAGATAGAGGGTGGGGGATCTTCATTTGCAGCGGCAAGGGAGGAATTCCTTAGAGTGGAGGCTACTAATCACAGGTTTCCTTAAATCCTCCTCCTTTTCTTGTAGAAAGAAAACAATAGATAGCAGTAGAAATGAAACTTTTCTTTTTTTCCATGCTTTCTCTCTCCTTGTTTCATTTTGTGGAATGTACCTATAGGTAATGCCTATCTTAGGGTATCAGGGTTTTCATTTTATGTGAGGGAAACCATAGAGAAACACCCATAGGTTCTAAATAACTCCACCTTAGAGACTGATTTAGGGTTAAATTGATAAAGAATATGAGTATGAGTTCCTGCAAGGTATATACTTATGAATAAATATTACATCCTGATTAAAATGTATGAAAAAAAAATTCATTCCTTTTAAGCTTCATTCATCTCGAGGTGCAATTCACAAACTCAAGAATAGTGGTTTTTGTTCTTTAGGATACCTTTAGGGGAAGAGTATGTGAATGCCCCCTCATGTCTGGAGTCCAGTTTAAAGGAGATGGCTATTTACACTGCGAAGGTTTGTTGAATATAATTCTGAATAACATTGCTTGCTATTGTATCATGACAGAAACTAAAGCAAATGATTTAAGACTTAAAAGAAAAAAATGGATTTTTTGAAAAGGCTTTAGAAAATTTCAAGCAAATACTATTGCTAATGATTTATTGCTTCTCTATTTTGATATTTGATGATTGTCCACGCTTAAACATTTAATGTCATTATGGTCATATGAATGGATTTTTTTCCTTAAAACACTATCATCTTCAAAATCCTATATGAAATCTATATGACCATTTCATTTCTTCAATATTCCCTATGGATGTCCCTATCTAAGTATATATCTTTTAATTGCATATAATAACTAATTTATGTGCTTTTTCATGACTACGTTTGACTTGTATAATTGTGATCTCTCTAGCACTATGATGTCATTTAATATGTCTTGCTAAAGCTTGTAAATTTTGTTCCTTTTGCCATGTCATGTAATATGTCATGCCCTGTAGCTTATATGTTTTGAAATTGTTGTTAGTCCTTGTAGCTTATATAATTTGATTTCTAGAGAGCTTCTAGAGCTAAGCAAGAAGACCATTGCATGAGTTATAGCCATGCGCTCGAGTATGAAAATTGTATATTTTTTAATCTAATGTATATTTTAACTAGACTTTTAGCTTATATGTTTTGAAATTGCTTTTAGTGGCTTAATGTTGTAAGGTCTCTTGAAATAAGACCTTCAAGCAGTTGGTCAAAGTTTTAGAAATAATCTCATCCACAAATTTTCCTAGAGCAATTGACTAAATGTTATAAAAGGTGATTGGGTTAAATGTCTTAGGAATAAATTCAAAGAAAGTATTTTTAAAATATTAAAGTATTTAACTAGGTCTAAGAAGATTTGTGTACTTTCGACAGTTTTGCTTAGTTTGTGAAAGTTGTAGACCAAAGTTTTCATAGCCCAATTTTTGCTTCCTACAAAGAACGATCATGTCAAATAATATAAGTGAAGAACAAAATAGGGAGATAATCGCTAGATTGTGGTCTAACTTGAAAAGAAAAGGTGATGGAAAATGTTATTGTCCTTGCAAAATTTGTAAGGACTTAAACCGTAGAAGATTGCTAATCAAAATAGTTAAGAGACATTGTAGGGAGAATAGTCACATTGAAGGGGGGCATGACTATCATCCACTGGTAAGTTGTTCATTATATCATTTTAACAATGTATATACATATGAAATCACTTGATGATGAGTTAATGATCATGGTTTATTTATGTTAATCAATTTTATATAGGTTGATCTCCCTAGGGAAGTACATGATATGAACCACAATAATCTGAAGAATATGGTTTTTGAAGTGGAGGAACATGGAGGTGCGAATATCCAAGGTGAAGATAATGATCACATGGAAGATGACTATCATGTGCTAGAAAACACAATTGAAGATGGTGGTATAAATACATTGATCCATGACACATTTAGTCTGAGCATATCTGATGATGATGATGATGATAGCCTCTATGTACCTCTACTTGAGAAGGCATACAAGCCCCTATACAAAGACTCCCAAACAACTCTTCTCTCTGTTGTATTGTTGTTGTTGAACTTGAAGGTTATGAATGGTTTATCCATTATAACAATGTCACGTATGTTAAGGTATGTCATCTATGTCTTTATAGTTAACAAAGGGTGAATAATGTACCCCTAATATTGTTTATATTAACAACTTATAGTTTTTGTTGTAAATTGATAGGCAAGTTTTTGTTACCACCATCAAATATTCTACCTCGCTCATATCGACAATTATCTGTTGTTATGAAAGATATTGGAATGGAGTATAAAACAATACGTGCTTGTCCCAATGATCATATTATATATTATAAAGAACATGAATTTGCAACACAATGCCATGTATTTCATACAAGTAGATATCGAACAGATCGAATAACAAAAAAGGTGCCTCAAAAGTTCTTTGTTACATCCCCATTATTCCACGGATGTGACAATTATTTAGGTGTAGTAGCTTGGCTCAATTTATGGATTATCATGCACTCAATAGAATTTGAGATGACATTATTTGAATCCCTATAGATTGTTTGGCATTTATGCACATAGAGGAAAAGTGGCAACACTTCAAAGAAGAACCTCATAATCTCAGGCTTTCATTGGCAACAGACGGTGTCAATCCATTTGGAGAGATGAGATTTGTTTACTCCGTGTGGCCTATTTTTTTTATCAACAATAACATTCCTCCATGGATGTCAATAAAGAGGGATCACATTATGTTGGAAATGATTGTTCCAGGTATCTTATCATTTGATAGTTATTAATTTACATGTACTTACAAATCTTGCAGTAAAATGGTCACAATAATTATGTAATGTTATTGTTCATTCAAGTAGGTAAATATCAAGTCAAAGATATGAATGTATATATTGAGCCTCTTATCGACGATTTGGTGGAGTTATGGAACAGTGTCACTATTTATGATGTGTCTAGGCTAATAGGACAAAGACAATTTCAATTCCATGCAATACTTGCATGGACGATACATGATTCCCTAGGGCTAACACATTTTTGTGGTATGTTATAGTGAATTCAAGTTGCGCACGATAATTCTAATTATAAAAATCAACATATTTAATAATCCAATTATATCATTATCTTGTAGGTCTTCAAACAAAGGAAAAAATTGCATGTCAAGTTTGTGGTCCAAAGATGAAATCGCGTCATTCAAAAAGTTTAGGAAAGTAGGTGTTTGATGAGTGTAGACACTTCCTCCACAGGAATCATAAATATCGAAGTATGGCAAAACATCTTTTCAATGAGAAAGAAGAGACTACATCAAATCCACGAAGAATGGCACCTAGCCTATGGAAGTTAGAATATAATAGAATTAATTGTCAAGGTAATGTCGTTCCACCTAATGGTTTATGTTTGTAATTTATATATTTCTATTGTGATTTTTGTTTACTAATTGTGTAATTGATGATCGTGAAGGTCATCAAGGTAGTACTGACAACCTTCCAAAGGGACTAAAAAGATAGATTCCTAG
Source organism: Cupressus sempervirens (assembly GCA_028749045.1). NCBI lineage: Eukaryota > Viridiplantae > Streptophyta > Pinopsida > Cupressales > Cupressaceae > Cupressus > Cupressus sempervirens. The sequence continues at coordinate 104,710,937 of CM053783.1, forward strand.
ACAATTTAGTAGGTTGCCCTACTACAAGCACTTAGAAATTGTGCATTTGTTTGATACTATGCATATTGGAAAGAATATAATAGTGGCATTGTGGAAAATATTGGATGGAAGGCATGACAAAGAAAAAATTGTCAAAATTTGTAATGACATTCATGAATCCAATCATGCATTGAAGAATTTAATTCACTCAAATAGCAATAGAGATCATAATAATATAAGTGCCCTTCCATGGTTATTAATGGAGAAGCAAAGTGATGCCATAAAAGAAGTCATACAAAAAATTTGATTTCCCACAAGATTTTCTGCAAACATAAACAATCTCATATAAAAAAAAAGTGAGTTTGGGCCAGGGCTCAAAATGCATGATTGGAATTCTTTCATCAAGGTAAGTTATGTTCTTCTGTATTTACAGTATATTCATAAACTATGTGTACTATTCATTATGTTATGTTAGAAAATAATGAAATGATTGGTTTGTAATTACTACAGTACGTGCTTCCTCTATCTCTCCCAGAGGACTTCAGCAATAACATCAAACAAGTGATATACAATCTTGGAAAATACATGAGGTAAGTAGTAATCTCTATTCAATTTGTTGTATATATTTATTATATTCATGATTTGTTTTTCTTGCTATGTAATCTATTGTATATTATTTTTTAAAGTCTCGTATCTATATATTTTTTGTGACTTGAATCTCTTAATGTAGGTGGTTGTCATCTAAAGAAATCCATAAAGAAGATATAAACTATTGGAAGAGAAGAATTCCTCATTTACTATGTGAAATGAAAAAGTGTCTACCTTCAACTTTTTTTAATGCACAGGAACACTACCTCATACACCTAGTTGAGGAGATTGAATTGTGTGGACTTGTACACACTAGGTCAATGTGGATGGTTGAGAGGCACTTGAAATCTTTGAAGGCTTTAGTTTGACAAAGAGCACATCCTAAGAGTTCTATGGTAGAGGGATATATGGTATACCAGACTATGGTGTACATTACTGAATATCTTCCTAAGTTTGCATCAAATATGAATGTAGATCGCATTTGGGATCTCGAGCCTTTTAAAAAATTAGAAGGGAAGTACTTGATGGGGAAAGGTACATTGAGGAAAGTGAGAGGTAATAAATTATAAGACGTTATTGTAATAAATTATTTCTTAATCTTCAAAATAAATCGGTTGTAAGTTGTCTATTTTCTTTTTGTACAAGTGCTCGAGAGTGGGATGCACTACATTTGTATATTGCAAACAATCTTGATTGGATGAAGGTATGGATTGAACAATGTCAGCATTATAGTCACACATTAACATGGGAAGGTGTATCTTCATTGGTTAAAGAAGCTCATCATAATAGAGATTTCAATGTTATGCAAAGGGAAATATATTTAGCATGTGGTTTAAGAGATTTCTAGGTACATACAAATTTATTAATCACCTGTATGTTTATCAACTCACGATACAATAATTTTGACATGTTTCACATATTATTGCAAGTTAAACACCACAAGGCTATGTTTTGTAATGGTTAGAAATTTTGTGTCAAAGTGTTGGATGACACGAAGAAAACTTGTGATTTAGGAATAACTGTAGTCTTTCAAGTGACTAATATTTCATCTAGAAATGACTTGCATCCTTGAGAGTCTGAAAATTGATACTATGGCATTTTGGATGATATACTTGAGTGTGACTTTAGTTCCTTCAAATTAGTACTCTTCATTGTCAAATGGTATAGGCTACAATTTAATCCAAATGATCTTGATAGAACTATTATTGAACATGATAATGGATTTACAATGGTTAATACAAGGCTGTTTGAGCCAGTTGGGGATGACCCCTATGTTCTTCCAAGCCAATGTGAGTGGGTATTTTACTCAGAGGTTCCACATAAACTAGGTTGGTCATTTTTTGTTAGACATGAACCAAGAGGAAGGTTGATAAAGTATAATGCGATGGAAGAAGAAGATACTAAAGAAGTAGAAGATGATGTAGATGGTGATCACAATCGATAGTTATTGGATGATGTTCCTGACACAAACTTTCATGAAGAAGAAGAAGATGATGATGACGATGATGTTGCTACTGCTGATGATAATGAAGATGATGTTGATGTTGATGATGACAACAATGATGATGATGATGACAAAAATGATGGCGAGGATGATGATGATGACACCAACCAAGCATCTTCATAAGATCCTTCTCCTTGATCCAATCCAACTCCATAACCTTTTAGAGTACACACCAAATCCTAATGCCACCTTAGGTTCTACATCTTTTGAATAATCCCATGAATGTCCCTCAATCCATCCAATGGATTCATCCAAGCAATCTAATCAACAAACTATCTAATGCTCACAATGCCTCAATAGGCACCAAACTTGAATTCACCTTAACTAGGTGTTTCCTCCACCTCCACACACATCAAAAAACTTCAAATAGCATGTCCCCAAGGTGACTAAGCCCTCAACTCATTAGCTGATACAAAAATCCAATTTTAGCCCTTCACTAGGCCTACTTCCCTAGTAGGCTTATAATGTGAGCTTGATTTAAGTGTTATATTGTGTACCTTTTAATTTTTTTAATTTTTATGTGATGCTTATGATGGATGTGATTATGATTATGATGTGATTATTTTCACGATAATGGAATTACATTTGCAGGAAACTGAACCCCTTTCAGGAGCATCTCGCACAGTCTCATGGATCGACAGGTATAAGTCAATACTCCTTATAGACAGTTTATTTAATACACTTAGCAATAGTAAGATTGATGTCTTCTAAGATCTCTCCCATTTGCAAGTACCAGTGAATAGGTATTTTTTAGAAGTGTCTTCCTCGAGTGAGGGAAATATAGGAATAGAACAGGAAAGTGAGACATGCAATTTATCTAGAATAGGGAGATTAACTAGAGGTCAAAGGATTAGAAGGAAATTCAATAAATGCATGAAATTTTTCCTTGCTCAAGGGGGGTCATGTTCTTATGATGATGAGATAGAAGGCAACATTGAGGTGCCCTTGAGGTACCAACATCTATAGAAACATTGGGTACCCAAGGAACTTTCTCCAATAAACACTAATTTTTGTGTTAACGAGAGCATATATCACATAGCACCATCATCATTACATGGTTTGGGCCTATTTTCTATGGACAACATAAAGGTGTCTTACAAAAAAGTTTCTAAATTGATGGAGTATGTTGGACCATGTTACAATTACAAAATTTGGATGCATATTGTTCAATAAAAAAAAAATATGCATAGGTATGCCCTCTCATTAAATTATATACAATAGCAAGACAATGGTCAAAGTAAAAGTGTGGATATATACATTGATGGAAGGCTGAAAGAAATAGTGAATATTATGGGTTTTATAAATAGTACATGACCTGGGTCAACTATAAAGCAACCCAATTGCATATTTGAGGCACGCGAGGGAAATCATGTATTCATCTGTGTGATAAAATCAATATGTGCAGGGGAAGAGCTGCTTATTGATTACAACTTGAACCGCATAGATACAAACGAGGATACTATCATGGGGGTGGTACATACTATTAAACCAATTTCTAATCAATGACTCCAACATACCATTTAGTCAATAAATTTTTGGCTAACATTTTTATAGTTGATCTTTGACACAGGGGCACAATATGGAGCAACCACTGAGAGGGGATGTTGGCAATGTTCCTGGCTCATCTACACATGAGCAAGTAAAACTCAGTGTAATTGTGCAAACTAGATAGAAGAAAAATGTTATTTTTTTAATGTTGCTTTCTTCATTTTTTTGGAGTAATTTTGATAATACTAATACTATTGTTGTCACAGAGTGCCATTGGTCAGAGGGAGGGAAAGGAACCTGCAGTCCCTCAATAGCCCCCCCCTGAGGAGGACCCTTTCTATATTGATTTAGCAGAGACCGATGACCGGATTAGTTCGATTAAAAAGGTACTAAAGAAAATTGGTAGAGAAATTATATGTTTGGCAACCATAAAGCCTACTACTCAAGAAATAAAAGATAGGGGATCTGAATTGTTGCACACCTCTAAAACCTTAAAAGTAAGTATTAATGAAATTTTTAATTATAACAAGAGTTCAATAATGGTTTTTATGTTATGCTCTTTTATGGCATTAATTAAAATATGGATGCATTGTCTTACAGAGTTTTTTGCATGATTTCAAGCCCCATTCCCATGATGAGTGTGCTGTAGGTGGTTCAGGTAGATCGCATGTTCCATTCCCCACTTGTGTTTTCCACTGAATATATATAGGAGTGATCATAATCATTGACAAGACATGCTTGAACAATCCTTTTTTTTAATGCTCTAACAATCTTGTCCATGCTAGTCTATGCATTCTATATTTATGCATGCTCTAACAATTTTAATTCTTTAGCTTCAAATCAATTGTATCCTATGGTGATGCCACCTCCATCCAGGACAACCACAAATCTCTTTCTGACTACTAAGTCAGCAACACACAACTTATAGGCATCGACTATTGCACCATCTACTGGTACACAAATCCCTCTTTTTCTCTCTTTTGTTATGTGTTTAAGTGTTATGTGTTTATGATGTAGATTGTAATGACCCCCCTTTGGTAGTCACTCAATGTTTAAACTTTATCACAATTTTATGATTCCAAACCATAAGAACTCGACTCCATTCATAGCTTGGATATACAAAGTTATGTTATAGGTCAAACTTCAATTAGCTGTCCTTAGTTATGAAAGATTATAATATTGAAGATCATCTTCTCTTGTAGTATATTATCACAATTATATTCTGATGCAGAGTCTAGTAGCCACTTCTTCTACTAGCCTTCAAAAGGCTTTCATAATCCAATTTTTGGATCTAGGACTTGGTATAAGTCCCCTTACCCACACTGGGTATACACAACTACTGAGCCCAAATGGGGCAATCCACTTAAAAAACTTCACTCACTGACACAAGAAATGGTGATAGCAACTAGGACCTTTAGTCCAACCATAATCCTTAGTTTGTTTGGAATCTACCAAATCCACAACAATCCTTTGCACTTCTAGGCCTACAATCCTTGTAGCCTTTCCAATCCGTTTTCTTGTATTTTCACCAACTATCCCTCTATGGCATAGGGACTTCTCCACTATTTTAGGCACCTCTTAAGAAACTTTCTAGAATCCCAAAAGCTTTTAGGATGATCTTGCTCCAGCACCCTCCAAACTGCTACTTGGTACCTAGGCCTAGTTGATCAAGTTAGGCTAGGGCTTCAAGGAAGGATGGACTAGGTGGGTTCCCAAGACCTCCTAGGTTAGGTACCCTACACCATATTCATGTGCTTGATCATGCAATGAGATGTGAATAAATATTTCTTTTATTGATGAAATAATTGTCTAATATAATGTCCTTGATTTCATAGAATCGTTAATGTGATAATAAATCTACAGTGATGTAGTTGATATTTCAGACGAGCCTTATAAACTTACATCAAGTATGATTTCATTTCTAATGTGTATGATTTACTTCATGATAAATGGAGTTGTATTGCTTTGATCTTCCTCAGTAGTAATCAATGCTTTCATCATCTTCAATATATATATATATATATATATATATATATATATATCCATTGCCAAAATTATGTTGTAATTATTGGCTCTGATCTATATCTAATTTGTTGTCTTTCCAATAGTCACCCTTCATAAGTTACTCGAGGATTCAACAATGTCCTAGAATCCACTCAAGGAACTAGAGTTCACCTCAAGGATCAATAAGAAGTCCCTGACTTTAGGATATCAATCAAACACTCCTATGTAATAGGTTCACTACCTTATTTCATTTTGAACAACTTTCAATTCACTTTGTGCATGTTTAAACTTCCCTTTCATTGGGAACACTCCTAATTCACCCTTCATGCAATCAACACTTAATCTCTATCTTCAAGGATTCTCTTGATCCTTCCAATGCCTCAATAACCTTCAAATAGCATAACTAAGGAGTTCCAACCCCTACCAAGCATCAACTCTATACCAATCTTCAAAACTACCTTTTGTAGGACTATCCTATTAGACCTGTCTTGCAAACAAATTGCATTTTTCTTTCAAATTTCTCAAACACCATAGTAACTTCTCCACCTCTTCAAATACCCTTTAATGAGTTCTTAAACCCCTGCAAATATCAACCTTTCAACTTGTGACTGATGAACCCTTCTATGGCCGTCTCTACAATCAATTAGGCCTAATTAGCCCTTGCCTAACAAAGCAACTACATTTTGTTCTTATTATCAACCTCCCAAACCTTTACACAACCTTAAGGAATCTAATAAATAGTAGGATTTCTCAACTTGTTTAACCCTCCATGCATTTCTAGATACTTTTCCATCAAACCCTCCCTTTAAGGGTTTCTAGCCTAGGGCTTCCTAGAAAAGACCCTAAATCAACTTATAAAATCTTTCTAATGGCTCAAACACTTTTAAAAAAACCCTCTCAGATGTTTTCAAGTAGTATTTAGTCATTCCAACCCTCAAATCATTATATTCACCATGTGGTGCCTTGCAAATGCACCTTCACTGTTTGGTTTAACAGTCACCCTGTCATTCCTTTCTTTGTTCACTGTCACCTGCATCTAAATCATGTTAAATTCATCATATTAACAAGCCTTAGTACCTCTCCCACAAGTTACATTTTAATCATAGAAAGTGGGAGAGGCACATTTTCCCAAATTACTTCAAAACAGTGATAGACTGTCATGTTTCTTGTGACAGCAGAGATCCAAAAAGTAGTTTTTCTTGAGAATAACTTACAAAACCCTTGCACAAAGTTAACCAAACATGAAAATCTCTTCAACAAGAAAAATGGTAACTTTTGAATGGAAAGAACCTTATTGAGTTACCAGTCTGAATCTTGCAACTTAGAAAACTGTCCCTATGACAGTGAAGTGCAAAATGCTTTTATTTATATCTTTTCTTCGTACACACACACCCCTTTTCTTGACTACAACACTTGTGTCTTATAAAGACCTTTCTTTTCAAGCCTTTTCCCCATCTAACTAACTCATCAAACTAAACAAAGACTCCTTGGACACCAACTGCCCTTCATAACTATCTTATGACAGCAACAAAAATTTTTTTTTTTACAACTTTTTAACATCAATTATCATTTGTTCGTTTATACTTCATGACAAAGACTTATGAGACTTATGAAACTTTTTGCAATGAGAGCTACAACATCATTTGCTGGATGTTCCTATGTTCCTAGTACAGGAATGGTGAAGGATGTCATATTGATCATTAGCGACAATGAAGGCATTCCATTAAAAGTAGCCAAAGTTCCAAGTACTTTAAAGTTATTATTATTCTATAGTGATATAATGGTAATTTAGTTTTTGATCACTCTTCATCAACTAATGATCCCATGATTTTTTTGTAGGGAATGATGTTTTTTGGAGAAAATTTGGTGATGAGTGTTTGCAAATATTTGGGCCCACCCTCCGTACCTAGTGGAACATTATATCCTAACTAAAACTGTGATGTCCCCTTCTAGCTAGAGACATCACTTTAGCTGGTGATTGGCCTATTAGAGACCCTCGTAGGCTAATAAGATTGGATAGAGGGTCACCTTGGTGTGGAGATCCTCCAAGGACCAAAGCAGAGTACTCTTTTGGGTTTCCAGAGTTTGTTTATGATGAGCTTTTGCTTTGAGTTTGGCTTGGTCAGGCTATTTTTAGCAGTTTTGGAGTTATAAAGATAGACCCCTGCTATTTTTAGAAAAGGGGTATGGTCATATGCAATTCTATCATGTTAGCTCCCAGTCCAAACGAAATTCAAAAATGTTGAGTAATAATGGAGATATTAATGTTTATTTAGTTAAAATAAACATTATTAGTTTTGAGCCTATATTGTTAAGTTATAATATATAACATAAGTGAGGGTCATGATATCATAAAAGGGGCCATTGTTTCAATTAATTGTGGGTCCAAGCTTATGGAAAAATTAAAAGGGATTTTCTAAGTTTTAATGTAATAACATTTTTTATGTTATGATTATATCTTTTATCCCACATTGAGTGTGGAGACTCATTCTGGAGTTGAGGAGTCCTTATAAACAAACCTTGTCTTCCTTCAAGAGGAGGTTATGAGAATTGCTTAAAAACTTTGCCTTGTGAAATTTCTTGAAGTTGTGGCAACAAGGGTTTCTACAAGTTTGAGAAGAATTGGGACTGTGGAGAACGTAGTATCTTCAGAGTTGATGCAATTTGAGGGTGTGAAATATAACTTGAATCTTTTCTGTGAGTTGACTTCATTCTAGAGTCAATATTGTGTTTTAGTAGGAAAGAATTGGATGAATCTGTTTACAGGTTGGAAGGGGTTATAACAATAGCTACAATGATGTGAACAGTATAGCGCTACAGTGAATTAAAAATTAGAAATTTAATATTGTGGTTTTTGATAGGCGCTGCCCAAGGAGGAAGCAAGCAGCAGCGTGGTTGTGTATTGGAGACAAAAATCAGGTTTTCAACTATTAATGATGATGTTGTTAATGTATTCTTCCAAAAATAAGTATTGTACATACATTAGGAGCCATCTGAATAAATGAATTTGATTAGCATTATAATCAGATTTGAGTTATAATTTTAGGTAAGATTAGTTTTCAATATTTGTATTTTCTTTTCATCAACTCAAAAACCCAAAAACAGCTTAAAACATTCAAAAACAAACCAAAAACAATCATTACACCCAGGGAAACAAATAGTGATCAGCGTAGAGCCTATTTGGGGTTATTACAAAAACCCCAAACCACTATTTTGATTTCATATCATTGCTAGAATAGTTTTCTTTTTCATCCATTTCTTGAACTATATTAAAGGTAGATTCACTTCATTTATGAGTCTAACATGTTTTTTTTTACTTAAAAAGTGGAATAACCAAAAAAAAAAGTTGAAGGATGATCTTATAGAGAGCATGACCCAACTTTTTGGACCTCATGGATTCGAGAGAAACAAGCTCCTTGAAAAACCTGGTTTATGTTTGAAGTATATTAGGGACCAGTACAAAAAAAAATTACAGGTTAATCCTAGGTACGAGTGTCTGCCCTATGTTCCTAAGGCTGAGTGGTAGGCTCTGATTTTGGATGGAAAGTATAAAGCTGACATGAAAAAAGAAATTACACCAGTAGAGAGTAGAGCAAGGTATGTGATATTGTTGAGAATGTAATTATGTACTAATTAACCTCTATATTTATGCTATCTAACATATTTCAAACTTTTCATAGATTTCCTGACACATCAAAGGCAACAAAAGAAAGATTAGAAAAGCATGGGACACACAAGCTCGGTTCTGGTGGTTTTTTGAAACTTCAAGCATGAGTTGTAAGTATTAGTAAATGAAAAATTGTATCAAATTTTTTTTTTTTTGTGATGGGAAATGCTAGGATAGACTAGCTTGTCTATGCTCCTGATCCTCAACTTGGATCTCAGTGTTCCTCCACACCAATATATGATGTAGAGTAACATGCTTTGGAAGCACCAACAAACTCCTTGCAACTTGGAACAACTAAGAAATTCAAGTTATCACCTCAATCCTTTGTCCTCCACAAGAACATTCAAGGCTTGATTCACTTTCAAACAAGGAACTAATCTGCTATTACAACTGCTCCTTTAATTCATGGACCCAACTCATCACATAAGGCTACATACTAGTTACTTCTCTCTTGTAACATTCAAGGCCTCATACATCTAACCTTGACACCAAGTGTTTTGGAAAACTCCAATCCTCTAACATAAATGGAAACCAAAACAAACATCAACACAACCCAAAACAAATCAAGTCTAAGGAAAACTTGATGTTACCAGTCACAGGGTAGATTGCAACACTTGACCTTTATTCTACACACCCAACCAAGAGTGAAATTGGATCCTCCAGGACTCCCAAACACCAAAGATAGTTTAAAAAAACTCCAACATGACCAAAATAAGGTGTAACAAGGGTTGGAAACCCTGCTAACTATTTACCATACAAACTATTGCAACCAACCTAACAAGCACTTAGGTTTCTTAACATTGTTTTTTACCAACAACTCAAAATGTTTACAAAGGACAAGGCAAACAAAAATGAAATTCAAACACCCTTTTCAAAGTGCCAATAGACTCCAAAGTTTCAAAATTCTACTCCACTCCAACATACCCTAACCTCAATCATGCACTCAGGGCTAATTAGCAACTTTAGGCTTGGTCTACAATGAAAGGGTTAAAAATATGGGTACATGGGTCAAATCTTCAACTTTAGTATGTCCTCCTAGCCAAATTTGAGATGCCTTGCCTCCGCACCAAGTCCCAACTTCCCTTTTTTACTCGAACTCATCAAATTGCAAGAAACAAGGTCTAATACATGGGTCTTATTAGACCTAGGGCTTGCTCTTAAAATTACCTTTTGCAACCTCCTACCTCTAGGCTTTTTAAATATGATAAAACATTGCCCTAGTTTGCTCCATACCAAATTGGAAAAAATTCAAATGGTGGGAATTCAAACTAGGGCCATTTCTTTGGCCACAACCCTTGTTTTGAGGGTTTCACAGGCAGCAAGTAAGAAAAATGGATAACTTGCAAATGCAAATAGATTTTTCCTTGAAATCAATGCCAAAACTTCTTAAAATACAAAATCCAACTTTTCAATGCAAAAAAGCCATTGTAAAACCTTCAGGAGTTCGTACAGTATAGAAAAAAGTCAAAATTGCCTAGAAATAGCAAATTTTATTGATTTTAAAGCAAGTACAGAGATTGTTATTCATCCCATGGATGTTTAGAGCCTTTATAGGCTTGTACAAAGTGGGTATAACCACCCCATGGTAGTCATATCCATTGGTAGTGGTTTCTATTAAGAGTTGTAACATTTTGCAAAAAGTTGCTAATGCAACTTTACAACTTTTATATTTCCTTTTGATATTTTAACTACCTTCCATTGGTTGATGAAACAATGCAAGTAAAATTCACCATACAACACAAAAATGTAGAGCTCAAAGTTCAAGAGATGCCTCATAGAAGAGGATAAGAGAATTGGCTTCCAACAAGGCTATAGAGTTGTGGCTAAATGGCTATGAGTTGAAATTAGTGTGGAAGGTTCTAATAATGATGCATCTGAGCCACAGGTAAATAAGCTAAATGAAATTTATTTCAAATTGAATACTTTACCAACTAGTCTATTTAATGTTAAGTTCCAATATAAAGTGAGTATATATGTTTTAAGCAAGCAATGATAACAATGTGTAGGATGTTGGAATGTAGCCTGACAATCCTTCTACACAATTTGTGGATGCTAAAGGTTCGCATGATGTACATACCAATGGTGGAGGTATACATTTTCTATTAAATTTTTTATATGTAATTGCAATTGGTGTTTGGATTAATGTAACATTTTGTATAGCAGTTGTAGAGGATCGAGGGGTCGATGTTCATGAGCGTGTTGACGTTGAGTCCAAACAAAATGATGTGGTCAGATCAGGTAAAGAGTGCCATAGTTATGTTATTTAAAATAATTAAATACTTGTAACAATTATAATAAATTATTTTTAATTTAACTCTTTTATTTGTTATTGTAGAGGACCCCCCTTTGCAACAGCATAGGAATTTGAGATCATCAAGAACAAAGAACATAACAACTGATGAGGGGGGAATTGATGATGACACTGATGCTCCTCTTACAACTTACATAGAAAAAAGAAATAGAAAGAAAAAAAAATGATTGTCATCTACATACCTTAATTGATAATGATTGAATTTTATGTCTCAATGAATTTAATTATGTGCTAATGAATGTTCATGAATTATGTGTTAATGCAGAATATTGATGAATGTTGTGTGTTAACGAATCTAATGTGTTAATGAATGTTATCATGTGATATTGATTGAATGTTACATTTTATTAATGGTTGAAAGAATGAATGAATCTTAGATGTTAATAGGGAATATAGAGTGATGTTAGGGGGAGGGGGTGGGGCCAAATGAGCTTCCACCTTCACGTGGTTGGCCCTGTTTAGTAGAGAATATTAAACTATTTTCGAAATAAAGTGAAGGTCAACAAGATACTAAATATTTCTCTATTTCTCTAAAGTACATTTCATATCATATGTTTTTATTACTGTGTAGGTAAATCCATTGATATGGGTTGAAGCTCAAGTAGAAAAGCATTCAAGAAGCCGGGTTGAACAATAGGAAAGTTTGATTGAAGAGATTGAAGATCGATCTTAACTATTAGATTCTGATAGGGTTTGATAAAAAAATTCTTTAATGATAAGATGCAAATCTATCCTTATTCAATTTATATACTCCACATTTTTTAAAAATTACAGATTCAATGTTTAATCTTTTTGATCCAACTATCTTCCCGTTCAAGCTTGTCCTAACTAGATTTGTATCATCAGCATTCAACAAAGTTATGAATTGTATCCTCATTTTTTTTTCTAAATTTCACCACAGCTTCCTAGTAGGGTGTTTTATATAAGTTGTTTCTTGCAACTTTTACTTAAAAGATCTATTACTATTCATGGCTTTCCTAAACATTGTTTCTTGTTTATTTACTGAAGTTAGCTTGGGTTGTATCTCGATATGTTTTGTGTTTTTATTTTAGTGAAAGTTGCAAAGGGCTAATATGAAATTACATTTTTTTAAAAGAACATGTAAGCCAACTTTCATGGAGCTCCCTAATCATTTGTTGTTATGAAATTTTTCTATTTCAAATTGTGATAATAAATTATAATATCTGAATTTTGTGTTATTTTGTCATTCTGTCTATTTATGGTGTCAATGTTTCTTTTGAACACAAACTAGTTTCCTATTTAAGTTCTAGGTTGATAGGGAACAAATTACTTCCCAAGCATGCCCCTCTGGATTCAAGGGTGTTCATGAAATTCACAAAATGGATCTTTGTTTTTATTGTTCTTGTGATTTAACTTCTAAAATGTGAAGTCAAAAGCTAAATAGTAAATTTTTTAAGTATGATCATGATAGTTTGATGGTTGGGCTTTGTTTTTTATAGGAAGAATGTAGAAAGGTCTCAACAGAAGGGTAGCATAAATGGTTGGAACTTTCAAATAAATTTCATGATGCAATTAAGGTTTGTTCTATATCTGAATTCAATTTTTTGATATATAGATAAGACATCTACACATTTTGATTCTCAACATGATATTTATGTTTTATTTGCCCCAGGTTGATTGCTAAGTATAGGCCTACTATGCCAGTAATTTCTATTGTCATCCCAAGATTGACAAAAAATCAACTGAGATGGGGCTTTACGGGTGCATTTTAGGTATGCTATACATATTAAAAAAGAAAGTTGTTCTATTTTTCTTCTACCTGAGTGACATGGATTAAAAATCAAAGTAGCTTTATTATTCTATGTAAGTTTTTGTTCAAATCATTCAAGTAATGTTAATTAAATAAAAAATGATGAGATCAATATGCACATCTAAAAAAATTATGATGTTGCTTTACTGGCATTAATATCCAGAGATTATTTTGATCCAATTACATATATCGATGTATTCAATCTAATGCCACATCATTGCAATTTCTTCATAATATTTTCTTTCATTGAACCTTCCCAATTTTACTGGCTTTTGCTTCCATGGTTTCACTACTTCTATATTTTTATAATCGGTTTCACTACATGATATTGTAGTGCACAAAATATATATTGCACATTCCTAGTCCACCATAGCCAGAAAAGTGTGTGCATGTTTAAGAGATTGTTTCTATCATGGTTTATCTTTATAAGAAAGCTTCTAAAAAGAGAAATGTAAGGAATCAATTTTAGCAAAATTGTCAATACTCATAAGTATGACATATTAAGGCTTGAGAAGGAGTGAGGCAAAGGGAGAAGACAAGGGAGGTGAAGCTTCCAGCTACATCATTTTCAACTACCTCCAACATCAAACCAAATCAAGACTCTTAAACCCTACGTAACTTCATTTGGTCACATCTTATATTTGAGCAGGATGGTGTTTTATTGGTGCTCCTTCCATTATTTCATGATATATTATTATCAAGCCATCCAATCGGCTATAGGACAAAGATGATTCCTGAGCAATCAAATTAGCAATACGGTCAATCTGCATTGCATTTGGACACTTGGTTTGAGATTCATCTCATCGATTCCCATTCATCACAGGATCTTTATTTGATTAGACCTCGATAGAAAACATTGACAATTCTCGAGCCCCAAGCCCAAATCATCCAGGCTTCAATCTCCACATATCATAAAGCCTATATATAGAGCTAAGCATTCTCATGCCATACGAGAGCTAATGCAGGTGAAGCTTCCAGCTACGAGATGCTCAACTCTATATACAAGCTTTATGATATGTGGAGATTGAAGCCTGCATGATTTGGGCTTGGGGCTCAAGAAATCTCAATTTTTTCTATCGAGGTCTAATTAGATAAAGATCCTGTGATGAATGGGAATCGATGAGATGAACCTCAAACCAAGTGTCCAAATACAATGCAAATTGACTGTATTGCTAATTCGATTGTTCAAGAATCATCTTTGTCCTATAGCCGATTGGATGGCTTGATAATAATATATCATGAAATAATGGAAGGAGCACCAAAAAGACACCATCCTGCTCAAATATAACATGTGACCAAATGAAGTTATGGAGGGTTTAGGAGGTTTGATTTGGTTTGATGTAGTTGGAAGCCAACAAATTTGCTTTTTTAGTTTTACTATATATCCGTCGCTATTGCAACATCAACCACAAGAATTGTGACAGGGTTGCTATAGCGGCAACACCCAACTTCTGTTGTAATTGTGACATCACCCACAAGAATTGTGATGGGGTCGCTGTAGTGGTGACGCCCCAACTATTGTTGCAAGTACCCAAATGTCTGTCGCTATTGCGATGTTAACCCCAAGAATTGTGACGGGTTTGATGTCACACTAAAGTGGCTGCATTGCAATGAAAATGCATCGTAATTGCGACAGAAGAGGATAGACATCATAATTTGCAACTAAAAAATAGTGATGTCTATTAATGTCACAGTGGTGACACATTGTTGTCATAATTGTGACACATACCGTTGCAAATCAATGCCAAATGTATTAGTGGGAAATTCTTTCACATTTGATCATGTCTAACACGAGATCTCAATAACTCTTTTGTTTGGAAGCTTGAAATATTGTTTGTGTGGATGGAAATGGATAAACTTTCTACAATATACTCTATTTTCTGCTCATACGAGGAGCTTTCATTCCTCATAAATGAACTGTAAGGAAAACAGGGTGGCACCACATTCAGATTTTACAACTATGTCATTGATCTCCAAAAATCCGATGATCTAGGAATAAAACTAGGGATGACTCATTTTCCACTTTCCATGCTGGAAGTCAACCCAATGAACTTTCTCCACATATTCTTTTCCTTCACTACTTGTGACATAAACTAGACCCACTAGCTCTTGTGGACACATGTCGTTAAGTCACTACATCGCTATGCATAAAAAGTGAGCATTTTGTCCATGCAACATAGCAAAAATCATTGATATCATTTCAATATAACAATGTGGCTTTGATCACTATTTTAATACAACTATGGTGGGTCCCTTCTTTTCTTCCTTTGGTCACTATGTCGCAACCCTTAAAGAATGAGCAACTCCCCATAGCAATGAAGTGACTATCATTGATCTGAACTTGATTTGACGGTGAGAAATTTGCATTGATATTATATTAATTGTGGTGCATCCCTATGGTTTTTCCTTTAGTCGCCATGTCGCATTGAATAAAAGATGTGCAACTCTCAATAGAAACTTGGCGACGATCGTTGATTTAATTTTAATCCAATGACCACAATCTTTCACCTATCCTTTCCTTTATAGTGTGGGCCCATGTCATGTATGACTTGGAAATAACCTGACAAGCTGGCAAATAATTTAATATTTTAATTTCATTTGTGACATTATAGGACTAGGCTCTGCTATGTTTCATATTTTTAGGTTAGGCACTATGTTGCTACCAGTAGAAAACAAGGACTTTCTAATCGCCACATAGCGACCTCCCATGTTCTCAAAATTTTTTGGAACATACACATTTTTGTGAAGGATGCCAACTTGTCAAAGCAATTTTGTGGCTTATTTCTGATGAAAGGATTGTTGGGACCCACCTTTTAAATTGCTATCGCATTCCCATTTTCCATCAAGGTGCTATGTTGCTACCAGTGGGATTCCTTATTTTCCCGATTGTGACATAGCAACCTCCTTAATATTGTTAAAATTTTGGTGCTGGGAAGATCTCCATGTTTCCATCATGATTACTATAATCAATGCCTCTGACAATGTATTGAAAGCATAGAACTATATTATTAACTAAGACTTTTTGGTGCCCATCCTTTTCAAAAATCTACCATCCTTTCTATTTTCTGGTAAGGCACTATGTCACTACTAGCATGGTTCTTACATTTTCTGGTCGCAATACTATGACCTACCAAAAAATACCAAACCTTGGTGATGCAAATTGTATAAAACTCTAGTTGTTCCCTTCTTTGACGCTAACAATTCTGACATCAATCAGATCACAAAAAAGTTTGAATCAATCAAGTTTCTAGTGCCAACTTTCCACTTTCTGACACTGTCCTTGTATTTGATGGTAGTCACTATGTTGCATGGGTTAAAAACCTTGCACTTCCTTTATGTGACATAATGACCACCGTAGATCTTATAAAGATCAGATGGTGGAAAAACTTTGGGAGCAAGAAATAGGAAAGTGGGACTTTAAATAGATCCAAAAGCAATATTCCAAATTCAAAAAGTTGCCTTCCCAATAAAATTTAAAAAGGACAAGACCTAGCATGCTTGATTGGGACACAAAGCTTGATTTTAAAAGGGTTTCTCATACGGTTTTTAAATTGTAGTGACAAAAAACAAAACTCTAGTAGGAAATACATAGAACTTATTCTAATTTTTATATCTAAATTTACGTAAATTTTATTTTGTAAAAATCAGACCAATAATATGCACTACTTAAAATAAATAGTCAAGTAACCCCTTATGTGCACACATACACATGTCACTCTTTCCAAACCACTGGGCACACCCTAAAATCCAGGTGTGCATGGTTAGGTGAACCTAGTGCACATGTGCACCTATTGGGCCTTTTGAGGAAATTTTGTTAGTTTTGGTCATTTTTCATTAGTTTTTACGAGTTTAGTAGTGACATTTAGAATCTTTTAAATCTACAAATGATGGAAAAGTGGCATCTACCTTTTCTGTATGTAAGAACAACATCTTCATTGTCCTCTGTGGAAGCAAAGATCACACTAAAACAAGTGATGTTCATGTTTTAGGATTTTGTGCATATTGATTGGAATGCATTCTTGTTTTTGTGAAACATAGAATCAGGGCATATTGATTGGAACATGTTCTTGGTTTTGTGCAAAAAAAAAAGGGAGAGCTTAGAAATGATATCATCTTTTATTTGAAGTGGCTTTGTCAATGCAGCTTCACATCATATATCTATCTAATCCTCAGAATTGATGACGGTGTTGGCTCATCATTACATGCTTGAAGAGAAAGTAGTAAAGAGCATTACTATAGAAATAGTCTTCAACATTCGCGCCAATAAAATCAAGAATGTCTTTCATCTACAAGATTTAGATCATTTCCAAAAGATAACTACTGATATAGAAGATTGTTGGTACATGGAGCATGAACATGAAGCTAAAGAATTGGTACAAATAAGAACCTCCTTGCCCAAGCACCTCCTAATAGAAGAGCTAGAAAGGTAGACATGAATTAAGGGTATGTTGGATACCATTAGATACTATATTGTCATCCTAAGAAGAGTCATGGGGCTGCCTACAATTGGTCACTTGGAAACATGGGTGGTCCACTTCATAGAGACCATTAAGAAGGGAGTCTTGTAAATTAATTAGGCAATACTCATTAGCAACAACTTGGATGAATACCATATCTTGGCAAGGCCAACATAATATCTAGGGTTGGTGGAGAGAGGGAGCATGCAAGATGTTAATTCCTAGCCCTATATAGTGTACCTTGAATTGGTACAAAATAATATCCCATTTAAGATCATGGAGTAAAAATTGGTGAATCGTGGTTTCATCTTTTCCATAATACATTTCCTTGAAGGGGATTATGCAAAGATATTATCAAAGATATTATCGATGGAAACTGCCACATGAGTAGCACAAGTGGGTTTTTATTTAATTTATCTCAACACATTTACATAAATCTGGGTAGCGAGGACCCTCTTATGCCCAAAGAAGCTTCCTCTCTATCCATCAAATAGGTTGATATTATTGGAGAAAGCTAGGGAGTTGGCCTCAGCTTATGACAGGGTAAGGAAACAACACAAGAAGATATGGGTATGACCTATTACCATTGGGGCTTTTTATGTAAAATAAAAGAAATATATAGCCACATATGAGATTGAATGGGATTGGTATCTCTTAGATGACTATCCAATGCCTTGACCCTACTTTGACAACATTGGATGGTCCAACATCTTGCAGGGAAGAAATTCATACCCAATGTTGTGATTGAAGATCATTGGATGAATTTTGTAGATGATTATAATGTTTGAATAAATAACTATGATGGAATGAGTCTACTACTAGCAGAGAAGGCACTGAATCTGACCATAACTTTGAAGGTATGGAATAAAGATAGACTCTGTATACTAGACCCTCTCTATAATAGGGATAGAATATTTGGGATGCCCATAATGAATGCCAAAATTGGCTAGGAAGAGAATGGTGACATACAACATCAAGCCAATCATGTAATTCAATTGACTAAGGATTAGGTGAGGAAGCCCTTCCACTTGCAGAAAATCCATAATATGCCTACAATATAAGCTACTACAAGGCCTAAGAAGCAAAAATTAATCAAAATTACATTCCTTACATACCAAGAGAATTTTCAAGTATAATCAAAGACTATATACAAGCATGAGTGGGGAGTGGCAAACTTCCATCCTAATAGGGTCAAGGGGAAGAAAAGGAAGGTTGTGCAAGAAGAGAAATCCCATATAGAAGAGGGTCAATATGAAGAAGCTTATCTTTAGGAAGAATAAGTTGAGGCTCCATGAGAAGAAGTGACAACCCAAATAGAGGTCTCCCCATCAGTACCAAAAAGAGAAAAAATGGAAATGATAGTGGTAGGAGAGAAAATGAGGAAACTAAAGAAGAAGAAGAGCATTTTGTCCCCTCAAATTATAGAAACTATACCCAAAGGGAAAGAAAGAGAACAAGTGGAAGAGATTGAATGTTTCCCACTTAACAAGAGATCTTGATTAGCAAGGGTCATAAAAAAGGAGAGATGAAGGAGTGTGACCCATATGCCTCCATTCTGCAACCAATTCAACTTGAAGGGTCTATGGACAAGAAATATAAGGGATGGAATGAGTCTATGGAGGTATATTTCTTTGATGTATTTGATATTTTAGAATTTCATTTTATGCCAACTCAGATTCACTTAGAGGGTGGAGTAATAAAGGATACTCCAGAGAGAGAATTTCTCGATGAAGATTGGAATTAGTTTCCCCCACTTCAAAAAGGGTTGGTGGGAATACCTCCTCCATAACCTAGGAACCCATAGTTTCCTCCTCCACCATCAGAATAGGAAGACAACCTACTGCTACTACAAATCATGAAATTTGACAATCAGATGGTAGGAGGCGATAACTTCTAGTAGCTCCACAGTGATGAGGTTTTGAAGGAAGGAAAAATTATTGGAGAGAGGGAATGGACACCACCTATATGGGAATTAGAAATCTCTCCTCCAAGGATGATTAAAACCACTTTGATAGTCTAGCCATAAAGAACAAAGAAGACTCTAGAGAGGAGTGATAGGGAGAAAGGCTAGTTTCACAAATGATCTCATCATCAGTCTAATACATGTCTCCTATGGGGACCACTTAAGTGTGGTTGAAGTGAGAGGTATTGAATAAGTAAAGGAGATATGTAGAATATATAGAGGAAGAAGTATTGGAGTCATTCATGAAGGTAGTGAAAAAATTGGCACCCATTCAGGGTGACCCTAAGCAACTAGCCTTTGTAATGAGGAACTAGAGAAATTCTTTTATAGAACATATAGAAATTATTCCTCCCCATGTAGATGTCTAGGATATTTCTCCCAAAGAAAATCAAGTGAAGGAAGTCATGTTGGGGAAGGCCACCCAAGACACATACAAAGTTTTTCCCACCACATACCTTAAAGAAGTGTTTGGACATTTGGATGAAGATGAGGCTAATATTTGGAGTTGAGAAATCCAATGATAAATTATAGGATTATATGAAGGAAGTAGTGAGTCCATTAGACCTTGACCATCATGATGTTACTGTATCAGCTACCCTTGACAAATGACCAGTGGCTAGAGAACAAGACGACTCATTTTTTGGATGCGTGCAAAAGGTGACATCATAGTTTTGAAGATAGAGGTGTATAGATTATTGAGTCAAATATGAAGTCATTCCTAGGTATATAGAAGAACATGGGTAGGCTAGTTACTATAGTAGACCAAGATTTTGGGTCAATGGTTGATGTGGCCACCTAGACTAATGACCTAGAAGCATTAAGAGCAATTAAGGATCAAAGATATCAAATGTTATCAAATATATATTAAGGGGAAGAGTTAGATAAAGTAGATGAATAGATAGAGAAAATAGTGTCTTGTAATAGGGTGATGATTAGGTTGTATGAAGACATCTAGGATGTGAAGAAAATATCCCTGGACCAAATTTTGGAAGTTGATAGATATTATAGTGTAGACAGTTTGGAGACTTTTGAAGATGACAATAGAACTCATTTGTTCTCCAATAAAGTAGTAGTGTAATAGTTTTGAGATTTTTTTGAAACTTCATTGTCCAAAGATGATGTTAGGTACATTTTTAGAGTTAATGAAGCACTCACATAATTAGACTCTAAGCTAGAGGATTTTATAGAGATTAGGCAAGAAGTTAGCAAATATCGTCGAGAGGTGAGAATGACGTATAGATCTTTATAATATCCTGACACCCTAGAGATCATGTTCATAATGTAAAAGTTCAAGGTAACACATCCAAACATCATTTTGGTAGAAGGGTCACCAAACCCAAATGCTAGAAACTAAAATTTTGACACTTAGACAAATTTTGTTAGTTTTGGTCTTGTGACCGCTAAAGGTGAAAATGTGCACTAGTGTGAAGGTACACCATTTGAAGGTCTTCATTTGCACTAACTATTTTGGATCACTATTGGTGGCACCAATACCTAACTAGCAGTTCTATTTTTTGAGTGTTTCATGCACCAAAAATGCATTTTGGCGGCAATTTAACAAATAGACATATTGCTGAGCCCAAGTTTGCATCTAAAGAATTACTAGAGACTCCCATATCATCTATAGACTTCTTTCTTATTATCTTGTTTTTCTCTAGGATTTTTCAAGTCATGTAAAGGTCCATGCACCATGTAATTAAGAAAATAAAGAGTGCAACCCTATTTACCACATAGTTAGGAGTTTGTTTGTACATAATTTTCATAAAATTAGTGATTTTTTAATTCATTTTGTAAGGAAGAATTCCTAGATCCAAAAAAATACATTATTTCCTATAAATAAAGAGATGTAATATGTACTTTTTGAAATGAAACTTTTCACCCTAGCCTAAATTTTTGACCTAAAGGAAACCTCATGTAACATGGAAACAATCTCAAAAGTGTGGGACTTTGTAATCAGAGATTGAATCTCTGGAGAAGGTTGGCTTCCTTACTATCAGGGTGCACCTAAATATTTCTTGAGAGAAAAAGGGAGATGCATATGCATATAAATTAAACTACCTATCCTAACCTAGAGGGGGTTGATACACCAAATAGTATTTTGATCTACTTCTTCCAAATAACTACACTAAATTCCAATAGACTTCACAAGATGTACCATTATCTACATTCCTTCAATCTTAACATAATAGACAAGTCAAAAACAACATAACCATGCAAGGAATATAAAAAATTTACTTAACAGATTAGTTAATTGATATGAACATAATCATATGGTATTGTAATTGCTAGAATACATCTAGGAAAATGAGGCATGCTAGATTACACAAACTTAACTGGTTGAGAATAGATATGACAATAAAGATTTCTATTGAATAAGAGGTAAGAACAATCAAAGAGAATATCTATAGAAGACTAGAAAAGAGAGATCCTTAGAAAAGCAACAAAATTTCCTTTATAGGGTGAAGGCATAACCTAGATACAACCTTGAATTTAAACTCTCATGACCATGAGATTGGATTGCACATGAGGAAAATAACTTAGAATCATAAGAAAATCTAATCATGAAGTGCAACTATGCCCAAGAAATGACAGAATAGGCTAGAAAAAGAGTTCACTCAATCACAAGAGATCAAATCAAAGAAGAATTGATCTTGATATGCATTTAAGAATCATGAAGTGTAATGGTATTAAGAACACCCAAAACAGGTTGTAGATAAACAAATCATTTCTCCTTAATCTTTCCAACTACTACATGGATTATATTTACATCATGCAAAATCAACTACATTAGCAAGTCAATTGAATTCAACAATTCCTTCTACCACATGGCTATTGGAATTTTTTTCAAAACTCCCCTTGGGATTTGTGAGAAGGGCTTAATCACTTCCTGTGTATTATAAGTTGAGTGGTTGTATTGGGCATTGATAGATCAATCTTTTGGTGGAATGACAACCACACTCTAACAAGTGATATCAAGGCTTGTTCACAGGTTCAAATCCTCAGACCCTTGGGTAACACTGAGGGGGAGATTGTTGGAAATTTATTTAATGCTCACCTCAAGATTCATGACAATTGTTGGTGTAAATACATATTTACTATTTACACTTACTTAAGTTTACTTAGGTTAATGCATATTGAATGAATATATCATCATTCTAATCATACTCTCTCTTCTTAGTTTACAATTGTGCTTTTGTTTTAGTTCTTAGTTCCTCGGTAAATTTTTCCCTTAGGCAAATTCTTACATGGTATGAGAGCTTGAAGATTTTCTCATCACATAGCCGTTTGAGACCATTGTTGCTTCAGCACCTTAGCCCAAATCTAGAGTACTATAGAAATTGGAAGCATCTAAAGCTAGATCAAACCTTGCCATTACATTCAAAATATTGATTTAGTGAAGATCGACTATAAGTTTTCCTACCTAGGCCAAATTTGATTGTGAGGCAAATTTTTTTGCATACCGGTGCTCGAGGGACTAATTTGCAACATTGGTATGATCATTTCAGATTTGTACATTTAATTTTTAGATCTGCATTTTTTTCATCTGCATCTCTACTATTTTTTTTGGATCTACATTATTTTTCAAAAAAAATTTGGCCATAGGGCCATAGGAGAGATTTTTTGCAGATGAAGATTGGAGCTTGCTGGTGCAAATCAAATATTTGCATCACATTTAGAAGGTCCAAAACCCCCAAATTAGATTTTGTTTCATCCAAATTAGACATCTGAGGCAAAATCTAGAGCCATTTATTTTTTGGAGGTGCAGTGGCGATTCAAAAAAAATTACCAGCAATGATTTTCAAACAGTGATATCTCTCTCATACAGACTCCTTTTTGTCAGCAATTTTTTTTTTGGGGCTTAGGATTTTGTGATCTACACATTGGCACATGAAGTTTGACATCTTTATTCCTGAATTTTTCTACAACTCACAAATTCTAATTTTTGCCACTTAAAATGCTTAGTACAGGCTCATCTAGAGTCCAAATTAGGTTCTATTTTTTTTTTTTAAGTGCATTTTTTTTGTCTACTTTCCAGATCTAAAATTAGATTATAGGTTTTATAGATAGAAATATTTCTTTCAAAAATAGGCCCTAAATTAGAAAATGGCTATCAAGTGCCTAAATCATACATTAGGGGGGGGTTCTTTGATTCATTTTTTTTTTTGGAGGTTACATTGATTAGTCCATCATGGAAGAGGAAGATTTGATTTATTTGACCCTAGAAAACTATCAAGAATGGAGTCAATTGGCTATCAAATATCTCAA
This sequence comes from Cupressus sempervirens, assembly GCA_028749045.1. Taxonomy (NCBI): domain Eukaryota; kingdom Viridiplantae; phylum Streptophyta; class Pinopsida; order Cupressales; family Cupressaceae; genus Cupressus; species Cupressus sempervirens. The sequence continues at coordinate 104,734,935 of CM053783.1, forward strand.
TCAGCATAATGCACTACCATATGTGATAGGACTTACATATGATGTTGAGACTTCTTCCCTCATTGGTACTGTTCTATTTCTATATATCGATTATGAGATTTTTGATTCAATGATCGACCTTAAGATGTCTGATCATTATGATAGTTGGATGTATCTTTGGGAGATGTATGGAGATCCAAACATTCCTCCATTCCCAAAAGATATCATATCTCCAATTGTAGCTAACTCCTCTTTAGATGAGATCACACCTCCAGCTCTTGTTGCTCCTACTAATCCTATTCTAGCCACAGATTCTTTGGATTCACTACAATAGGACACTTCATGTCTTCCTATTCTACCTTCATGCAACAACTTCCTTTCTGCCCTTGCAAGCCTATTTGTGGAGTCTCATATTGAAGATGTGGGAGACACTATTGATGATATTTTTCTTCTCTTTGAGGTGAATAATTAATTCATTTCTATATTGACATATTCCTGTACTTTAGAACATTAGGGTACACATGGTCTTTCAGCCTCAGGTGATGACTTCTTGCCAGACATTTTAGCTCTATTCATGGAGTCACGCATAGTGGATTTGGAGGACTTCTTCAATGATCTATCACTTCTCTTTGCTAAGGATGGTCCTTCTATAGTTGTTGTGAGGGCCCACTTTGTCCCTCATGTCCATTCTTTACATGATCAATCTTTCTAGGTTGATGTGATTGTGGATACTTATGTATAGCATTTGTAGGAGGTCTCTTTATCATTTGAGAAGATTGTTGGTTTTTTAAAATAGGTTCTACATCACTCCTTGTTCAATCTGCACTTTGTTTTATAGTTTTGGAGCAAGCCATCATCAACATCGACATAGGGACACTTGAACAAGTTTTAAAGATGCCTTACATCATTTAGATTCTTTCTCCATACAAGGGATGCATCTCCTTTGTACCCTTGCATTTATTTCTTCCAAAAGAGAGGAACATCATTTAGAGGTCATGGATCAGCTTCTTCATTAGAGCATTTATCACTGATCAACACACTACTTTTAGGGGGGGGGGCTACCTCATCTCCTTCTTCTCCTTTTTGGGGGGGACTTGTTCCTCTTAGGGGGTTTTGTCCTTCTCCATTTTTCTCTTGTATATACTAGATGTATGTCATAATAGGGGGGTCTTGATTACTCCATCCATCCATGCATCTTGTCTTTTTATTTCTCTTTTTGGGGGAGGGTTTTTCCCATGAGGTTTTCCCTCTTTCTTTGCTTTATGAGAGATTTCATATCATTATGTACATGGGTACCTAACATGGCCTCATAGCCAGGACCCATTATGCATTTAATTCTAGTTTTCATAAGCTAAATGGAATTCCCCTATGTTGCACTTGGGGCAGGGGGCTGGGTGTGTTGGTGTAAATACATATTTACTATTTACACTTACTTAAGTTTACTTAGGTTAATGCATATTGAATGAATATATCATCATTCTGATCATACTCCCTCTAGCTGGTCTATAGTTGTGCTTGTGTTTGAGTTCTTAGTTCCTGAGTGAATTTTTCCCTTAGGAAAATTTTGCTCTGATACCATGTAAGAATTTGCCTTATGGAAAAATTCACCTAGGAACTAAGAACTCAGGGACAAGCACAGTTGTAAACTAGAAAGAGAAAGTATGATCAGAATGACAATATATTCATTCAATATGCATTAACCTAAGTAAAATTAAGTGTAAATAGTAAATACATATTTACACCAACAACAATGGCTTAACCACCTCCTATGAACTATAAGTTGAGTGGTTGTATCAAGCATTGATAGATTGGTCTTTTGGTGTAATGACAACCCAACTCTAATAGTGGCCTCATGCTCTTGAAACATTTTTCCACCTCACCCAACATTCTAACTATCCTGTTGACCTGCACCTACATATGTTTATAGCTTCACAAATTATTTTCTTATTTAACTCTTTGGTCTTACAAAACCATGATGTCTTTATTTCATGTTTGATCACTTCTTTGCAACTCTTTATCACTTTATCCCTCTGACCATTGTAACCCCACAAATAACATAATTTTATCCTTCTCACACCCTTGCTGCAATTTGGACTTAACAATCTTCTAACCACATGATGATGCAAATTCATCCATTTTACCCTTGTCATCCCTTCATTACCACCAAACATCAAGCATGGTTTAATCTTGTGATGTTGTGAAAACAATTAGGCTAACCACCATCACAAGCTCACAACTTCATGACCTAATCTTTGGTTAACATGAAATGTGTGTGAAATTTTGATTGCCATAAACCTTATCTATCAATATTACCATCCACACCATCACACTTGAAACTTGACTATATCTTAGATACTTATGATGCTGTGAAGACCACATCCCTAACTATTTGATGCTTCTCATAACTTTGCAATCATTTATCTTAACCGAGGACTAGACCCTACAAGGCTATGATAATAACCTTGAACCATTGATCATTGCATTTCAACTTCATGTTTCTCCTTTTAACTAACCACTTTGACTCTGGAACTAGCCTTCAAACTGACTATCATCGCACCATCACAACTTGAATCATTAATTCAACAATGAACCTACCATGGTGTGATCAATGGGCTTCATGGTTTTGCTACCTTAACCCTATTTTTCTCTAAAACTCTTGCGATAGTAGGAACAATTTATTTTGCATCCTCGCTACCCTAACCTTGGTAATCCTTGACCACTTTCAATAATGCAAAAATAAAGAGATAGATTGTTGTTAGTAAACTCGCACTATCGCAAGTTGAATCCACTTAAACCTAAAGCTTCATGTGATCATGCAATCTATAGCTAGCCACTCCTTCACAACTTGAATATGAATGTTAGCACTAATAACTATGAAGCCATGCTAATTATGAAAATGATTGTATCACACCTTTGTGATCCCTATGATAGTTAAGTCATGAACTGGAGTGATAGAGCGACGAAAGAAAATTGTATTTTTGCAATGCAAAATATTTCTTTTGATGTAAAGTGACACACAACTTAGGGTTATAAGGAAGAGTCAAAGTTGTACGTATCCTTAATATACTTACATGACAATTAATGAATAATCTAATGAAAATATGCTTGGCTATCACCTTGAGTGTTCATGAAGACTAGCATCATTCACATTTTAGAAAGGGGGGCTAAAATAGTTAACATTTTTGGCAACTTAGAGGGGATGCTTGCCTTCTAAGCATGGACCAGTGGCCATGAGAAATCCATGGGGCTAGAGTCACAAAATAAACCTTGTTCTACAACAAAACTAGAACCCTTGCAACCTCTACAATTGCAAAATGTCAAAAATTTGCTATCTCATAGAGAAATAGCTTATGCTTGTGCACTTCATGGAGGATAGAAAACTACTCTATTATGTACATAAAACTTTAACCTTCTCTAGAAGCAAGGCTTAAGGTAAATTCCATTAACTACAATTTTCAAAATATCACCATTAGGTTTACATAGCTGAAAAGCATTGGCCTCTTTATAGCTGGTGATAACATATGGACCACTCCACGTAGCATCAAACTTGGAGTGGCTGGTTGGTTTATCCCTGTCTACATCCTAGTTGGGAACAATGTCTCCTTCTTTGAAGATTCTAGTTGTAGCCTTCTTGTCAAAACTTCTTTTGACTTGTTGTTGATATGCCTCAAGTGTATGCATAGCTTGTTGTGTCTTTTCTTCTAATTTAATCAATTCTACCAGTTTGACTATCATAGCATCATTCTCAGTTAGCTCCAACTAATGAGTCAATTCAAGAGAGGGGAACTCAAGTAAAATAGGAAACCTTGCTTCTTGTCCATATACTAGCATAAAGGGTGAGTTCCCAAATTCTCTCTTGGGTGTAATTCTATTAGCCCAAAGGGCAGTCTTCAATTTAGCATTCAACACCTTTGATTATCTTCAATTATTATCTTCATTATTCTAATGAGGTTCTTTTTGGAGGATTTTTCCAAACAATTCCCTTGGGGATAATAATTTTAGGAAGTTCTTAAATATATTCCATATTCAAGAGCCCAAGAGCATATATGAGTCCTAAGAAAATACTTGGTGTTATTTGATATGATAGTTGAAGGAACACCAAATCTAGTCACTATTCCATCAAGGAACTCAACTACTAAAGTCTTTGTTACATCTCTCAAAACTAATACTTTTGTCCATCTTGTGAAATAATCTATGGCTACAAAGATCCATTTGTGACCAGAACTAGAGGGTGATTTATTGGACCAATGAAATTTAGACCCCATTGGGCAAAGGGTTGATCTACTTGAATAGGATGAAGAAGAAGGGCAACCAATCTTTGTTTCCCTAAGAAGAATGCACATTTCTCACATTTCCTCACCCACTCATGAGGATCATTGAATAAGGTTGGCCAATAGTAATTATCCATCATTATCTTCATTGTTGTAATTCTGGATGAGAAATGGGCACCAATAGAGCCATCATGGAACTCTGTTAATAACTTGTTGATCTGATCAATTTTAATACAACTCAATAGGACTCCATCAAAATCCTTCCTAAACAATATTCCATCCACCAAGACATAAGGAATAGATTTCAATCTATACTATCTTCTCCTTCTACCAAGAAGGTAGTCATGCCATGCAACCAATCATTTTGATCTTCATTCTATATTGGTTGTTCACCTTGTATTAAGAGGGGAGCCTCTTCAGGTGTCTCAGAAAATTAGGCAATTTGTTCACACACTCCCTTTCCTCTTACAAGCTTGGTGATCTTAATTTCAATTTTATACTCCATGACCTTGGTAATCCATCCATCTCTCTTTTTAATTCTTCTATAGATATTCTCTATAATTATTCTTACCTCTTATTTGATACAAATTAGTGTTGTCATATCCATTCTCAACTAGTTAAGTTTGTGTAATCTATCATGCATTATTTTCCCTAATGTATTCTAGCAATTATAATACCATATGATTATGTGCATATCAATTAACTAATATGTTAAGTGAATATATTGTATTCATTGCATGGTTATGTTTTTTTAAACTTTTCTATGGTTTAAGATTGAAGCAATGTAGATAATGGTATATCTTGTAAAGTCTATTGGCTTTTAGTGTAGTTATCAGGAAGAAGTAGATCAAAATACTATTTGGTGTATCACCCTCTCTAGGTTAGGATAGGTAGTTTGATTTCTATGAATCTCCTTCTCCCTTTTCCTCTCAAGAAATAGTTAGGTGCACCTTGATAGTTAGGAACTTGACCTTCTCTAGATATTCAATCTCTAATTGCAAAGTTCCACACTTTTGAGATTGTTTCCATGTTACACAAGGTTTCCTTTAGGTCAAAACTTTAGGCAACAGTGCAAACTTTCATGTCAACAGTACTCAAGGATGATATTTCGATGCAATAAAATATGATATTGGTGATCTCATTCTATGTGTGTTGGTTAACAATTTCTCTTCCTTGAATTTGTTTTATACCATGACTCATACAGTTCCCAGTGTAGTGGAAGACTAGGCTAAAACCAACAAAATGGGCTAATGTAGGTATTTTATCAAGGACCCTTGAATTGAAAGGTACAACTACCTTATGTGGAAAGATTTTCAATGATTGTTTTTAAGAGATCAATTATTTTCCTAGGGTCATGCTCTTTACTAGAAGGGAGTAAAGGTAAACCAAGAGGCTCATAGTTACAAGAAACCTAAGTAGACTTAAAATTTTCTACCTCCTAAGATACAATGGTTCTACTTACTGAATACAATATGAAACAATATATGGATAATCTATGGATGCATACTACAAAGAGAAGAGAATACAACTAACTAGACAACATATGAATTGCCCAAGTTATCATGAATCTCATAATACAAAGCTTGTTTTCAACTTAGCAACTTTCATCAACTACACTCAAAATCCTTATAGAGAGATGAGAATGCAAATGAAAAACTACTTTACATAGAACTAAGAAAATGAAATTAAAATGTAAATAATAGTCTTATATCATATAACCACTATAAGAAATCAATAACACAAATTTTATCCACAGACCTATAACTTTCATTGACCAAAAAGATCACTTCCAAGCACTACAAAACTAATGATAACATGCAATGTAATGAACAACGAGAAATAGTACAAGCATAGAGTCTCACTCAGTAGTCAAAGCTATAGGGGTTTGTTCACACCACAATTTTTTGATCCTTATTTACTTCTTCAAAAGTTACATTTATAGGTCTATTAGAGTTGGTCATTTACATTTAATGATTAAAATACTGATCATCTTTGAGGAAATATATCTAAAAATAAGATGCACTAAGAAATCATCCATTACAAAATTTTAGCCTATGAGGGGAATGCCAAATATAGCTACAATATTATAAAGGGATAGAGAGAAAGAGGGGGTGACACTTGTCACATCCTACAATGGAAATGTAACACCTATGACTGCACATTATTTCTTGTTTGGACTAAAGGTTCTAGCTCTGTGTGTCTTCATTGCATCAATAACATTATTTAGTTTAGTGATACTTGGGATAATAATATTATTAGCTTTGACCTTCCAATAGTCATGCATTTTTTTTCAGTTTTTCTACTCTAGAGATCTATGATTGGAGCTTCTCCACTACTCACTTCAGAATGCAATCTACTATTGTGAGGCCCAAAATCCTTGCCACTTGGATGTTCATTGGATTTGTAGCTTCTTCAATAAATGGGAGAAACTTAATCTTCATTCATTCAATATCTACCAACTGATTATTTTTGGTGACATATGATTCACTTTGTAGAACCTTCAAATATTCAAATATTTTGTCTATAGATTTCTTCACTAAATCATATACACAATTTAATTCTTGCTCACACTTTACTAAACTTTTGATTTTGGACTCCAAAACTTGTTTTCGATGAAGAAATGGTTCTTGGCTTGATTGTAGTACTCTGTGGATCACAACAACATTAAGTTTCATGTCAATTACTTCTTGTAATTGGACCAATTTCTCTATTAAGTTTTTGATTGCTTGTTCATTGAGATCTGGTAATTTGATACTACTTCTCTAAATCTATCTATATCAAGTAACACATTTCCTATTGTCATTTCAATCATGTTTTTAATTAGTGACACACTTATTAAGATTGTAAGTATCTACCAAGCATATTGAATAGTTAACAATGTTAACCATGCATTTTAGTATCTATCAAGGTCTACAACTACTAACGAGTCCAAGGGACAATATTTAGTTTGCATAGAGTAGTTACTACCATGGTGATAATTAGTAGTGTAAATCAAGCATCTCAGTATATGTTGATTTTATCAATGCAAATCAAGTTATGCAACGCTTACCGAGTTTGTAGTTGATGTGATGTGAGTCAAGTGCTAACCAAGCAACTCAATGTTAACCAAGTGACTCAATTTATAATGAGCTCATAGTAATAGCATTGATTGAGCTATGTAGTGTGAATCAAGTGATTCAATTTATATGTCGATTTTCATAGTATTCACCAAGTTACTAGTGTAGCCCGAGTTCAAGACTACTTTGAAGTGATTAGTATGGATTGAGCTTCTATGTTTATCGAGTGCATTATGATGTCGATCATTTACAATGGATGCCAAGTATCAAAACCTCACTAAGGTTGTCTTCATTACCTAATTTTCTACACTTTAGCTAACTTTGCGATTTTTTGTAAACTTGTATTGTGCCTGACTTTGTAATTTGTAATTGGATTGGTATATATGTAATGTATTGTATCACATCCAATATATGGGATGGAAGTAATGTAATAAGTAGAGAAGATAAGAAGAGAAAATTACAAAGGCTACATCAGTATAAGGAGCAGCAAAAATTTATCTATCACAACAAGGTGATTACTACATTCAAAGGAATCTCATTCAACAAACCAAGTTATAGATCAAAGATCAACTACTATTTCATCCTAATAAGTGGATTAGTCAAATCCTTTCACAAGGTATACTTAATAGTCTTATGTAAATCTCTTTACTAAGTGCATACTTCATTTTATTTTTGTAAATCCTCTTGCAAGGTAGACCTAGTAGTCCTTATTGCTCTTAATAGGGTAGATCATCAAAAGTGACCATTGTAAGCCTTAACAGGCCAACTTTATACTACAGTACTATAGCTTGTGGGTACCATCCCCACCCCAGTTTTACTTTCTATTTGGAAGGTTTCTAGGTCACCAAATTGTGTATCAAAAGTGTTATGAATTCTTTAATGTTTTTAGTTTCTCATGCATGCAATTAGATGAGAATACTCATGAAGGATTAATTGCTAATTAAGGATTAAGTTTTTTTGGCTACTGATTCACCCCTCCTCTCTCGGTAACTTAGCTTATCATAATATTTCCAACATTTATATTGTTCTCAATAAGAGGGGGACCTTTGGTCTTTAATTCTTCTATCCAGGCACAGCCAACCTAATCAAATTTCCTATCTTGTTGTAGCTTAATCAATAGATTCTTACTCTCCTCTACACTTGGATCAAATGTACTTGCAAATTTATTTCCATGTGTTGGTCTAATGTAATCCATTAGTTCTTTATTTGAGGCCTTCAACACCTCTTTTTCTAATCTTAATTTCAATCTATTTTCAATCTTTGCATCTGTTGATTTAAAGATGTTGACCATAGAATTATGTACTAGAATGCCCATATCAACAATTCTAATTTAGAAATCATTTGGAGTTAACTTGTGAAACCTTCCCTCATTCTGAGTTTTTGCAATCTCCATGAGAAGGTGTCTAGTTGCCAACATTTCTAGGGTCTTTTGCTTCTTTTCCTTCTTTGACACTGGCTAGGGCTAAGTTTCCTATATAAGTAGATCTTTAGATGGAGCACTTTCCTCACATCTCCTCTTCTTTCTATCAATAGTTTCTTCCAACCAAGATTTAGTTGAAAAGACATTGAGTGCTAATTATAGGGCTGACAGATAAAAAAGCTTCCTTGGAACTAGGGGTGTTACCTTGCTCCTACTAGAAAATGGAAGGGTGGATACTTTAGAAATAGATAAAGCTAGTGTGTTACCTTGTTCATATGTGCTTTTCTCTTGACCATCTAGAGGATTTTTTTACTAGATTGATGGTTGGCACTAGGGAGGTAGTCCTAACTATTGATTTCTCCTTCTCATGTTTATCTTTCTCTACAACTTCATCTATGACTTTTTTAGTAGCTGGAAGAGATCCTCCTCTACAGGTTGGAAGGACTTGAATATTCTTGTCAAGAGTTTGGTATCCTTCTCCACCAATAGATTGTGTTAGTCTAGTTGATGTTGATGTTGTTGTAGTAATGGAAGTGGTAGCTAATGGGGACTAAGATTCCCCAAATGCTACTCCATTAGCTAAACTTGTGGCTCCAATCCTATTTTTCCTTTCTCTAGTCCATTCTACACATTTTTATACCATCTTAATGTTTATATCCATTAGGACATCTATTGTATCAATCATAGGACCATTAGGCAATATCCTTGATTTTTCCATAGGTAGTAGGTCTCATGTAGGAACCATCATCTTTGATATCACTAACATCATAAGTATCATTATATAACTTAATTTTAGTAATTTTCAATCTAGACCAATATTTATCTTTGGTTTGATATTCATTCTAACATCAAGCCCAATAGTCTTCTATATCTATGACATGCCTATGTGCATAACCAAGCTTGAGATGGTCTTTCACAAAGCTAGTAGGATCATATTGAGGTTTGATAACTTTATAATATATCAAATTAATTCTATTCTCAAAGGTCTTGACTCAATTTTGGGCATCAAACCTAGAGGAAAAAGAATAGGGTCTTACTATAATTGAGAAAGAAATGATAGCTATCTTCTTCATAATAGAGCATAAGGTGTTAATCTCTAATATTTGTCTGCATAATTCAAAAAGTACTACCTTCTCCTTAGGATACCTATGGAGACTCTTTTGAAATCCATCGAATGTGCCAATCCTAATGTAGGAGAAAGATAGAAATTGAAAAAAAAAAACATGTAAACTAGCTTACCATAGATATGGCTTCGAGTAAAAACCTCTGCTCAAAGAATCCTTATAATTCTTGGCATAGCCTCATGGTAAGGGAATCGTTTACCTTGACATATTCTTCAAAATTCTTTTCTAGTTACATATAAGCATACAATTAATAAACCTTAGTGTTCTCATCAAAATCTTCAATACTAGGTAAACTAGGCCATAGGTGATGTGTGGCTAAGGCATATATCTGATAGGAAGACATATAGAATTCTTTAAATTCCCTTATTGAATTTATCTAAGAGCCAAGCTCATCAAAGATTATTTGGGCCTAGTCAATTTGTAATTCATGAACACAAATGGTGTGAACCAAGTAGAAGTGGTGCTTTATGAATTCTAGGACCTACTCCTTTCTTTTTAATCATGGAATTAGAGCCAAGATATCCATAATTTCCCTTTTTAGATTAGTTTCATAGATAGTTCTTGGTATTTTTCTCTTCTTACTTCAAGGGGTCTGGAACCATGTACTTTTCATATCTCCTCTTCTTTAAGTTTTCTTCTCATTAAAGATTGATGGAGACAAGCCAAAATCAATATCACAATATTTTTCCTTCATTATAATTTTGAAGGAAACTTACAATAATTATTTATTTACTAAGAACAAGATAGATTGATCAAGCAATAAAATCTACTTGAGCTCTAGATTAAACCTCTCAATGTATTCCTTTACCAATTATGACACTTGCACAACCGTGGGAAACTTGAAAGATTCAATGAATCCTATCTCCTTTAGCTTCTGTGTTATCAAATGGATGGGTTTGGCATTCAATATTTTATGTAATTCCCCAAGATCAAAGAACTTGAGAGATGTATTAGTGTAGTCCTTAAGTTCAATTTCTAGTCCAATCAAATGATGATACCCAACTGACATGACTTCCATTTTCTTATATTCCACATAGGAAGATCAAAGACTTAACAAGTATGCATAAAATAGCCATTAAGAAAAGATGAACTTTATTTGGTTGAAATCTGATCATATAGATTCGAGATTTTGAACATTGGAACCACATGAACAAAATAACTTATGGCCATAATGGTTGGATTTTCAAAACATTAGGTAGATCAATGAATATTTAAATTAAATTATTTCTACCCACATGATAGCCCACAAATCCAAACAATAAAATTTACTTTAACCTCCTATAATACCGAGATTATTTCTTTTCCAAATCTCCTTTGACATAAGCTTAATGGAAGTTACCTCTTTAGCTTTGAAATACAGAAGGGTGTGCACTAAAACTTGTTAAGCATGGAGAAGGCGGCATCACCTTATTTATCTATAAGCTTTCCTTTACCTTCAAGTTTTTTTGGTTAAGGATTGCATCACATAGACTATTCCTTTAGTGCCTTGGATATTTTATAGCTTACTTTTCCATATGAGGCTTTTCTTCTTTACTTTATCACATAATCTGGAGAAGTGGTGAATTATATTTTCCACGTCAAGCACTTGAATGATTATTTCCTATATTTAGGTCATGAACTTAGTGACTCACTCCATCAAAAACATCAATCTAGCATCTCCATAGAATATCCTCTCATTTAGCTTTGAGACCTTTCAAATTTTATGTCCTCCAGTATAGAAACCTCATAGATACCTCTTTAGATAGAAAAGCACCACCGAGACACATATTTTCTAGAGAAATCATTTTCCATTGATTTCCAGTAACTTTCCCCTTTAATCTTCGGATGAATTACTGACTTTAGATCCAGACTTAATAACTTCAAATCAATGGCTTAGATTTATCCACAAACATTCATCAACAAGAAAATGGGGGCCATCAAACCAAATATGACTTTTCTTGGAATGTTCAAAATGGGAAGAGTAGTTCTGAGAGTTGTAGGGGGGGGGGGGGGGGGGGGGGCGCTTGTGAATTAGAAGTAACACACTTTTAACCTTTTCAAATCCTTTAAAGCAAATAACTAAAACCAAATTTCATGCATCAACACCAATAACACCATATTTGGTAACCAAGAAACCCTCTAGGAATAAGAAAGTAAAATTGGGGTGGGGCTGATACCCACAAAATCACTGCAGCAATAATTGTTTGACCACTACTAATGGTTTGCCCTATGAAAGGCCTGCCCTATTAAAGGCTTTACATTGTGTCAATAATGACCTAGTTAGAGGATTTACAAACACTTTACATGAAGTGTTACCCTGTTAAAGGATTTACAATAGGTTGTTAAACCCACCTAATTCATAGGATTTTCAATCACCTTCTCCAAAGGTTCTCCCTCCTAGTTGTTAAGCTAACCTATCAATATAGGATTTCCAACATCTAATACAATGGCAAGAAAGTATTAGAACAATGAGTTTGATAGTATGTAACCTTTAATTGCTGATTTTAGGCATTTGATCTGCTCACTCTAATGTGATCCTTGCTTGATCTAATATCTGTTGGTATCCCTTGCTTTGTTCTGATCAACTGGATATGTAATTGCTGCTCTATTCCTCTAAGTCTTTCACACTTCACTCTGAATTTTTCTATAGTTTACCCATACAATGTTCTCTTCCATATACACAATGGGTTTTCATCCTCCTTTTAAAGATTCTGAATACTTAGGGTTAGGTATGGATCTACGATCCATATTGAATCTTGAATTCCCACTCATTCCTTGCATTTTTCTCATTGGTTGCATGCCTGCTTCATTGTTTTGATTGGTTGCGTTGGTGTTTTAAAACTATTGAATCAACAAAATGCTCAATACCAAAATGATATCACTCACACAATCTAAGGATTATCCAATTCCTATTAATAATTATATGTGCAAACCATTTGGACCCAACTTCAACAAAACCAAGGGTGGTTTTCTACTCTTTAGGCTCTAAAAAACTAGGGTGGGTATACCCAGGGATGATTCAAGACTAGGAAACACTATATGAGAATTATTTTAGTTTCATTCTGATTCTCATCTCAAATCCTCAAATACATGCATAATTCTTGACAATTTGATAAACACATCCCATATAACAAATCTAGCCAAAATTCTTCTATAGATCTGCACGTATTCTCAGCAATAGTGGCTAACTGAAGCTAAAACATTCCATGCAAACAAGTATCGGCTAAATTTGAAGATCTTAAAAAAATAAAAGTAAAATTGATTATAATTTTGCATTTGAGACCCATTCATGACACACTTCTCTGTCAATTGAATCAATTTTGACCAGTGCCTAATCCATTAGGGTTCAGAGTCTACTACAAATCCTTAGATCTAATTTGTTGCCTTACAACAAATATTATCAACAATTCTTATCAAAATTCATCATTCAAAACATCCTTCTTAATACTATAGCAACCTTATCTAGTTCATCAAAGCTTTTACTTAATCCATTGAACTAAGAGTAGTGGTGAACAGATATACAACCTAAATGGATTGCATTCAATTGCACAACCCTTTACTCATACAATATCAAGATAACTAAGTAACTAAAAGGAGACAAAATTTAGAAAGAACTGATATGGGGATAGCTCATAATTTGTATTCATTTTCTTTGAAAATTGTATACATTTGTAGTAACTCGGAATGACCCTAGGAAAAATACAGAGATCATTCTATATTAATGCATTCTTAGGAACTAACAAAGATGATACATCATAAAACTTGCTCAAACATTGGACTGAAAGAAAACTAACTATATCACCTAAGCATTAGAAAATTGGCCCTTTCTCCAGCCCTAGAATCTCACTTATATAGTGTGAGATGTAACAAGCTTCAAGCTAAGAGAAATTGACAGGTGTCCTTTACAAGAGATATTCACATACACCTATCACAAAATTACAAAATGTGAGTAACATAAAGACTTATACATCAAACATTCCTTTCGTGGCCCCCTTTCTATTACATCCCTTGGAATCGGAAAAGTACAATGATTTGATGCTTCGATCAATCTAATTCCTCAGAATAAGTGACCATGAGGCTTGAAAGTGAGGTTTCCTCTTCAGTTACCTACAGGTTTACTTAAACTTGGGGATTTTCTCTGTCTTCAACATCAACTATTAAAGTAACAGTTACACTTGCATCATCTTCTACCTCGTCATCTTCTAACATCTTCTCTATAGACATGAATTTATCTTTCCACTCATTATAAGCAGTGTCATCTGGCCAATCAAAATTTAGAACCTCGCTTTGTAAAGTTATTAAAGAATTTGCAACTACCTGTTAGGATAAACCACGGACAGAAATAAAAACTACATGCAAATATAACCAATAACAAAAAATAATAGAACACACAGAAATGAACACAAGGCACCAAGATTTAATGTGGTTCACCCAATCCCTGGGCTACGTCCACCAAACAGCAAGTCCGATCTTATTACAATCCAGTGATTACAACTTGATTACAATCCGTAATCCCTTACAGCTCAATACCTCCGCAAGAACCAATTTCATATCACCACCTATAAAAATACCCAACCCTAAGCCCTTTTTATACAAGTATTAAACTGCTTTAGGGTTATAACATGTCGGCCATATGTCGGCTACCATGTCAGCTACTTCCCAAAAAAAAAAATTTTGGGAACCCCACTATTTATGAAGTATGTACAGTACTTTCCTGATCAGTCACCACAATCTAACACCGCCTCTATATCAACAAGGTTTTTCCTAACATCTTTATAAAATAACTATACTTTTACCAGCTCCTCATTTGTCCGGGCCCATAAATAATGACCAATTTTATTAATGACTTTATTCATCCTTTCACAAAAGATCTCATCTAGCTCTTTCTTCCATTCTTCCTTTTCCTTCACTGTATCAATGGTCTTTAAAGCACAAGGGAATAAATCAAACTTCTCTGCAATATACTGGGAAAAACAAACAATTAATCTTTTTTGAAAAGAATCTTGTTTGTCATCAAAACCTTGCAATTTATTAAGCAAACCAAAGATCTAATCTATTTGATGACATGGTATTTGAATGATGGATATACACATAATAGTGATATCTTTATTTCTTTCTATCCATTTCTACATAAGGGGTCTATATGTAGCTTCAATTCATCCTTGATGGTTGCAATCCTTGATAACAAATCAAAAAATGATGGTCACTCAATCTTATCTACTAAATGCATTATATCCTACTTTATTTTCTCCTCAAACTGATTATTTAGTTCTACATGCAATGCATACAACTTATTCTTTTCTTCTTCAAATTCCTCTGCAGTGTAGAACTGTGGCCTTTTAGGGGTATTTGGTACCTCAACAATTGGAGTGGACTTGAAAGGTTCAATAGGTGGTCTAGGGGGGTTATACAATCCTGGATCTGCTAGATTCTTCTACTTTTCTTTTCCCTAGTTGTTTCTCCATTTGAGATACTTTGTTTTCTAATGATTGTATCTGCATAGCCCTTTCCTCATATGCTTTCAAAACTTCTTCAAACCTGGCATTGAGTTGGGCAAATCTATCTTCTTTCTGACTAGATACAACACTACCAAATTTTAACATTTTTGAGGCCATTCCTATTATCTACTTACTGCCTACCTCACCAACCCTAAAAACTGTCAATGCACCAGTATGTTGTGTAGTAGAGATTTCCTACATTATGGTCTTGTCTCTTTTTTCAATTGACCAAATAACAAGGGATTGGTGGTCATCACTAAACTTGACTCCCCTATGAGCCTGTAATATCTCTTCCTCAGTCTTAAACTAGATGTCCTTTTGTTTCCTTACTATATCAGAAACTATGGCATTCACTATATCCCATTCAGGTAAAATAACGACTTCTGACTGTCTAACTACTTGCCTACCAACCTCAAGGGTAAATTGAGAAAAATCATTCAAAAATTTAGACTTTACCTCCTCCTTAATAGTAGAATCCAATTTATTAGGTTGTTCTACCTTTATCTTTTCACAAGTCTTCTCAAAATTTCCTATATTTAGCCTCCATAAAAATTGAGCAAATGCCCTAGATTTCACAAAATTATCATCATTAATAAACCTCTTAGAGGCTTGGCTAACTATTGGATCAATTTCCTTACCTTGGTAATCAGCAACAGTTAAATCCAATGAAGGTGTAGGTGGTTCTCATGGCTTGCCAATCTCCAAATCTATGGAGGTAACAATTACATCTCCCTCTCCACCAATTTGTCTAAGTTTTTTTATTAGAGATGTTTCATCATCAATTCTGATTGGAGACTGGCTTGGGGAATACTACTCCATTTGAGAAGAAGACCCTTGCTCCAACTTTTGTCTTTTTGGAGCACTGGTTGTAGGTGGGCTTTCTGGCCTTGATCTCTACTGAGGAGGAACTTGTTGCACATTCTAGATCATTACATATCTTGCCCTTTTTTGCAAAGTGTACTAACCTGGAGACACCACATTTCTACTATTTATTCTCCTTTGCACCTCTGCAGCCTTGTCTAGATAAGCCTTGGCATATGCATCATTCTTCTCATTCATGACTTGTATTAGCATAGAAAAATTATTCATGAATGCCTACATCTTGGCTCCCCAATATTTCTTTTCTTTCAATGCATCATAATGGAGGTCAAAAGCATTAATGAATTCTAGGGTTTTGCTAAATAGTATCCATTTCTCCTTTTTCAATTCTTGTTCTTGCAAAGTAAAAACATTTCTAATCACATCCTCTAGATAGTAAACTTGTTGCACTATGTGGGAAGCTTTTATTCTCTCTCTTAAGAGGTCCTAGAATCCTTTAGGATCAATAAACCTAGCATGAGATTCTGCCATGTTATATCTATCTAAGAACAAATTCAAATGCTTCCACCCTTTCATTACAAAAACAAAATCATGTGCCATAGTAACAATTGGAAAAAATGTACCCTTCTTAGGATAACACATATGAATTAGCATATGACTTTGGCTATGTATTTGACTATGTATGACTTTGGCTTACTCAAAGTCATACATAGTCAAAGTCATACAAACTCATATGCTAATTGGAAAAAATGTACCCTATTGCATCTTGTCTTTCTCAGCACATGTATGACTTTGGCTTACTCGGCATATGAAGCATTTTGACTTGCGTGGCATCAATTGTGACTTGGCACCTATATATCACTCGGTACTTATATAATGCTCAACACCTGAAGTCACTCAACACCTATTGGAGTTCTGGCTTGGCACACACTATGACTCGGCATACATAGTGTACTCAGCTTCAATGTAAAAAGTGGTTAAGTGTGTTGACACTCAAATTTCAAAACCATTCTAAGGCCAACAATCTTCACCTTTGACATGAGTTTCAAAAACACTTAACTATGCATTATTGAACTGACCTTATGAGTACATTTTTTTCATTCTGCTCGGCATATATGCAAAATTTCAAAATTTGTTCAAAATTTTGTAAGGAACAATATACCTTATAACTCCCCCTGGGCTGATTGTGTCTTATTCATTCTTACAACCAAAATTATGTGCTTGATACTCTTTTTCTTTTGCCCTTTTCCTGTATTTTGTACCTTTGTTCTATATATGATCTATCAGAGCTATGGAATTCCTACATTTTGTATCAGATCTTATATGGAATAGAGCTATCTTCCTTATGATTGCCAAAAAAATTTATCTCCCCCTCACTTTGTCTTATTACTTATCTCCCCCTTTTGGCTATCAAAATTTATTGTATTCTCCGCCTTAGTTATATCTTCATCAAAATATTATATCTCCCTTAAAACATATATCTCCCCCTTTTTGACACTAATGTCAAAGGGTTTTAAGGAGTAATACCATATTTCACCAAAAATGTGCTATTTACCTCTATTATTATTTTTAGATTTGCATCTCAATTCTCCAAAGCAATGTTAAGTGACTTGTGCTGGATGGCAGTCTCTACAGCAAGGTGTACAAGTCCATCAAGTGTAGAAAGATATGGATCTTTCTTTAAAACTATTTCTACATATACTTGCTCCTTGTGGAGGACCTCCAAGTGTGGGGTTATGGATGATTGAATTTGCATTAATTTTCCCTTTATATTGGCCTCTTCACTTGGTAATGTAGCTAGCTCTCTTTGAGTGTGAAGCAATTAGGAAAAATGCTTCTCACTTTGAGTTGGATCTCTTGGCAGTTGCATGCTAGAAATCTTCAAATTTCTTTCCAAGCTCAATATCCTTTGTTTTGTTTCTTGTGTGAAGTTGGAAAAATCACTCAACTTTTTGTATAATGAGAAAATGTTCTCAAGTATAACTTTGACCTTGTCAATTTTCTTGGCTAGTTTAACCTATTCAAGTGGTATACCACTTGATATATTCTCATTTACTTTCCCCTACAATTTTCTCTCAGACCATTCCATAAGTTTAACATTGGTGTCCTGGTCTTCACTAGTCACCTAGTCAACTATATCAAATAGTTGTTTTATTATGGGCTTTGCTTCATCTAGTGACTGCAAGCTAAATGCATCCATAAAGATGTCCTTAATGTCATTCAATGCTTATTTGTGTTTATACTCTTTTCTAAGTATCTCCTGCCTATTCCTTTTGTCTAAAGCATCTTGCATTTCTATGATCTAAGCCATGGTGATGGTCTTAGAGTCATAGGTAGGTATAACAATATCTTCATCTAGCTTAGGGTCTCCATAATGAAGTACCCTAGCCACTCTAGTTGAGCTTGATCCTAGAGTTGGGATTTGCAAAGGAGTGCCTTCAGTGCTTGGCCTTTGAAGGGTCTTTGTGGGAGTTCCAGTCTTTGGTAGTTCTACCAATGTTTGTATGGTGGCCTGCTCCTTTTCCTTTGATGTATCCTCCTCATCAGATTTTTCTTCCTCTGCACTTGGCTTTTGTAATGTATCACCTACTACTAGAGACGGTGGAAGCATCAAAATTTTAGTGCTACTAGTTTTATGGTGAAAGGTGGTTCCTTTGGTTTCACCTTTTCTCTTTGTGGTTCTGCTACTGCCTTCTATAATTCATCTACACTCACCAATATAGGGCTTGTACATAACTATGCCTAAAGAGTGGATTGGTGAAGGATCTTAGAGAGATCCTCTATAGTTAGGGGATTAATGTTTTGAGCTAAATTATCAGGAACATCTTTAATAGTTATTGATTCTATAGGTGTGATGGTAATATGAGGAGGGCTAGGAGGTGGCAATTGTGTGTCCTACACACTATGTTCCTCTTCTTGCTGTTGTTCAACTATTGCCATAGTTTCTTCCTTTTGTGTTCCTTCCTCCTCACATTTTCCTTTTTCCTCCTCAACTTTTTTATCTTCCTCCTCTTTCTTCTTTTCTTCATCAGCTCTTGTTGTTTCTTCCTTCTCTTCCTCTTGCTTCTCTTCCTCTACTTTCTTCTCTTTTTCTTTCTTTCCCTTGGTGCTAGCTTCTACCTTATTTTCTTCCTCTTCCTTCTCATCAACTATTTTGTAAATTTTTTTTCACAATTGTGTGGATTTATTTACTACATTCTCAATCTTGTTTTGAAGGATGTTGAAGGCTCTATACTTAGATGCAAATTTTCCACGATGTTTCTTATTAGCTTTTGTTATTTGTCCTTTTGTCATGTTAGGATTTACTTGAGCTAAGGTATATTCTTTGATCTCCCTTTCCATTTTTAGATAATAATTCCATTTATTCTCAATTATCTCATATAGTTCTCTAGGCATGGTAGTCTCTAGCTCTAGAGGTGTGTTTTCGAATTTAGCCATTATGGCATATATTGATTCTTCTACTTTATTTTTCTCATCTTTATTGAGCTTATTAAAATCAAGAGTCTTTAAATCATTTAAATCAACATTCCTAAGCTTTTCACAAATTTTGTCTAAGGCATATTTTGGAGGATGACTTACCACTTTGAATTGATTGTGGTCCTTTGACTTTGTTCTCTTCTCATCATCTATGTCAGGCTATGCCACATATTTTCTTCTCTTCTTTAGCACTTCATTAGTCTATTCACTAGCCTTCTTCTTCTCTTTTGTTTCCTCTTTGGCCTTTTCTGTGGATGCCCTTGTAGTAGCTCTGGTTTCTGGTGCTAGCTTAGCTTTTGCAGGCTTAGTGACCTTCTTAAGCTTGGGCTAAGCTGGAGGCTAAGTTTTAGCCTTTCTTTTCTTTTTCTTGGCTAGTGTAGGTGCTTCCTTGGCTTCTTCTTCCTTAGCATCTTCCTCCTTGTCTTCTCCTAAGCCTTGTGTTAGTTCCATTGGGTTTTTCCCTTGCTCTTCTTCTTATTCACTTTCTCCTTCTAATTCTTCTTCTTCTTCTTCACCGCCTACTTCTCCTTCAATATTTGCCCCAAGTTTCTTCTTTATCTTCTTTACTAATTTATCTTTTTTCTTGATAACAGAAGCTATCTTTAATTTAGTTTCAACCTTTTATTTGACAACATCATATGTGCCAAAGTGAGGAGTTTCCTTATCTATTTCTTCTACAAGCAATGTTGTGATTGCTACTAAGGCTTCATCTATATCAATCTCGTATCCCAATGGCCTTAGCCATCTTACTCTTGGTATTGCTACCTAGATGTAGGTATAATCAATGTCAACTAAAAAGAATATGTCATTGATGTGTTTTTCAACTAGGGAAACTGGTATTCTCACCCTTTGGTTCATGGATTTCTTAAAATCCTCAAAATATCTTGTCATTTGGGCCTCAAAATTGTCACCCATCTGATCAATGAACTCATTGATTTGTGTGATTGGATTTTTGTTTGGGTTTCAATTCACCTTTCCAATAGAAGGAAACTCTTCCATAATATAAAAGAATATACACATAAGGACTGAACCAAATTTGGATTGAGCACCTTTTGATCTCCTTATTGCTCCTATGTTTTCATTTATTTACTGCAACATTAGTTCTGACAGATCATATGTGTGATCTTTCTTTACTAGTTTGTAGGCTACATCAACAGTTGTACATGGCACACTATTCAGTCTACTTGATTGGTATAATTTTTGTGAAATCACTCTTATAGTAAAATCTAGAAGAGGATCAGTTATAGTGTTAATAGTCATACCCCTCTTATTCCATTTGGCTCATGTATTCCTTTCAATGATCTCTTTGGAATCATTATGCAAGGTCTTAGGCTTATCTAGGGTTGGGAAACCTGTAACCCTATGTACTATCCTTTTTGTAATCTTTATTGGTCTAGTTTCCAACCAAAAACATCCATTTTATATTATGCTCAAGACAATCTGTATCCATTCTATTTTGAAACCAGTAGGGTAAACTAGGGCATTGGTCAAACCCTTTTTCTCAACAATTTGGAATTCGCTCTTCAGAATTTTATTTTCACATAGTTTGTCATGGGCTTAGAATATCTCTAGATCACCTACTACACCTATCTTGTAGTTATAACACTCTCTCATGTCTTGCACCATAACAACTTTAGGTTGGATAATGGATAATGGGCTAGTTGGATCGATTCTGTAGGCAACTTTAGGGATTTCCCTAAACTCAGGTTGTTTAATCTCATTACTAACTAACTGAACCTCGTGACCTTCCTTTCCTTTGGGGTTTCTTGAACTAGAATCCATTATATTGAACTAGGGTTTAAATGTATTAGAAACTTTAACTCTGCATAGCTCGACACTTGATAAATACCCTAGATCATTGAAATGTATGTTGAATCATTGTTGAGATCAATGCAAATGGCTTCAAGGTTGTTGTATGATTGCTCCTACTCCTTTCTTGTCTTTGTTTTGCATTTGAATGGCATGAAAATAATCAAAATTTGGCCTTATACCTATAAAAACCTAGTATTAAACGCTTTGTGCATACAGCTGTAAACTCAGCACTTGAAGGATTCAACATGACTCGGCTCCCATTGTATTTTATTTATTCGACCTCCACTAGATTTCAACTTCACTCAGCTTCAACTATCAACTTGATCATTATTAGAAACTCAACATCCATTGGAGCTTTACTCAACATCTAAGGAAAATTCGACAGTATTGGCAAAAACTTCAAATTTTGACATGGCATCTTTGCTCATGCAAATTTCTTCCTTGTAGTACTTCTTTGTTTTGGAACTGATGTATGATATAACTTTGTATGTCAGTCACATACACCTATTCTTGCTTAGTTGGATGAGATGTGATCACCTAACCTCTTGGGTGAAGTGATCTCTCCATTTGATGTGCTGCATTCATCTTTCTTCTTCCAATTTTTGTTCATTTTCCTTCTTATTTGTTCAACATCAACCTTCTCTTTTCCTTTGTTGATTTTTCTCTTGGGTGCTTTTGACTTTGTTGGGCAATTCTTGCTGATATGACCAATTTTTGAGCAACTAAAACATGTGGTTTGAATTAACCATCTTTTGTAATTCCCTCTAAAATGTGTCCTTATGCAATTTTTAGGAATGTGTCCATATTCTTGACAATAGTGATAGCTATATCTAGTGTTGTAATCCTAGTTGTGGTGATGACCATGGTTGTTTCCCTTTACAGGATGATTAGGTGTCCACATAGGCTTTGATCTACATTCAAATGCTCTATGTCCATATCTCTTTTAGTTGTAGTAGTGACCTTCAAATCTTGGTGTTCTCATGGTCTTGGTTCTACATTCATATGCTTGATGTCCTTTCTTTTTGCACTTGTGACAAAAGCTTGCACTTTTAGGCTTATCATGCTAATGATCATTCTTCCTACTACACACATTAGAGGTATGTCCCTTTTTCCCACATAAATTACAAGTAGGTTTAGTATTCTTACCTTTGTAACTCCTTTCTTCTGTAGTCTTGTATGATTCTCCTTGCTCAGTGCTAGTGTAAACAAGTCCTGAAGTATCATTGCTAGCCCTTGGTAATCTCAGTAATTGCTCAAAATACTTCATAGCCTCATTGGCTCCTTCTCTATTTTTAATTCATTTTGTTGTTGATCATTATGTATCTTCAATGTAGCGATCTCAATGTCCTTCATGTTTAGTTCATGATGAGCATTCATCATCTGACTTAAGGTGTCCAGCTACATGATTGAGATTCTTTCAAACTCAATTGTCTTTTCCTCTAGTCTATTGGTAAGATTTCTCTTGTCGTGACCTTATCCTCAATGGCTCTCTTCTTTTTTTCAGTCACTTCACAAAGCATTATGGCTTGTGACTCTTGTTCAAGCTTGAGTAATCTGATTTCTCCAGCTTGTGCTCTATTTTTCTCCATCAATTTAGCTATTGCTACATCAAATTCCTTGGAATCTCCATTGGAAAATACTTGTGTGTTATCAATATCCTTGTAGTGTATGTCATTTTCAGCTATGGCTATATCCTTCCTTCTTTTCAAGGACTTTCTCAATTCTTCTTTGGCTTCCTCCAATTTATGTAGAGCGAGATGCGCATCAATCACCTAATTGTCTATGATCTTCCCAAGTTTGAAGACTTCCATCCTCAGACCTTTTCTCTAAGTTGTTAGGCTTCTCCTTGTGAGAACATTACTTTGATACCAATTGTTGGAAAGTTCAAAATGGGAAGAGTACTTCTGAGGGGGGGGGGGGGGGGGGGGTGTGAATCAAAAGTAACACACTTTTAACCTTTTCAAATCTTTTAAAGAAAATAATTGAAAGAAATTTGCATGCATGTAAACATATTAAATGAACATAAAATACACACATGCATCAACACACATAACACTAGATTTGGTAACCCAGAAACCCTCTAGGAATAAGATGGTAAAATTGGGCTGGGGATGATACCCACAAAATCACTACAACAATAATTGTTTGACCACTTCTAATGGTTTTCCCTATGAAAGGTTTGTCCTATTAAAGGCTTTACACTGTGTCAATAGTGACCTAGTTAGAGGATTCACAAACACTTTACATGAAGTGTCACCCTGTTAAAAGATTTTCAATAGGATGTTAAACCCACCTAATTCAATAGGATTTTCAATCACCTTCTCCAAAGGTTCTCCCTCCTAGCTGTTAAGCTAACCTATCAATATAGGATTTCCAACATCTAATACAATGGCAAGAAAGTATTAGAACAATGAATCTGATAATATGAAATCTTTAATTGTTGATTTTAAGCACTTGATATGCTCACTCTGATGTGATCCTTGCTTGATCTAATGTCTGTTTGTATCCCTTGCTTTTTTCTGATCAACTAGATATATAATTGTTTCTCTGTTCCTCTAAGTCTTTCACACTTCACTCTAAATTTCACTATAGTTTACCCATACACTATTCTCTTCCACATACACAATGGGTTTTCATCCTCCTTTTAAATATTTTGAAGACTTAGGGTTAGGTATGGATCTACGATCCATATTGAATCTTGAATTCCTGCTCATTCCTTGCATTTTTCTCATTAGTTGCATGCCTTCTCCATTTTTGTAATTAGTTGCATGTTGATTGCATAGGAAATGCAAAAGATTCGATCTTATCCTTATCATCCTTTGAAATCCTTCTATGTTGGCTAAAAAAATGGTTTACATCTAATTTTGTGAGGGCACAAACTCATATGTTGATTATGTGTTACTCAGCAATACTAAACTACAAGTGCTTGGCACATATAATCTCCTGGTTTTCTCAACACCTATTGCATCTTGTCTTGCTCAACACATGTATGAATCTAGCTTACTCAACATATGAAGCATTCTGACTTGCTCGGCATCAACTATGACTCGGCACCTATATATCACTCGGCACTTATATAATGCTTAGCACTTGAAGTCACTCGACACCTGTTGGAGTTCTGGCTCGGCACACACTATGACTCGGCATAGATAGTGTACTCGACTTCAATGTAAAAAGTGGTTAAGTGTGTTGACACTCAAATGTCAAAACCATTCTAAGGCCAACAACTTTATGCTTTCCTCTACTTGAGAAATACATCTGAAGACTTTTTCTTCCAAAATTGGAGCATACAGAAATAGAGAACTCTATTTCAAAGTATGGCATTTTGAGTTCAGATCTTTGAGCTAGGAGTTCCATAGCCTTGAATTCATGCTCTTTTCATCATCTCACCATAAACCAAGTGATACTATAACTATAGATTCCATCATTACTCTAATCTTTAGGATCTACTTTGATGAAGCATGCAAGCGGCATAAATCCAATAGAAAGGGTCAAAATCTAGAAGGTACACTGGCTAGCGATAGGAACTTGTTGAAGAAGAAAACCATGACTTTCTTCTCACCAGGAAGATGCTCAAATAGAAACCCGCCCAAACCTAGATCACCTAAGACCATGATGCAATGAATTGGCAAGAATCCTACATTTAGGTTTAGGGGGAGGCTGAGTAGGGAAAACCCAGAAAAAAGAAAAGAAAAGGGAAGCCTTAAGCATGTATAATGAGAAGAGAGCCACCTAGGAGCTATATAGACAAGGATTCAAACACATTTTTCATTAAAATCTCACCAAGCTAGAACCTTAAAAGGTATAGACTAAAAGTTTGGCAATAATGTGTAATGTTTCTTGTTGGAATGTGTGTTTCCTTTTCAAATTTATGTTCATGAATAGCGATGGAGCCAATGGTTTTATTGTATGTTAATTCTTGTGTTATCAATTAGTTCTAGTATTTTTTATTTCCTAAAAAATTCCTCTATTATGACAAATTAGAGAAAGCATCACCTTCATGTTCTTGCATAGCAATTTATCTTATATAAGTGCACTTTTTTCGTGGCTATATGATTTGATGAATTGTGAAACATTCTACATTTTTCAATTTTTTCTTTGATGATTTCATTGGTGGAGTTAAGGATGTGTTTCTCCTAATTTTATTATTTTCTTACTCTAAGCTTTCAAAAATTTAAGTTGTAAAAGCATTGTTACTTTGACTAATGTCTATTAGAAATTTCATTTTTAGTAATTTCCTTTAATTTATTTTTACCATATTTCTGTTATTTTCTTTTGAACATGTGGTTAGAATAGGTATTCATATCATTGCACTATTATAAAATTTTATTCATCATAAAAATTAGTAAATACAAAAAAAATCATTGGTTTGTGGATTGTAATCTTTCAGAAGTTTTGTTGATTAAATTGCCAATAAAGGCCTCCTTTTGAACATTCACATTTATCTTCAACTGAGCTACCTAGGTGGTTGAATAAAAACTATTTGAAACCTTGGAGTTGATTAAATTTATCTTTTCAAGAGAGATATTCACTAGAATATCTACCATTCACACCGTGCAAAACAACTGCTCAACAAGTTTATCAATTGATAAGTAAAAAATGTTTTCCACAAAGTCAAATTGTCATATTTCTATTAGGATTCAACCATTTTTTTTTTGAGATAGAACTATGTTCTATGAATATTGGTTCATAATAACTCATCTCCCATGATAATTAATAGCATCATGGTGCAGGAGCACCCTCAAAGTGAAAAACTATTAGTCTTTATTTTTAGAGTTGTCATGTTTCTCATTTTGAGAATTTTTAGTTTATCTATGAAAATTCATCTTTTAGGTTCTCAAATGAAATATGTTTAATCCTTTTCAAATTTCATGTAGATTTTTTGGGTTGGTCACATCCAATATATGTATGTCTTTACACCATGTACATAAGCATTTTTATCTTAAAAAAACTAAATTATATTGTGCCTATGAACAATTATGAACTTCTTTGAACCACTTTGAACTCAATTCATATAGGTTTAAAAGAGTTTGGAGAGGTTCAAGGAAGCTCTTAGATCAATTTAGAGGTGGACCCCACCAAAGGAGTCAAATGAAACCACAATGATTTACAACTGGAGTCAAATGAAGGGGAAAGGTAAAACACCTCATGTCTAAGTGAACCACTTTGAACCAAGTTTTGTAAAGTTCAATTGGGTTCAACCTAGTTCACTTTATTTTGAGAATCTTTTGTGGTTGATCAATCATGCATATTCCCTTTAGTGAAAAAATATGCAAGTGTGTGATTCATCAAGAAAGAAGAAGGTGAACTGATATGAACCATTGTGAACTAGTACAAAATGAAGTTCATGGGGGATTAAAATAGTTTGAGATGATTTATGAGTAGAGAAAAAGGTAATATTGATGTATGATAATCATTAAATATTGAGCTCTCCGAGAAAGATATATACCACTTGGGATGATGCACGAAAGATTAGCTAACAAGCTTATGAAAATCATAACTTGGTAAGGGAAAGAAGTAATGTGAAATATATTGATTAAAATTATTGTGAAAATATAAAATAAAAATACTCCACTACATAAAGAAGATATGATAGTTAAGGTGTAACCTTTCATTATGCCTTGTGTATCTTATAAAGATAATGTTAGAAAAGTATAAACAATAACTTTCCCAAAGAGAAGTATTGCATGTGTACACTCGAAAGTGTCACACTCTAAACCCTTCTATCCAAATGATTCCATGAGTTTGGAATGCTTGAATGCCGGCTTAGAGCTCCCTATCCACGGAGTGCAAGAGAGTGTATTTCAAGTTCAAGGGCTCTCAGATGAGCCTTAGAGATACTCTTCTTGCTAGTAAACCATGCAATGGGAGATTCCAAAGACAAGATGCAAGAATGCAAATGTCCCAAGGAGTTCCTCAAGAATGCAATGCAACTAAAGATTAAACTAGAATGATAATACAAAATGCAGCTATGCTAAAACATGTATGAGAGTGTTACAATACCATTATTAAGCTATGTGAGATTAAGCTACATGTAAAAATGAAAGCTAAGCTAAGCTAAAATTCCATGATGCCATGGATGAGAGAATGTAGACAAGAAATAGAAGTTCTCCACAAAGCTCCAAAGAAACCTGTTAGAAAACCTGCAGCATAACAATATTCAAAAATATGGATGGATTGAGGGGGAAAGCTCTCTCCCTTTTAAAGATGTATGGACGGTAGAGATCAAGATGAAGATGGTGGATGATCAACGGTGGAATTTGAAAAGAGGAGTGATCCATGTGCACACACAAATCAACCAATAGAATATAAGTTGACTTGTCATATAAGACAAAAGTCACAAAGCCTTTTCTTTTAATTGCAAAATAGAAAAAAGACTTTATGTGTGCACTTTAAGTGGGTTAGAAGAATGGGGTCTTTTATTTAATTAAAAGGGGACATGTTCTTTTAATCAAATAATGAACTTAGGATAGCATAGTCAAACTATAGGTTATAATCAAATAAATTGATTATTAGCAATTTGGTCTAGGTAAATGATTAAATTAATTTAGCCAAAATGCTGAGAAGGGGGCTAATAGTCTAGATGACCATTTTTAGGTGATTACAGCATGTACTTAGAAATATTTGTGTACAAGGAATTTTTTTCAAAGTGTGTTCATTTTCAAGTTGATTTCAAGTAGCCCTCTTTCCAACATTGTTTTGGATTTATTGTTTAGATATTTACAAGGATTCAATCTATTTAGACTAATGGCTAAAACACCACAAAATTTGCAATACATTTCTTTTAGAATGTTACTAGATTAGCCTTGGTCAGGGATTCTAGCTTATTGATCTTCCTTCAATCAATTTGAAGGTGGAAGAGGAGCCACTAAGAAACATATATGAGTTTATTGTGGTTGATGCACAATTCATCATCTTTGTTAGCAAGTTTCTCTGGGTAGATACAGTGTTCAAACATAGAAAGCAGGGTAGTGGAGGAAGACCTAGAGATTTAAGGGTCTTTTAAGTAGTTGAGTTGAGTTTTAGGGGAGGGTGAGAAGAAGGTGGTTGAGGTAATGTTAGGATTAGGGTTCAGTGTACAATTATCAAGTCTCCAAGAAGATTCAGTAGACCAAGGAGAAGCCAAAGTTGAGTCATCCAAAACCTCTATAGTCTCCTCTTATGGAGAAGCATTTTTAAATTTGGCCTTTTGAGAAGGGATAAACGGCCTTGTGCCATAAATTGTGGAAACATTTTGAGGAATTGGTAGGGGTTTAGACAAAAATGGAAAAAGGGGTGAACACGAAGTTATTAAGTTCAATAGAAAAGGTAGGGTAAGACCCAACCTCAGGGTTGAGAATGTGGTGAAACTCATAGAGCCAAAAAATCAAGATCCTTTGAAGAGGGGATCCACCTTTGAATTTGGATTTTTCAATAAAAAACATTAGAGTGGAAACTATCCAAAAAGTTAAAAAAAACTTAACATTCCTTTTGAAATGATTTGACATAGGGAAGAGGTGAGAATAAAAATGATGTACCTTCTGTCAAGGGTCATGAAGGGTACGTGTATGATCACGATGGGCCAAAAAGTAGTGTTATGAAAAAAATTCACTTTTCATCTGAATTTGATGAAATGAAAAGGGTTTCTTAAGGAAAATATCATCTTCCCATCAATATAATTCCTATCAAAGTGTGTGTTTAGTAACTAATTATAACTTTTTTTCTAATGGAGTTACTTATAAAGTGTTGATTTACGCACTGATTGAAAAAATTATAACTTTAAAATGGTATAGCCTTCTCAAAATCCAAAAGATGCATCACATTTTATGCTTTTCCTACTATGAGGAAAACAAAAACTTAATTAAATTTTGCGTAGTTTTGAATGAGTTAAGGTGATCAGACACGAGAGCTTTTTTATCCCAAAAAATGTTGTAGTGAAAAATTCAAAATTAATTATTTCCTTGGAATACAACTACAAAACCATATGCATCACATTCGGGTATGATTGTAATTCTTATATTTAGAATCTTAATTAAAAAATATTATCATTTGATTGTGACAAAGGTGGTTAGACATACACCTACTCCTTTTTTTTCTATTTTTTTGTACTTCTGCATTGAAATTCTAAATTTTGACCATTTAAATAATATTTTTTTTATTAGAAAAGGAAAGTATTTTAGAAACTATATTCAATTTACTATAGATTCTATATTGTTACATTTTTTGAGATAAGGTTCATAACTAGTTCAAAATTTCACATCAAGTAAACCAACATTGATGTCCTATTTTTTATTGCCACTTAAGGCCATAGTTTGGCCCACTATGATCCTACACATACCTTGAAGTAGATGAGAATCTTTGACATGATTTTCCATTCACTTGGGAGATGATCATTATTAAACCCTCTTTAAAGCTTCAAAATTCTTTCTCCATGGTCCACGAATATCCAAAAGTCCTCTCTGTAAGAAGCTTTGGCTTTCGAGGGATTTTAGTCCCCTCCATGGTCATCTCGATAATAACCACAATGGTTTCCAACCTAACCACAAATGAAACACTAGCACTAGTAACTTTTCTATTATGCCAAGATTCAATAAATTTCTAAGGAATCTCTAGGTTGAATTGTTTCATACCCTCAAAGTAATTCACCATGTGATCATCTAAAATGATCTACCAAACCCTACTATTATTCTTAAATTCATCACACTTATCAGGGGTATGTGCAGGATCATGGTGTGCCAAAAAGTGGCGATCTGAAAAATATGTAGTTCTGAAATGCCTCAAAGAATTTCAAAATCTATTCCAACTTTTTTACCACCCATCCTGATACTAAATGAAAAAATTAATACCTTTATAATTCCTACTATATCTTTCGATACCAACCTTATATGGTCATCTTTAAAACATCCCGAAAATGTGTTTTTCGCATGTTTTTATGTGTTTTTTACTTCAAGCATGTAGCTGAGGACTTTTTTTTAACCAAAATTTGATGTAATTAAAAGGGTTTCTTAAGAATGTTCATAGCTTTTCATAAATGTAAGGTTTGTCAAATTATGAGTTCAGTAAGTAATTATTACTTATTTTCTAATGGAGTTAGTTACAAAGTGCTGATTGACATACTGGTTGAAAAATACTATAACTTTCAAACCGTATAAGATTTGTAAAATCCAAGAGATGCGTCACATTCTATGCTTCGTCTAGTATGAGAAAAAAAAACAAAAAACTTAATTTTGATTTTTTTTGAACTAGTTAAGGTGGTTAGACACGGGAGTTTTTTAATTCTAAAAATAGTATAGTAGAAAATTCATAATTAATTATTTATTTAGAATAAAAATTCCCAAAAATATGCGTCACATCCAGACATGAGTTTAATTTTTATATCTAAAATTATATTTAAAAATATTATCATTTGATTATGATTAAGGTGGTCAGACGTACACCTACTTTTTATTTTCTCCCTAAAATTTTTGTAGTACTGCATTAAAATCCAAACTTTTGACCAATCAAATAATGTTTTCTCTAGATAAGGCCTTGAATTTTAGAAACTAGATTCAATTTCCTACAGATTATATTCTTACAACTTTTTGATATAAAGTCTAGAACCACTCTAAAATTATGTGTCAAGTTTACATAACCCTGATTTTCTGGTTTTTCACTGCCACTTAGGCCATAGTTTGGTACACCATGATCCTGCACATACCCTCTGGTTCAATTTGGTTCATCTCCCCTCCCATATTTGTAGCTTGAGCCAAACCCCACCCTTGTAAATCCTATACCTAAGACTAGAAACCCAACATTTACAAAAAATAATAGAGAAAGCATGTACAAATTTTATTTGCAAAGGAGAAGCCACTTGTAGAGACCTAGAAAAGAAACCTCTAGAAAATGAAGGAAAATGGAAAGATGACCCAACTCCCTATCAAAAAGTAAAGTCCACTAGGATAACTAGGGAGGGATGAGTTAGTTATACACCTAAAATAAAAATTAATATCTTTATTTATTCTAAAACATGTAAACATTAGATGTAACAACCATAGAAAGACAACCATACACAACAATACCAGATATATTATCTAGGGAAGCCCTTGATTAGAGGGAAAACCCCAAGTGGTATGGTACCCACAAAATTATGTATTAATATAAAAGTTCCTTGTGAGAGGATAGACAATTTTAAGAGTCAATGAAATAAAATTAGTGCATATGAGTCCCTTTTAGGAGACTTTGAATCCTTGTTAGGTGATTCCAACATTGTTAGAAGTTGATAGGAGGATAATTGAACCCACTGTCTAAATAGCCTTAGTATTATTCCTTCTAAATTCTATAAGTATAAAATAATAAAGTTGTTTAACCAATAATTTATCTTTCCAAATTAGTTCCTTTTAAGCTTGAATCATGCATCAACCACACTAATATATTCTTTGATCTTCACAAGTTCACATATCAAGCTTGCACAACACACATTATAAAGACTTGACTGCATACTACACTCTTATATCCAAGGAAAACATCTTTCCTTTATATCAAGTCCTAAAAATAGTTATTGAGTTGGCCTTGAGGCTTTCCCAATTAAAAATAATAATATAGGACCATCTTAAGATATTACAATATATGTTACATTATAATTTTACACTTTATCCAAGATTACAAGAAAACTATCGAGTCACAGTATTCATAACTTTCCATTCTATGATCTTTTGATTATGCCCTCTTAACCAAGGCATCTTGAACATGTCTTCAACCTTTCTCTTATTCTACTAGAGACAATTCCATTTCTCTGATGAGATAGAATCAATACTTGCTCTCCAGAAATATTGTTAGAAAGATGCCTTCACTAAAATCCTCATAACTTTGTGCAATCTTCATATTTTCATATGCTCTCTGAACTGTAGCATCTAGACATACCATAGAACATAACCTTAAGTGAGCATAAGCTGATCTTTAATCCTTGAACCATGCCAAATGCTTCTACTTATGTAACTCTACCAGTCTTCATAGAATAATAGGTATGTTGACATCAATGAAAAACATAGTCATGAATGCATCACATAAACTCTAAATTATTTCTCCAAAAATGTTAATATACTTCCCCATAGGAATACCATCAACATTCATCCTAATACTCCCCACTCATGTTTAAATCAATTAAACTTGTTAATGACATTTATTACTTCAACATGAATGTTCATTGTGGAAAATCCTAAGAGATTATGGCATGAGCCTCTACAAGGATCGATTAAAAATATTTCAAATTTTTTTTTTTAATGTATTTGACTTGTGCCGCTAACCTATCCATCAATTTATTACCTTTATGTAATATTTATTGGAAAATCTCTTCATCTATCATTTCAAGTAGGCTCAACATTTTATTTATAATGTATCTTCTCTACCAACTCATGCCAGCCTTCAAACCCCAAAAAAAAATCCAATTAAAAATAAAAATAACATAGCAATGCACACACAAACATTCTATGTAAAAGAAAAGCCACCTGTAGAGACTCAAAGAAGAAACATCTATAAAAGAAAGAAAAATAGAATTATGACCCAATTCCAACTCACATTTGAATTATTTATACCCATTAATATAAAATTCATTACTTCACCATCATTATTCATTGTAGGAAATCCTAAGAGATCTCCACATGAGCCTCCATAGGGATAGATTCAAAATCTTCCCAGATCTTTAAAAAAAAAAATGTACTTGCCTTGTGCCACCAAATTGTCTACAACTTTATTACCTTCACTTAATATGTGTTGAAAAAATACTTCATCCATCATGTCTAGAAGACTCAACATTTTGTTGATAACATGGCTTCCCTACCATCCTAGAAAGTTAATAACATTAGAGCATCATCTTTAACTACAATTTTATTATAACCCTTTGAATGAGCTAACTTTTAGCATGAATGCTTATGGTATTCCTTGGGGGAGTATCCTAAAGCATTGGAAAGCATGTAACATGATTGACATGTTGCATTCACGATTATGTTTTTCATTTATGACAATATAGTATGGTTTCCATGAAGTCTCAAAGAGTAGTAGGTAGAGATCGAGGTCGTACAGATAGAGGTTTGATGTTTAGGTGAAGCATGATTAAGGACATGTTCTACGTTGTCTTGATGTCAAGGCTAAGTGCACGTAAAGTAAGTCAAAGACATACGAGATATGTGTTTGATTTATAGAGAGCAATACAAAGATAGAGTACCTAATAAGCATTTTATTATGATTGTCTTGCATCTAGACTAATAGAGATAGAATAGTGATGTGTGAAGTTATATAACGATAGAGGATAATCTAGCAATGATGTCAGTGAGTGCACAAGGTCTAGCATTACACATGTAAGAAGTTGTAAAGACGGTGAGCCAATAATGTTATGTGATTGCTAAATAATTAATTATCTTAATGTGGTCCTATTATAATTAATTGGGAAAGCCCCAAGGCTAACTCAAGGAATTTTTTTGATGACAAGATATAAAGGAAGGATATTTTCCTTTTGGTAAAGCATGCATGTGTTGGATGTGAATTGCAAATAAGGAGTGTGAACAAGAATAGAGTATTTGGTAAATACAAGTAAGTGATCCAAGGGATTATTGGATGTGAAGTTGGTGATCTAGTATCGAGATTAAAAGGATCAAAGAAGTCATGTTGACAAGACAAAAGAAGAAGGAAAAGTATACTTCATTTCTATTATAGATCATTTGGACAATGGGTTCATTGGTCTTTCCCTTGAAGTTGTTTGGATAGTGGGTCCATCTATCTTCCACAACTCCTAACATGATTGGAATCTCCTTATAGGGATTTAAAGTCTCCTAATAGGGACTGATATGTACTAAATATATTTCATAGACTCCTAATAGAGTCCATCTTCTAACAAGGAATATTTATATTAGTACATCATCTTGTGGGTATCATCCCCACTAGGTTTTCTGTCTGATCAAGGTTTTCCCTAGTTAACATATCTAGTGTTATTGTGTATGGGTATCTTATTATTGTTGTTGATAATATTGATCATATGGTTAGGGATTTATAAGGTTGATAGTTGTTGTAATAGTTGTATAACTGATTCACACCCATGCCCACCCCACCTCCCTCCCCACTCCCCAGCCTAGTTATATTGGTGGACTATATATTCTAACAATTGGTATCAGAGCTTCAGGTCCTTGAAAAGAAAGTTTAACAACTTTGGGAGATCAATGGCGAGTCACTTCAGAAAAGATAGTTCTAAATTTGATGGGGTTAACTATGAAAAGTTGAAACAAAAGATGAAGACTCATCTTCTATGTATGGATCCAAGATATTGGATTTTGATGGACAACAAAAAGATTGTGGAAGAGCGTAATCTTGAAGAACATAGTGAAGCAAAGAGAGAGAGAGAGAGAGAGAGAGAGAGAGAGAGAGAGAGAGAGAGAGAGAGAGAGAGAGAGAGAGAGAGAGAGAGAGAGATTTGTTTATGTACAATATGTGAGCTAGAGAAGCTCTATTGAAATCTCTTCCTAAGAATGAATACAATCAGATAAAACCATTAGAAACATCTCACAAGATTTGGAAAGCATTGGAATCTACTTTTGAGGGAGATAAGCATACAAAAATAGTAAGATTACAGGATTGGATATGCTTGTTTCAAGATGATAAAATGTTGGAAGATGAATCTATGAGAAGCTATGTTGGTAGGATATCTGAAATTGTTGTAGGAAGAAAAGCATATGGTGGATCCAAGGAAGAAGATGAGATTGTATGGAAGATTTAAAAAACTTTGACACCACCATTCTAGAAAGTAGCACAAATGATTGAACAATTGATACCCTATATGAAAAAGTTTACTAGGAAAACTTTTCTTGGAAGATTGGAAGCAACAGAAGGAAGTTTGAGACAATCTGGACAATTTTCAAGAGTGGAGACAACTTTTAGTCCCTTAAGTGTTTGTCCATGCTTATCTAGAAGTGCAAGCACCCGTGGAGATTTCACTAACAACAGTAGAACCAAATTTGAAGAAGACAAAAAGATTGAAGAAGGTATAAACCTTCTCGAAGAAGAGATCGAGATGCTAAGAAAATCTTTATATTTTGGACTTGTAATGAATTTGGTCATTATGCATCTAAATATCCTAAAAAAGAGAAAAAGTATAAAAGAAATTTTAAGCCTAGAAGCCCTAGAGATTGTTTGTATCCTAATGAAGATGATGAATCTGAAGAAAGAGCTCAAAGAGAAAGTGATGATGAGTTAGGATTTGTAGCCATAATGGAAGAGGATCTTGATAAAGACATTAGAGAAGAAAAGGCTATAGTTTCCCAAAATGAAAAAAATTCTGAGTGGATTATAGATAGTGGTTGTTCATATCATATGATTGGTGATATGAACAAGTTTTTTGAATTCATAAATCATGATGGAGGTATCGTTGGAGTTGGTAACAATGTGTCCCATCACATCATAGGGATAGGATCTATTACTCTTGATGGAAAGGCTAACACTAATGATGTTTACTTTTTTTATGGTTTAAAGAATAACTTGTTGAGTGTTGGACAGTTGGTTGATAAAGTTTATCAATTGCAGTTTATGGAGAAGACTTGCATCATCAAAAATAAGGATGGTAAGCTATTTGGAATAGGTTCAAGATCTAGAGGTAACATGTTTCAATTAAATCCTACTAAGATGACATGTTTTGTTGTAAAAGTGGATAATAGTTGGTTATGACATAGAAGGTTCTGTCATATAAACTTTGATAATTGTGAAGGCAAGTAGTACATTTTCAGTTAGGGATTTGCCTAAGATAATGGAGTCTACTAATATTCTTTACAAAGAGTGCATCATGGCTAAGCATAATAGGATATCATTTCCCAGCAATAAGTTTACTACTACAGAGAAGCTATAGATTTTTTATATATATTTGAGTGGCCCTACCAGAACAAGAGGATTCTATGTACAAAGGTACTTTATGATTTTTTGTTGATGATTGCACTAAAATGATTTGGGTAGCATTTTTTATAGAAAAATGTGAAGCATTTGAAAAATTTAAGATATTTAAGAATAGAGTTGAGAATGAATTTGGTGTTAAGATTAAATGTTTAAGATTAGATAGAGGTGGAGAGTTTACTTCCAAAGAGTTCAACATGTTTTGTGAAGAAAATTATATTAAGAGACAATTATCATCACCCAAGACCCCTAAGAAGAATGTGATAGCAGAAAGGAGAAACATATCAGTTTGAAGAGAGGCAATCAGTATAGTAGTATACACTATGAACAAAGTACATATGAAAAAAGGTATGAATAAGACTCCTTCTAAATTTTGGTTTGCTCATACACCTTCAATAAATTTTGATTGTTATTCCTTGGGGGAGTATCCTAAAGCGTTGGAGAGAAAGTAACATGATCGTGTTTGTCATTGATGACAACATACTATGGTTTCTGAGAAGACTATGAGAGTAGAAGACAAAGATCAAGGTCATACAAATAGAGGTTTGATGTTCAAGTGAAGCGTGGTTAAGGAAATGTTCAATATTGTGTCTTGATGTCAAGGCTAAGTGTGTATAAAGTAAGTCGCAGACATACAGAAGATGGGTTTGTTTTATAGAAAACATTACAGAGACAAGGAACTTGATAAGCATTTTTTAATGATTGGATTGTATAGATCCTAACAAACATAGAATAGTGATGTGTGAAATTATATAGTGATAGAGGAAAGTATAATGATGATGGCAACAAGCATGCAAGGTCTAGAGTCACACGTGTGAGGAGTTGTAAAGACTATGAGTTGACAACATTATGTGATTGCAAAATAAAAAATTATCTTAATGTGGTCCTATTATAATTTATTGGGAAAGCCTCAAGACCAACTCAAGGAATTTATTTAAGGAGAAGATATAAAGGAAGGATATTTTACTTGTGGTAAAGTGTGTGTAACAAGATCAGAAGGAGAAGAATCCTTGTTGACAAGATAGAAAAAGAAGGAAAAGTACAATTCATTTTTATTAGTCTACAAGGAACAAGACAAAGATCATTTGGATAGTGGGTTCATTGGTCTTGCCCCAAAAACTGTTTGGACAGTGGGTCCATCTACCTTCCACAACTCCTAATAAGGTTGGAATCTCCTTACAGGGATTCAAAGTCTCCTAACATGGACTGATATGTACTAAATGTATTTCATAGACTCCTAACAAGGTCCATCCTCTAACAAGGAATATTTATATTAGTACATCATCTTGTGGATATCATCCCCACCATGTTTGCCCTTTGATCAAAGGTTTCCCTAGTTAACATATCTGGTGTTATTGTGTATGAGTATCTTGTTATGGTTGTTGATTATATTGCTCATATGGTTAAGGATTTATAAGTTTGATAACTAATTCACCGTTGCTCCCCCCTTCTCTCAGTTATATTGGTGGACTATATATTTTAACGCTAACATTACCCTCCAAAAAAGAGAAAATCTCTTCCATATAGGTCGTCTGGACTCCCATGTTGACAACATAAATGATCAACACTCCACTTCTAGAATTGCTTATGAGACCACCCTCCCTAGCACGACCAAGGTTTCTAGTAGAAGAGCCAATGAAATTTAGTTCAACCCATCCCATGTCGAAGGCGGGCTAGGAGGTGAGTTGTTTGTATTTTTATGCTAGGCAGTACTATGTTGGTATTTATCAGCTCTATCTACCAACAGTTTAATTTAAAAAGTTCTTTTATGAGAAATTAGATATTAGCTTTATGAACTTTAATAAAGCAAATTTCTAAAAAGTCAACAAGTACATTCTTATCTTTGGTAACATCTTGATGGTTATCCCTAAGTGCATAAAGGGTGAAATTACTAATCTTGATTGAGAATTTATTTACTTAGATTTCAACACTTTAGTACATCTATCACACTAAAATTTACGAATTGAAAAAGAAATCATAATTTGTTTCAAGACTACTTATCATGTATAAGAAGTGATTTCAAAATTATTTTATACATTTTTTCAAATTTGTACTGCCTCCTTACCTTTGGTAACACCTTGATAGTTAAGCTTACCTGCATCAAAAGTGATTTTTTTTTTTTTCTAAATAAGACATTATTTACTCAAATTGAAAAGCTTTAATACTTCTATCATAGTCAAATCTAGGAATTGCAGAAGAAAACATAATTTGCCAAAAGACTCAAGCTAATAACAAAAGAAGTGCTTTCAAGATTATTTTTTACATTGCTGGAAATTTGCATCTTCTTGTTTTTCAATCATCACAAAATTTGAGAGAAAGCATATTAAAAAAAATGTCACAAAGACACTAAAGACATAAGTCTTGCAGTTGTTTAAACTTCCATTACAAACACCCTCTAACACCTTACCCACCCATACATCAAAATTCTTGCAAGATACTCCATGAAAAGCCACGACTAAATCAACAATAAATAAGAATCAACGAGCAAATAGAGTGAGAAGATTAAGAAAAAAGATGCATACCATTTTCATATTGAATCCACCATATTTGATAGGGGAGATTTCTTCCTTTGTCTTGTCTTCATCTTGAAATTCTTCTGCATCTTTAGATGATGTCATTGTCTTCTATGCCAAGAAGCCAGCAAGAACTGCGGAGAAGAAAATCAGAAGTATTCTCATTGGACACATTTTTCCCTACCATTTTATCTTCACTTCACCGAAATCAACAAATTTTTCCTCTGATTTAGAAGGAAATTCACTCCAATTGCTCTGGAAATGTTGTTTGTGGTGAAGCAATGAGATAATTGCCACTGCAATAATTCCGAGCAAGGAAGTTGTCATATTCATTTTAAAACTAGTTTTTCTAGGGTTTCTTGCATTGCAATTATGGTTGCGAATAGCCCACCCGTCTGCTTATGGTTATCCATTAAGGCCGACAAACGCATAGCTTAAAAGGTCAAAGAAAATAGGCGTGTGCCACACCAAACGACAGTGGGAATCATTCAAAAATAACGCGATGGGACCCTTTTTAGAAAGTAATAATGTATAGGATTTGAAAGTGAAATATATATAAAAATTTGATAACTGGCTTGTTGTAGAGAACTAGAACACTCTTCTTCAATGCTTGGTGCGCTTTTATTTTATTGATTGAAAGTATGTTATTAGGTTGAAATTGACTTTAAAATAAAATAAATAAAATTTGACATTGTAATGAAGTTAGAATTTGTTTTATTTGAAATGGCTATTCTATACTAGAAATAAATGACTTTTAGGTGTTTTAAAATGAAGTACAAGTCTTAAGGTTGAAATATTTTTGGCTAAGAGTTAAGTAATTGGGGATATCTATCTTATTGAATTATCTTAATTCACGATCTCAAGCTCATCCCTTATGATAATGTGACTTTGTCTTCAACAAGACTTGGTTCTTGTGGCCTCATATAGAACTATTCAACTCACTAGCATATGAAGGGTCAATTGACTAATGAAGTTTTTCTATTGTTATTGTTGCATCATCATGATATCATCTCTTCTAACAATCAATAAGTTGTGCTACCAATCATGAATCTCTTGTCCACCTCTCATCTCCTTCTTTGATCTACAATATATCATTATCAACACTAATTAGAGTTTACATTCAACCTCACAACACGTCAACAACCTACATATATAGAAATATTGTTGAAGAGATGATGTCATATCACACCAAAGTCACATTGCCAAACATAACATATTTACTATCATCTCAACACACATGAGTAAAAACATGGACACCAAGTAGATGACCATCCATAAAAAAAAAAAGAATATCACCGACTATTAACTATCCATACAAACTTCTACATCCTATATTCAATAGCTTACCAAGACATCATCATATCCCACCTTCAATAAGCTCTCCACATTCAAAAATGGATATTAACAATAACAGAAAGTGGAAGATTAACATCATGATCACATTCTTTGACATCAGCAATAGCAACACAAGACATATTGCCAATGATCTCCTAATTGTTGTAGTGCTTGCCCTAGGTTGCATTTTTCTATTTGTTGCCGAACTCTTTCTTGGTGTATTTTCTATTAATTAAGTCTAATTAAAAAAATTAATTAATAATTTAATTTAATGGAAAATTAATAAGATAATTTAATATTTTATTTTATTTAATTAATTGAGAAATTAATTAAATAAAAGAATTAAATTTGGAGATAAAAGTTATAAGTTTAAAGATGGAATGTGATAATATTTATTTAATTTAATAATAATATATTTAGAGTTTATTTTTAAATAAATGCTAAATAATATTATTATTTAAGTTAATAAATATTTTATTTAAGTTTCAAAAATAAAGTTTAAGGTGGAAAAGAAATTGAACTTTTAAATTTCATGACCACATGATAAGTGCATGAAATTTAGAATTAATAAATTAAATTAAAAAGAGTAAAGTGATTATTAAATAAATTTATGTGCATTATTTTAATATTTATTCACATAGGAGTATGCAAACTCTCGAGAGTTGTCATGTAGACAACACAAGAGTCTGCACTCTAATTATGCACGTGTTGTCTACACTTAGGAGTTAGCATATTATTTGAGCACATGGTGTCTATAACATTCTAAACACCTCATCATGTTTATCTTCTTATTGTGGAAGATATGTTCTTAGTTGTCATGCTTATCTCCTAGTTCTTTCTAAAAATATTCTAGATGCATCTTAGAGGCCTTTATATAGAGGATCTCCTAGTATGCTTCTACATCCTCATATGCTTCTACAAGCACTCCTAGTCACTTGGGGGGGGAGGTTTTGGTTCCTGGAGGAATTGTGAATGTTGGAGAAGGAAGGAATTTTTAGAAAGGACAAGGTTCTAAGAGGAGGAGCTTCTCTACAATTTTCTAAGACATAGTGAATTAGCATCAATGTCCAGGTAGGCACTCATGATTATTTCACATATTTTACTATGCTCTTTCTCTTCCTATCTTCATCGTGTCTATTATGTGTGTCTGAATAATTCTCTATGAATGAATCTTTAATTTTGTAATTTGGAATTTGGGCATGCATATTGTTTCATCCAGTTATAGGAATTAAAAATATTGTTGCAATCTCCCCTAGTAGAATCAAGATTTGGAAATTGATTCGGGTTTGGGTTTGAATTAAAATAGAATCTTATTATTATGCATTAGTTTTATATGATTTATTAACTAATCTAATTTAATTTAATTTAATTAAGATTAGTTAATAGTAGAAGAAGTGTAATTAATTATTAGTCAATTTAAATAAATAGATTTTTAAATGAGGGCAAAGTAATAGAAAAGAGATATTAATAAATGTTTTGTGGAATTAAATAATTGAATTATTAATGAGATTGATTTTACTTGAAATCAATGAAGATTATTTTAAATAAATGATTGCCTTGGAGTGTTTTAAGGAATTTGCAAATTAACTATTTAAAAGAAGATAAGTATTATTCTAGAGATTTGAATAATGGGAGATGCTCTTGGAATTAAGGGAGTTTCATTTAATTATTAGTAACATTGATTTTAGAAAAATAATGCAATGATTTTATTAAAAGTCAATGGGAATTAGTTTAATGATTTAAATATGTAAATAATTATCTTTTGACTATTTTAGACAATTGTTTAAAATAATGGAGGGATAATTTTATGTTTTATTTGAAAAGATAAATGGGTTGACTTAGAGATTAAACAGAGAATCTTATACACTTGAAATATACTTGAAATAAAATATGAAAACCTCATGTTTGGCTTAACCATGTGATTGCAAAAGAAAACTAAAACATGTGTTTGTTCCTCTATGATGTTTGTTATTTGAATATCCGGATGAGTTTAATTATTGGGGTGAATGAAGAATACTTTTACCTAGAATATACTTTGAAATGAAAATTGAAACCTCTTACTTGGCATAACCATGTATTTGCATCTTGATTATCTTTAGAAATTGAATGGGGTAATTTTGTATTATATTTGAGCAATGGAATGAGTTAAACCATATCGAGTAAGATGTACCTCTTTAAATTTGAAAGCTCACACTAAAGTGAAAATTGGAACTTTACTATAAATTGACATTGTGTGTTCAGAGCTAAACACAAACATGAAACTTACATTGTGGTATGTATATTGTTTTTGTTTTGGGATTTTGGGGTAGACTGGATTGTTGACCAGTATTAGGATGTTACCAAAGGCTCGGGGGTTATGTGTTTGCGATGGCATGTTGATGTTATTTGATCTCGATCTTTCTAAACCCAACCATGGTAATGTGATGGTGTGCTCTATGAGATGTTTGTATTTACTGATTGTTATTGCTTTCTAGTCTTCTTGTGTGAAGCTAAGGTGTATGTATTTGAGATACATGACTTAACCATTTTTGAGTCATCAATTAGTTGTACTTGGATTACTTTTCGATCACCTTGATGGGACTAAAGTGTTTGTTTTTTTATCTTGATGATGTCATGTTGTGACATGTTTGACTTGACCATTTTGGAGTCTTCGATCAGTATTATTCTGAGATAGTTTTTGGTTGCTCGTGGAGAACCAATGAATATTATAGATTATCATTTAATGCCTTTCAGTTGCATGTAAAGAACTATTGTGAGTATTATGATTGTCTTTTGTTGCATTTTAGTTAATCGTGGAGAGCTGATGTGAATATTGTGGATTATCTCTTGATGTTTTCTAGTCATTTGTTTAGAACTGAGATGATTTCATATGGCTCTTTGATTTGTGATTTTCATGAAACTTGGCCAAACTAGGGTATACACTTGAGGTTTTGTGAGATATCCTTTATACTATTTATGTGGCTGGATTTCATGATATGTCCTATGATTCAAATTGGATATTATATTTATGAGGTTTACTTTGTGGAGCATTTATGTGTACTTGGGTGGAAGTACCAACTTATTTTCAAGTTGCCTATTAAATAACTGAGTTTGATTATTGTGAATGTTGTGGTATGGGACACAACTGTGTTTTATGTTCTTAAAAGAGGTTGTCTAGGTACATGTCTTTGGGAGCGGCTTGCAGTAGGGGTCCGGGGCCCAAAGTGGTCAGTACTAGGGTAACCTATTGCAAGTTATGCAATAAGTGATAATCTAGTAATTAATAGTTTTGGGGAAACACACTAAAAAGATAATTTAGAGATATTTGACCCACCCATGCCTTAAGTGCTTGTATAGACTAAGGATGGGAATGGGATGATTGCCTTGTCTTCATGAGAGGGCTTTTTAGTTCCACATGTGCCACGTTGAGGGTCCGGGGTTCAGAGTAACCAGTCTAGGGTAACTCATCGCTTGAGGGTCTGGGGTCTATTGAGAGACTAGTCTAGGGTAACTCAAGCAGCCATGTGATGACACTCCCTAGAATGTAGCCTGAGTCTCCTCTATAGAGTTTGTGTGTACCTCTGGTGGGGTACTTATTGTTGGATGTCTTTATTGTGGTTATTCACTTTCATTGATGATGATTGGTGATTTTTGGTTGATGTACTCTTGACATGTGGATTTTGACTTGAGCCTATCTCCTCCAGTGCATTCTTTGTTGGTTTTCTTTACCTTCCTTCTATTCTTGGATCATTAGGTTGGATGTTATTTGCTAACACGATTCTTTAATTTGATGATTAGCATGTGATAGATGATGCTATTTACTTATAGAATCATCCTATGCTTTATTTTGCATGGTTAGATTTATTATGTATATGTTGTAGCATGTTATATTCCTTTTTGCATATGATGTAGTATGTTTTAGGAGTGACATCCCTACTATGGTAATGTCGATGATCTCTTTGGTGACTTGGGATTTTACACGTAGAGGGATGGCTAGGGCCCACAATGGTCTAACTATTAACGGTTGGGAGGAATCGCGTACTTAGATAATTGTGTTTGTGATGGATGGTTATCTTTTACGATGGTTGTTATATCTTTATTGATGGATGGATGTATCATGTATGTTAATGGTTTCATTTACTTTATTGCACTAGTATCATGGATTCGATGAGGATGATGTATCTTTATTTTTACATATGTATATTCTTTTTAGTTTTTCATACCCTGTGACATGTACTGTGGATGATTGAGCATTCCAAATTTAATTGCCAAGAGGCATTTGGAACAAATGTATATTATGGACATTGGACTTTTCATTATTCTTTCATATGGATTTGGTATTAGATGGAATCAATATTAGTTAATTTAAACGTGATTTAATGTTAAGGGATCCTTAAGGAATGTAACATGTTATGTATGTTTATTTATA
Organism: Cupressus sempervirens; assembly: GCA_028749045.1. Taxonomy (NCBI): domain Eukaryota; kingdom Viridiplantae; phylum Streptophyta; class Pinopsida; order Cupressales; family Cupressaceae; genus Cupressus; species Cupressus sempervirens. The sequence goes on from CM053783.1 coordinate 104,779,509, forward strand.
CTTTTAGTTGAATGTTGTTATTGCTTCCGCTACTATGTGTATGTTGTGAGTGGTTTAACTTTCATGTTTAAAAAGAAAAAAATTATTTGGCAAACTTAGTAAAAATTTAGGTTAATTCTTTTGGATCCCTTGGTGGGGCGTTAAGTTATGAATGGCTTGTGCACCGACTGAGTGTATCCCTAGAGCAATGAGATATTCTAAATCTACCTTCAGCCGATCCCTCTTTTTCCCCTCCAACATTTGCAGCTCCTCCAAGAACCGAACCGACCCCCAACTACTAGGAGTGCTTGTAGAAGCATATGAGGATGTCCATATACACTAGGAGAACCTCTATATAAAGGCCTCCTTCAGTATTATCATTCATGTAGGCTTCCAGGAGTAAGCCTAATTCTGGGGGGGTGGATGTAGTGCCTACCCTAGTTTGCATTCTGCTATTATTGCCGAACTCTTTCTTGGTGTATTTTCTATTAATTAAGTCTAATTAAAAGATTTAATTAATTATGTAATTAAATGGAAAATTAATATGATATTTTAATATTTATTTTTATTTAATTAATTGAGAAATTAATTAAATAAAAATAATTAAATTTGAAGATAAAAGTTATAAGTTTAAATTTGGAACGTGATAATACTTATTTAATTTAATAACGACATATTTAGAGTTCATTTTTAAATAAATGCTAAATAATATTATTATTTAAGTTAGTAAATATTTTATCAATTAAATTTTGAAAATAAATTTAAAAGTGGAAAAGATATTAAAATTATTAAAAGATTTTAGATCGCATGATGCATGCATGTGATAAAAATATATTAAGATAAAACAAGTGGATTTTATAATATTGCCAATGATCTTCTAATTGCCAACAAATAGAAGATCGACACCAATGACAACACTAACTACTAATACATGACATATGTACAAACCCTGCTACCTCAAATTTTTAGGCCTAGCACTTTATATAGGGATTAAAAATGAAGAAAGATGAAATTCATTAAGCGAGGAAATGGGATTAAGTCTCCCACAAGAATAAAAAATCAATATAAGATGAAATAATGAACACATATAAAATATATCCAAATGAAACTAGAAATACAAGGTTAATTTATTTTTTGCATCAACTACATTAAACACTCATAAGGTAACTAAATTGAACTTGTGGAAACTAAGAGGGAATTTTTTTCTATTATGAAGGGAAATATCTTTTAATCTTTTGAATTGACTAGGTATGGAAATAAATAACATGATTATCTTGACTCTAGTCCATAGTTTGATACAAGATTTGACAAGAGTGTTGATGTAAACTGGTTTTAATGGTGATTCACTTTTGGTCATTTATAATTTAAATTATTCAATATTAACAAATATATTTCTTAAAAAATGATTTTATAGGAAAAGGTGATAGAAAGGAATTATAATTATTCTTCTAAATTCTATCAAAATAAAAGCGAATGCAGTTGATGATCAAGAATAATGATGAATGTTCTAGTACTGATTTGAAGAGATTTTCTATAGAGATAGGTCTTCATAAGGAGTTTCATGGATTACGGTAGGATTTATTCATTAAGAATGTTCAAGATGGTGAGACATAGGGGTACTCAAGCAAGGGTTTTAATCTAGCTAGGTTGGAAAATTTGCCAAACTTTTTTCCTTTAAAATTAAAAATTTCATTTTGGGTTTGCCTCTTGGTTAGTTACTCCTTAATAGATGATGTGATAGGTGAGTTATGAAGATGGTAGCTAGTATTTTAGAAAGATTTTGTGGTGTTATTAAGATTTTAGATGAATAAAGTGAAAGTATTATCATGTGTGGGTGGTGAATGTTGGTACTAATACAATGGGTGTATGACCATTATGGGATATGAATATAGTAATAATTAATTACTATATGTGGGTGGTGAATAAAATACAATTTCAATGCAAAGTGTGACTTGATATGGATGATTTCTCATATGCAAACAACTAGTGAATACATAGATAGCAGGTGAGTTGGCATTATTTATGCTAGGTGGTACTATGCTGATACTTTTTGTGCTAGTTAGTAGTATATGACTAAGTGTCTCATCTAGTTTAAGGAGAAACAAACGTCTCAAATAAATCATGAAATTCCTAGGTAAGTCAAGGAAGGGAATACACCTTAAATAAAATTTTCCTAGAGGCCTTTAGGCCACCAAAAATAGTGCCATATTTTTTCAACTCTATTTCCCAAATCATTGCAAATGCATGTATGAGAATCATCCATGTAGACTTAAGTGAAGAAAATGGCTAAAAATTCAATAAGTACATCCCAACATTTGGTAGCACCTTGATGGTTAGGACTAAGAACATTATGACTGACATTAATAATTCTAAAGAAGAGTCTCTTTTACTATAGTTTAAACATTTTAGTTCTTTAGTAACAATAAAATTAAGTAATTTTACAAGCAATCATAATTTTCTTCAAGACTTCTAATTTAAAAGAAGTGATTTAACAAATATTTTATAAATATTATTTCAAATTTACATCTCCTTATTTTTAAACCATCACAAATTTTGAAAGAAAGCATTATAAAAAAAGGTCAAAAGATACTAAAGGAAAAAGGCTTGTATCCTTGTAAACTTCCATTAAAATCACCCACTAACATCTTACCCGCTTAGACTAAAATTCTTACAAGATAGAATCGTTCTTTGACTAAATTAGAAAACTAATATAGCTACCCTTATCATCAAAATGAAATATTATGGCCCCTGTTTAGATAGTTAAAATGTTTTTGTACATGGAAAAAATGCTCTTTAACATGTAATATTGTTTTGCAATTTTCTTTTATTTTGAACATCCCAAATTTGTTATGGTTTTACTTTTGAGGCATCCACTCCTCGATAGGCGATTATGGAAATGATTATGAAGATGGAGCTAGTGTTTTAGAAGGAAGTGTTTTAGAAGGAACTGCGGTGCTATGAATATTTCGAGATGAATAAAGTGAAAGTATTATCATATGTGGGTGGTGAATGATAGTATTAATGCAATGTGAGTAGGAGCATTGTGGGAAATGAATAAAGTACAAATAATTATCACATGTGTGTCGTGAATGCAATGCAATAACTAGTGTTTTAGAAGGAAGTGTTTTAGAAGGAACTGCGGTGCTATGAATATTTCGAGATGAATAAAGTGAAAGTATTATCATATGTGGGTGGTGAATGATAGTATTAATGCAATGTGAGTAGGAGCATTGTGGGAAATGAATAAAGTACAAATAATTATCACATGTGTGTCGTGAATGCAATGCAATAAATAATGCAAAGTTGCTTGATGTGGATGGTTCTTCATATGTAAACAACTAGTGGGAATGGGGATATCACGCGAGTTGGCGGTACTATGTTGGTATGTTTTGTGCGAGTTGGTAGTATGTGAGTAAGTAAATCCTCTTGTTTAAGGAGCAACAAACCTCTAGTGAATATCATAATATATCTCGACAAATTGAGGAAGAAGGGAATACACAAAGAAAATCTTATTCCAGGCTTATAGGCCACTAACAATGGTGTCAAAAATTATCATTTCTATTTGCAAGAATTTTACAAACACATGTATGAAAATTTAGATTTTAGTCATGTGGAGATTAGTGAAGGAAATGGCTAAAAAGTTAACACATGCATCCTTACCTTTGATAACATATCGATGATTACTCTTCTTAAACATCACACACTAATGGAAAAATTAAGCTTGGAAAAATAAGTCAACTTCAATTATTTAACACTTTCAGCCTATAAAGTGGTCAGCCTTAAACATCATACACTAAGCAAAAAATTAGGCTTTAAAAAAGTAAATCAACTTTGACTATTTAACACTTTTAGCATAGGAATCAATAATTCTTAATAAGACTTTATTCAATCAGATTTTAGTGCTTCTATCACAATCAAATCTAATTAGGAATTGCAGAAGCAATCATAATTTGCCACAAGACCGGTAATCACAGAAGAAGTGCTTTCAAGATTATTTTGTACATTTTGTTTCGAAGTTGCACCTCATTTTTAAACAATCTCAAATTTTGAGAGAAAGCATATAAAAAAATGTTAAAAAGGCGTGCAACCGTTTAAACTTCATTACAAACGCCTACCAATACCTTACGTCCATACATCAAAATTATTACAAGATACAATCATTCTATGAAAAAAGTACAAAAGGAATAGAGCTGCCCATATCATCAAAATGAAATATCATGGCCCATGTTTGGATAGTTAGTATGACTTCATAGATGAGAAACGCTCTACCAAAGTGCAATATTGTCTCCCTCTACGAGGATCTAAAAGTCACCCATGTTACAAAGTAGTTTTGAGTCATGTTGGGCTCTTTCTCTTGTCCACCAGATTTCTCCATAGATACTTTCCACTTGCCATATCCAACATTATCCAACAGAGGCTTCCAACTTTCTCACGGGCCTGCATGACAAGCCACGAGCAAATCAGTAAATAAGAATCAATGAACAAATAGAGTGAGAAGATTTAGAACAAAGATGCAAAGCCATCATGAGTAAATCAATAAAATAAGAATCAACGAACAAATAGAGTAAGAAGATTAAGAAAAAACATGCATACCATTTTCATATTGAATCCACCATATGTGATAATGGAGATTTCTTCCTTTGCCTTGTCTTCATCTTGAAATTCTTCTGCATCTTTAGATGATGACATTGTCTTCCATGCCAAGAAGCCAGCCAGAATTGCGGAGAAGAAAATCAGAAGTATTCTCATTGGACACATTTTGCCCTACAATTTTCTCTTCACTTCACCAAAATCAACAAATCTTCTCTCTGATTTTGAAGGGAATTCACTCCAAATGCTCTGCAAATGTTGTTTGTGGTGAAGCGTTTTCATAATGCGATCAGATTGGCATGGTTTTTGCTCGGTCAACATTGGAATAATTCTAAGCTAGGAAGTTGTCACATCCATTTTAAAACTAGTTTTTCTAGGGTTTCTTGCATTGCAATTATGGTTGCGAATAGTCCACATGTCTGCTTGTGGTCATCCATTAAGGCTGCCAAACGCGTAGTTTAAAAGGTCAAAGAAAGCAACAGCTGCTGTCCCACCAAACGAACAGTGGGAATCATGCCAAGACAACGTGGTTGGCACCATTTGTTTTAATAGAAAGTAATAATGTATAGAATTTAAAAGCGAAATATAGATACATATTTGTTGGAACCAGCTTGTTGAAGGGACGTATAACTCTTTTTTCCAATGTTTGTTGGGCTTTTCTTGAATTGATTGAAAGGATGGTGTTAGGTAAAGATTGACTTTTAAATAAAAATATACATGGTATTCTTTTAAGAAGATATTGACTTTGTAATGAGCTTTAGATTGTTCTATTTTGAATGGTGAATTTTATATATATATATATATATATATATATATATATATATATATATATATATATATATATATATATATATATATATATATATATAAAACTGTTAGTTATTTAATAAAGGAGTAAAGGGGTAAATTTCTTTGGGGTCAAGGTCGTTTTATCAAATTCTTGTAAGATATGGTCTCAAATTCATTTCTTATGATGATGTGGTCTTACACTTAATAAGAGTTGGTTCTTGGAGGCCTCATACCACTTAATTTTTTGGCATATGAAGGGAAAATTTATTAATAAGGTTTTGTTATTGTTATAAAATTATAAGTTCAAAAAATCACTCATATCAATAACAATACATAACACATATATTTCTATGGTAAAACTTGACAAAATTATACAAAGAGAAAAATTACGAGGAAATATGTTTCCTATATTATTTCTCGGGATTTTTCATAGTTATGACAATCTCCAAAATGTTCTTGAAAACATGTCTTCGAGTAGCATTTGTAGAGTCCTAATTGAAGATAACTTACTAAATATAGTAAGTATGACTAGTGTTGCTACATGTTTGATACATGAGGAAATTATTATTTATTGTAAGTTTCCTAACAACACTTGTTATTTAAAGAAAGTTTTGAAAAAATTGTGCACCTACCAACATACTAAATGACTAACTATCACTAATAGAATAACATACTCAATGAGATTGAGATCCATCATGACTTTTGAACAATTTAATCATTGATACATTTGAAAAGGATTGAAATGTTTGAAATGGGATTGGTTTTTATTGTTTATCTTTATAACATATCATTTGCATTACAATAATTTAATTGGTTTTGTAGAAAGAATATACATCTAGATGAGAATTCTAGGAACACAAGAACATCTAAGCATAAGTTATCTATGATTATTTTCCAAGTTATTTTAATTTAAGGGTTGATCAAGTAGAATTCCTTCTCCTCACAATAATCCTCAAATAGAATTGTTGAATAGCATGCGTCTATATATTAGAGAGTGTGGAAGTAATAGAGATGAGTTGGTGAAACATTAAAGAAAGTAGATCAAGTTGATAGGTGAAAAACTTGACTTTGTACATTTTGGAGTAGTCAAAACAAAGATATACTTGTGATTAGATCTTGAGTGTCCACAATTGGTTCTTATTGTTGGTCAAAGTACATCTTTTTTTTCCTCAAGAGTTATTTGATTATATATTTCAATAAAACCAAAGAAAAGATGTTCTTAGTTTTGATGTCATAACCATATCTTCCTTCACATTTAATATTAAATATGTTAACCAAAATTTATTATTTATTAATTTTAATTTATTTGTACTTTTATATTTACATCTTTTTGGGCTAGCCTTGTTAGCTATGGTTATTTTCATTATATTTTTTACATTAGATACTTACGATGAATATTAAACCAAATTAATTCTATTGTAGTATACAAAAGTGAGATCCCTTGAAAATTACAAATAGATATAATAATTTTTTATTTTATTTTTTGTATTTATTATAAAGATTAAACCAAATTAACTCTACTGCAATATACAAAAAAAGAATTTTAGTACCAAGATATATGAAATAGATGTTTTGTGTGCTTGTGCCTTATTTAAGACTAATGAAATCCTTTTTTTTTCCCTTATGTAATAATTTTCTTCCGTTATAAAATAATAAAAATAAAGTCCTAGATAGTGTTTGAACACAACATCAAGTGCTTGAAATGGACGCTTCTTTAGTCCCCATGCATTATAGCATAGAAAGTTGCAAATGAAGGCAATGAGTAGGTATTAATGTGGGAGGAAAAAATATTTAACAAAACTGAGATATATGAAAATCCAATTTCGAGAACAAGTTAACCTTATTTTCTAGAATATTCTGAGTGGCAACCTATGTTTAGCCGACAAAAGTAAATGTCAAGTAATTCCGATTAAAAGATACTCTATTACAACGAACCTTCTCTCGGAACCGTTATCCTCCTCTCTTAGAGACCACGTTACCCGCTTAAACAAATTTAGCCTACTGGTTTTTTCCTTTATAGATAGAGGAAAATTTCTTCGCATGGAATTAGTCATGTATTCAATATGGGATTGTTTTTTTCATTTTTAGCATTCCGAGTATAGATTAAGAACAATTAAATTTGATTTGGTCAAAAGGTTTAAGTGTTTTTTTTTCAGCTTATGAAAACATAGCTATATTTTGATCATGTGATTTTTAGGAAGATATGTTTTTTTGTTTTTCTTGTTTTGGTGTAATCTTTTATCATGATTGTTATTCTTTTGTTTATTATTAGTATTAGTACTATTATGCCATTTTTGGATCACTCACGTTAACTAGTCATTAAATAAATTACTACTCTACCAATTAAAATTTATTTCATTTGATATTTTTTATAAATATTATGTTTGTGAAATATACATGTCAATTTTTTGAACTGTATAATTTATATATAATAATTTTTTAACTTTTGATTGGACGAATGAATTAGAGTCTTATATGGAGATTTGTAAGTTCAAAAATATTTGAATTTATCTCTAATTGTTCATATTTTAACACATTTGTAATCTATGTACATTAAATTTATATTTTAAAACTTTAATTATTGTATATCAATTTCAAGATAAAAATTTATACACTATAATAATATAATAAATAATTTGATTTTCATACTTTTAACCATTATAAAAGTTTTTCTTGAATTATAAACAAACACATTGAAATTTTCTTTTTAAAGATTTTAAATATTTAGTCTAATTCTTAGTTGAGTGTTATTCAATTCAATTTTTATTAATTAGTGATCTTGTGAAAAAATATTATTCTACTTATATAATATACTAAATTTACATATATAATTAAAATGAATACTATTAAAGGCAAGCACTAAGCCACTATGTGACACTTGTTTTGTTGTGATTTTATAGCTTTGTTCAATATAAAAATTATATTTTTTTTTTATTAAAGAGCTTTAAAAGTATATGTGTTTGTGGGAGTCATTTAATTTCATCAATGAGTACAAATTCTCTATTAAGTTTGGTATATTTTAATATATAAAGTTGAAATATTTTTCTATAAAATTTAAATTATTTTTGAGAGTTTGCTATCATTAACCCTTTTTTTTTAAAAAAAATTTATGTTTATTTTATTTAGAATTGTTTAAAGTGGGATAGATTTCATATCAAAAATATGATTGAAATTAATGTACATGCACATCAAGATTTTGGATTGCTTTAGTGATTATTCTTTTGTTTGAATAGATTGTATATATTAGTTAAGTAATGAAATATTTGATTGTTGCAAGGAAATAGAATTACATATTTTTGGATATATCTAAGCTAAAAAAATAACTAATACAAGACAAATAAATAATAAATATCTTATATATGTGAGTTGAAATAGCTTATACATAGTTTTTATATTGGTACAAGGCAGTATAGGCAGCAATGATAAGATTAAACAACAAAAAATGCATATACTACATAAGCCATGAAAAAATGCATATAAACAACAACCTCCATGAGATCAAGATGAATGCAACCATTATTTAAACTACTAATAGATCTTAATGTGTCATCCTCTAATGATTGAGGAGAAGCATTAAGAGTATTAGAGGAACAAATAAGACTTGAAATAACAACCAAATGGTAGTGAAATGAATAGTTGTCTTTTCCAACAGTGTGCTGAGTGAACTCGCGGGGTGATCTTGTATCCCCTGACCCCTTTTTTTTGTGGATATGTATCTTTAATATTTAATTAATATGAAAGGTCTATTCATCAAAACAAAAAAAAACAAAAAATAGCATTACAATGTTGAAATTGAATGAAATTAAATGTCCAAACAACATTTTCACAATTGTAGTTTGCTCTTAAAAGCTATAGAGTTCTTTAGATTTATTAAATTATTCATAAAAAATATTTTTCAATATGTGTTCTACTTTTTAATACATAGGAAAATACTTCACTATTTTAAGCAATTGAAAATGAACATTGACTTATATGGGCAAAAATACCTCAACAAGTGCATTGATAACATTATTCAACAATAATTTTCTCTCTAAAGGTAACTATGATTGTACATAATTGAACCCCAAGAGATGCACAAGATAATTATTTATTTTGGAGTCCTACCTTGGTGTGTGTGGATACACATGGGGAGTGTTCATCTAGAAGATGTAGTTTGGGTTGACTATTGATATATTGCTTTGTGTATCTACAATTTCCTTTATTTTTTTAGCATAAAATATGTCTAATAGTATGTGAATTATTTCTAAAGTTTCAAAGATGTGTTAGGAATGTCTACGTTATCTCTACCTCTTGGTTAGGATTACCTTCATCATAATCATGTTTTTTATGGACAACTTGATAGGACCTATGCTTGTTGATTTCTCTAGCTAACCAATTTGATGTTTTCAAGAAAGCAGATGGTAAATTTAGATGGTCAAACTAATGATATTAAAGATGTGCAAGACTATGTAGATAAGTTTTTCTAGTGTTAAATGAGGAATTACAAATTTGTGGTCAAAATAATGAGAGGTGATGACAATGAGAGCTGATGACATTAATAAGTTGGTTTTCTGAGGCAAAACCTCAAGACTAACTTCATGTTTGGAGATTTTTTAGAGGGCATGTGTTTAAGGCTTTCTCATCTTGATTCATATGTTCATGTACCTTTGGATTCCAATAATTGTTCCTAGGTGAACAACCTCATGGGAAGATTAAAAGATATGGGACCTATGCATTCTTGTTGAGCAACCTCTAAGATTTTAGAAGTTGACTCTTCATATTGTAGAAGAGAAGAGAGAAGCAAAGCATCACTTGCTTGAATAAGGTAAAATGCCAAGATTTTGGAACACTTTAAAATGCATGGGATACTTTAGAAAATTAAATATCAAGGAAAATATTTAGATCATAAATAGGAGGGTCAGACCACTATAATTTAACTATTTAAGCATAAGACATAGACAAAAAAATACAAAGATAACTATATATAAATAATCTTAAATCATAATCTACTTAACAATAAAAAGAATGGAAATGCCAATGTCAAGAAAAGAACAAAAAAAAAAATCAAGATAAAGAATCCTAAAGACACAAAAGGATGAAATCATAGTTGATATATTCCATTTATTTACACAAAACGATGAAATCATAGTTGATATATTTTATTTATTTAAAATTCCCATTATAATTCTAGTACTTTCTATAGTTTCCTTTTGCATAAGTGTGAAAAGTCTCTTCCTCCTCCTCTTCCTCCTCCCTCCTCCCTCCTCTTATTCTTCTCCTCGTCCTCTTCCTCTTCCTCTCCTCCTTCCTCTTCCTCTTCAACTTCTACTTACTCTTCCTCACCTTCACCTTCTTCTTCTTCCTCTTCATATTACTCTTTTCTTATTCATCTTCCTCCTCCTCCTCCTCCCCTTCTCCTTCCTTCCTTTTATCCTTCTCCTTCTCCTTCTTTTGTTGTGTTTCCACTGTGTGGTTATTTGCAGGGATCTAGATTACCGCTAGTAGGGATACCCTTAGATTCTCATTGCATCAGCTGGTATTAGAGAAAAAAATTATTCCTAAGTGTCTAGAAAAATCATCAAATTAGAGGCAATTTGCACCAGGATCTTGAGGTGGGAGAAGTTGATCTTAAAGAACCTTGATCTTGTGGTGGATTATTCTTTTTGGAGTCCTAGATATATTGGTTGTGAGGTGGTAGATCGTGCTTTTGAATTACAATTATAGAGGACTTGCAGATGGATTGAGGAATGCAAAGATAGAAGGATGAGCTTTTTGAGGTATTATCATAGAGAGTTTGTGTGTATTGGAGATTTGTGTTCCTAGAGTTATGTTTTATTCCTAGTTGGTCATGCAAGGTGGTAGGTTGTGATTTGACTTGCAAATAATTCAAGTTTGTCACAAGATGGTGTAGGAGAAACTTGGGTTTCCTTTTATCCTCCACTTTTATTCATTTTAGTCAAGATCTTCAGTGTGAACTAAGTTGTTCCTCTGGTGATTGAGTTCCTTTAATGTGAACCAATTTGTTCCTATGTTGACTGAGCATTTCTTTGTTCACCGAATAAACCTATTTTGTTGATGCTTGGGTCCTTCTTTGACCAAGTTGTCTATGTTTTTGGTCCTTAGTTGGAGCTGACTCTCATATTTAATTTAGATCATGAATTTAATTATAGGATCTTGTCTAGGGATGAGTGTTGACCATTTTGAGGTCATCCTTTCTTTGATTTAATACACTAAAATCTTTTGTAAGTCATTTTGACAATTATAAGTAGAGGTATTTGGTTTAGTTTTAGGGAGAACATAGATGATAGAGAAGTTAGAGAAGATGTTGAGTGTTTGAAGTTGAATATAGAAATTAGTGATATATATTTTGTATCTAGCTATAACCCAGAAGGCCTTACAGCTAGGCATGTATGTTGAACATTTGATAAATCAATAAAAGTATTTGTTCTCTCTCTCCTTGATGTTGTTCTCTATGTTTTTCTTCTATTATATTTACTCAATGAGGTGGTTGGATAGTTGGGTGTCTTTTTTGCCCTAGCTCTCCCTCTCTCCTTGCACCAGGTGGTATCAGAGCTTGAGGTTCATCTTTGTGAAGATTGGATTGTGTAGAACACTAAGTTGATTTAGTTATAGGGTCACATATCTAAGGATTGTACCTATAACTTGTAGAGAGTTACGATCTATTTGAAATAATGATGGGAAAGTAAGTTGTGAGAGGGGTAGGGGTGAATCAACACTTAAAACTTTTACCATGAAATAAATTAACCATTCATCCATCTCATAACTCAACATGTAAGCTGAAATAAGTAACCATGCATCACATCCAAAGCATAATGCAAATCAACACATAACATGTAATATTTTGGTTACCCCAAAACCCTCCAATGAGAAGGTAAAATTGGGGTGGGGATGACACCTAAAAATCTTCACTACTATAGTTGTAAAGTGTGGTCAATTATGACTACATAGTTTTGATCATAATCTATGATCTACCCTATGAAAGGTCTACCATGTTAAAGGCTTACACGATTGTTAGGTCTCACCTTGACTAAAGGATATAAACTCGCAACCAAGTAAGCACTATGTTAGGAGATTTACAAAAGTCTATTAGGACTACTCTATTAAGAGATTTACTATGTATCACCTATCAAAATGATTCAACACCAGATCCTTCAATTAGCACCTTAATACTTGATGTTAGATCTCATCTTTACTAGTTATCTCTTGATCCTCCTGATTGGATCTATCTTCTCTATCCTTTCACTACTTGTCTATGTTCTTCTCAAATTGATTCTACATTGTAGTTCCTTAACTTAGCCATCATTTCCACCATGAAATTATCTTTCTGCTATTATAATTCCTCTCCTTCTGCATCTAATACTCCTCTTTACATCATGATAATTCCCTCTTAGGGTTTACCTCTTTAAGTAGGCATTATGGAGATAGGCTAAGTCATAATCAACGACTATGGTTGATCCTTATTGTCACCTAATTCTTCCTTTTATCTAATTAACTACATATATTGGCATAGGGATTCATAATATGAGTGGATCCTTATTTCTTAATATAAAAAATTATTGCCTAATTCATCCCTTTATCTGATTGGCTATATGTATTGGCATAGGGATTCGTAATATGAGTGGATCTTTACTTCTTAATATCAAAAATTCATGTTCACGTCGGCCAAAAATAGTTTACATAGAAGTTTGTGCCATAAAAAAATCCATGTTAAAGATTGGTAACTCAATATCAATCGAGTCTGATGCTCAACCTTCTATGCTCTTTATACTAATACCCAGCTTCTGAATGGCTTGGCACTAACTCTTGCTCGAAACATAAATCACTTGACACGCATTATTCAAGCTTGACTCCTCCTATTTTCTTGACAATTGAGTGACTCAACACACTATGTTTGCTTGACACTAGCTATCATATTACTTGGCATGTATTATTTGAAGGCTTATGCTCAACATAAACTATGTGTTAGCATGAATGCTAATGATACTACAATAGGGGAGTATTCTAAGAATTGAAGAGTATTGACATGTTGCATTCATGACTATGTTTGTCATTGATGTCAATATAGCAGTAAGTTTGTGAAGACTAACAGAGTAGCATACATAGATCTTAGTTGTATGGATAAGGTTTTGAGTGTCTGGTGATGCCTGTGTTCATGGATATGTTCTATATAGTGTCATGATGATGAGGTTCAATATGAAACATGTAAGTCAAATATGTATGGAAGTTGTACCTAATTTACAGAGACAATATACCTGAGAATCCATTTTTGATCTTTGCATTATATTTTTTGACAGCAATATAATCTAGTGATGTGCAATTAGCCAATGGTAGAGGATAGTTTGATGGTGATGTCAGCAAGTGTGTAGTTCCTAAAGTCACATGTGTGAAGGTTTGTATATACTGTGAGTTGATAGTGTTATTTTAATCATAATCAATTAGTTATCTTAATGTAATTATTGGAAAGCCTTAAGGCCAACTCAAGGAATTATTTTGAAGATAGGGTATAAATGAAAGATGTTTTCTTTTTTTGTAATAGTGTATCAAGTATTTTATTGAGTGCAAAGTGAAAAAAGGAGGAGAGTGTTTACTAAATGAGAGTAAGTGATCCAAGGGATTATTAGATGTGAGTTTTGTGATCTGGTTACAAGATTAGAAGGAGAAGAAGTTTGGTTGATAGGACAGAGGAAGGAAGTGCAATTCATTTCTATTATTCTGAAAGGAATAATATAGATATCATTTGGACAATGGGTTCATTGATCTTTCCCTTGAAGCTATTTAGGTAGTGGATCCAGCTAGCATCCACAACTCCTAACAGGGTTGGAATCTCCTAATAGGGATTCAAAGTCTCCTAACAGGGACTAATATGTACTAAATGTAGCTATAGACTACTAATAGGGTCCATCCTCTAACAAGGAATATTTATATTAATACATCATATTGTGGGTACCATCCCCACTAGGGGTTTCCCTCTGGTCAAGGGTTTCCCTAGTTAACATGTATCTAGTGTTATTGTGCATGAGTATATTGTTGCATTTTTTGATTTTATTGCTCATATGGTTAAAGTTTAATAAGGTTGATATAAATTGTGATATTATTTGTATAACTAATTCACCTCCCCTCTCAATTATATTGGTGGACTATATATTCTATCAGTTAATATTAGAGCTTTTGGTCCTTGAAGGATAAGCTTAACAACTTTGCAAGATCGATGGAAAATCTTTTTAGAAAGGATAGTCCTAGATTTGATGGTGAAAACTATGATAGTTGGAAGGAGAAGATGAAGACTCATTTTTTGTGTATGGGTCTAGGTTATTGGCTCTGGACAAAAAGTAAAAACACAATTGTCAAAGAAGATAAACTTAATGAATGTAGTGAAGAAAAGAGAGATCTATTTATGTGCAACATGAGAGATAGAGAAGCTTTACTATACACTCTTCTAGAGAATGAATACAATCAGGTAAAATTACTACAAATGTCTCATAAGATTTGGAAAGCATTAAAACCTATTTTTTAAGGTGATACACATACAAAAAGAGTACGAATGCAAAATTGGATATGTGCATTTCAAGATGCTAACATGATGGAAGATGAATCTATAAGAAGCTATATGGTGGAAAGAAGGAAGAAGATGATGTTGTGTGGTAGATGGAGTACTAAAGATGAGGCCAATCATAGTTTTGGACATGTTTAACAATGTGTCTTGATGACATGGCTAAGAGTGTGTGTAGAAATTTGAAGACTGGTATTAATTATTTATGTTTTTGCAAAGACAATTTGCAAAAAGAGTTCTTGAGAAATGGTTTTTTGTAATTGGATTATATCTCCTAACATAAATAGAATCTAATTGAGTGAAGTTAGATAGAGACACAAGATAGATTAATGATGATGTCAATGAGTGCATAAAGTTTGAGGTCACATTTATGAAAGGTTGTGAAGAGTATGAGACTGCAGTATTTTATGATTATGAAAAAGATGTATTGTGGTGTGTTACCTTAATGAAGTCCTATTATGATTACTTGAGAAAGCATCAAGGCTGACTCAATGAATTATTATGAGGAATTGATATTTAAAGGAAATATATTTTCCTTGTTATGAATTGTAAATGGATGTAAGAGAATTGTATTATATTTTTGAAGATTGGTAAATATGATTAAATGATCAAAGGAATAATCTTGATGTAAGTTTGCACATCTGGTATTGAGATCTGCAAAGTGTTTTAGTATGGTAAAAGTATAGTAAGACAATAAAGAAAGTATTGAGTTGTTGAGATTAGATGCATTTATATTATTCTAAAAGGAATAATATAAAGACCAGTTGGATAGCGAGCTTGGTTGTCTTTCCACTAAAGGTATTTGAACAGTGGTTCCTTCTACCTTTTCTACAATTCCTTACAAGGTTTTCACAACTCCTAATAGGGTTAGAATATCTTCACAGGGATTCAGAGTCTCCTATTAGCAACTAATATGTACTAAACATATTTCATTGGCTCCTAATAGAGTCTATCGTCTTACGAGGAATATTTATATTAGTACATCATTTTGTAGGTACCATCCCCACTAAGATTTTCCCTCTAATCAAGGGCTTCCCTAGTTAGCATGTATGGTGTTATTGTGTATGTGTATTTTCTTATGGTTGTTGTTTATAATGATCACATGTTTGAATTTTAATAACGTTGATAAAAGTTGTATTGATTAGATAATTGACTCACCCTTGCCCTCCTTCACCCCTCTTAGTTATCTTAGGAGATTTTACTTTCTAACAATTAGTATCGGAGCATTAGGTGCTTGAATTAAAAGTTTAACAACTTAAGGATATCAATGGTGGGTCATTTTAGAATAGAAACTACTAAGTTTGATGGAGTTAATTTTGATATTCAAAAGATGTAGTTCTTTGGTGTGTTATTAGAATTATGTATAGAATAGAATATTGAGTTTCCTAGACTATAATTATTTTTAGCATACAAAATGAGAACCCATTCTTATCAAGGAGTGTAAGTATGAGTTCAGATTATGCTAGTAGCAATAGATCAAGATCTAAGGAAGACAAAAAATTGAAGAAGGAATTTCCTTGCTTGTGAAGAGAGAACTAGATGCAAAGAAAATGTTTAAATATTTGACTTGTAATGAGTTTGATCATTTTTCTTCTAAATTTCCTAAGAGAGTAAAGAATATGAGAAAAAAATTAAATTCTAGAAGGCCTAGAGAATTTTTGTATGCAAATGATGATGATAAATCTATGGAAAAGAGTGAGAGTGATGATGAGTTAGGATTTGTAACTATAAAAGAAGAAAGTCCTAAACAAGAAGTCAAAAAAGAGAAAGCCCTAGATTCATATGTTGAGAAGAAAGTTGATTGGATCATAGACAATGCTTGTTCATATCATATGAATGGTGTTATGAATAATTTTTTTAAGTTCAATAGCCATGATGGAGGAGTTATTAGAGTTTGTAAGAATGTGGGTTTTTATATCAAGGGAATGAGATCTATTACTCTTGATGGGAAAGCTAACAAAGATGATTTTTTTTTTTTTTGATGGATTAAAACATAACCTTTTGAGTTTTGGATAGTTGGTTGATAAGGACACGAGTTACAGTTCATAGAAAAGATGTGCATTATCAAGGATTATAAAGGTAAGATGATTGGCACTGCTATAAGATTCAAACATAATGTTTTTCAGCGAAACCTTACAGAGATGACATGTGTGGTTAATAAAGTTCATAATGGTTGGTTTTGGAATGGAAGGTTTTTTTGTATAAATTTTGATAATATTGTGAAAGAAATTAGTACATTTATTGTAAGAAATTTTGTTGAACGAAGATTGTTGTAGTGAAGAAGATTGATGAAACCTATCATGGAACAATCATTATTTTGTCAATGATGTCAAATCTGCTACTTGTTGGTGAGAAAATTTCTTACTCTAGTCTAAATGCTATCATTTGATTAAATGATAAAGAGGTTTGAAAAGAAAGGATAACAAGAGAACCTAAACAAAGATTGAGTTATATGGTGTATAAAAGGAGCACTATGACCAAACAAGACATTGATGATATAGTGTATTGTTTATCTACTTAAGGCTATAATGAAAGAATACTTGAGATAATACTAGAAGAAAACTAAGAGAAGAAATGTGTTTGCCAAGCCTACTCAAGAAAATAGTGGAATCCAAGAAAAGTTAGTGTAGGCCGAGCATAAAGTTAGTGGAAGCCAAGTAGAAAGTTCAGTATGTGGGGAGCAAAGAGAAATCTAGTTGGTGCAGAGTGAAGAAAGTGATGAGCACAAGTAAAGACTTAGTGTATGCTGAGAAACCTAGTGTTCTTCAAGAATTAGAAGACAATATTTTTTGAGCAAATAGAGTATTATTGTTGAGTGATAGTAAAATGTGTTTGATCAAAGATTTGATGAATATGAGCCGACAAAGTTAATTTCTTGAATTGTGTGAAGCATGTTGAAGATAACTATGATGAGATGGTGGCACAAAATTCAAGATAAACCATTTTGAGAAAAATTCAAAGAGGATTGTAAAGGAAGTTTCTAAAAGGGGATAAAATGGAAAGATTCAATGAATCTGACCTAACCCTAGAATGGACAATTATGATTAAGTAGAAAAAGACCTAAATTCTCTATATTGAGAAAAATTCAAAGAGGATTGTAAAGGAAGTTTCTAAAAGGGAATAAAATGGAAAGATTCAATGAATCTAACCTAAATCTAGAATGGAAAATTATGATTAAGTAGAAAAAGACCTAAATTCTCTATATAAGGAGATAGCAAGCTAGAAGCAATCAAGATCATGTGAGAGAACCTAGGAAAGACAAGAATTCTAGGGTGTTTCCTCATATGGTGGTTGAATGAAAGAGTTTGCAATAGGCATACAAAGAAAGAAATCTCAAGAGGATGATTTCTTGAACAAGCTATAAGAGACAAAGATGATAAATTCCAAGAAGAATGGAGGACTGAATAATTGATCTATAATTTGTAAGTGAGTTTTTTTTGTTATCAAATCAAGTCCTAATGTTACTCTCTAACAATTGTATCAATGTGGATAAATCCTTTGGACTAAAGTTGACCTAAAAATCATTACTAAATCCTTTAATAGGGTGACATTCTAATGAAATGTTCTAAATGCCTCTAAAAAGGTGTTCCCATGATTTCAATCTCCTATATTTTTCAAACTTCTTGGATTAGGGTTGTGTTAATGTTTTGTGTTTGTGTCTAGTCTAGGTTGCCATTAGGATTTCCTCTTTCATCTTTCTCTTTGAGTTTCCTAGGTGGAAATACAAGAACAATGTAATGGATTAAATAAGGCTAGGTGACTATCATTTGGGAGGGTAAGGTTTTGCATACCCTAGATTAGAGAGAGAATTAATTCCATTCATAAGAAAACTTAACTATATGATCAAGTGTTCAATTAGAGGCATAATATAGGTAGAATGCAAAGATCATAAGCATATACAAAGAAAATGGTAGCAAAGAATATAAGGATCAAGGCTAAAAGATGATATGCATATCACAAACATCATGGAAACTAGAGAAATCAAATCAAATGCAAGAGAAGAAGATAAACCCTTAGAAATGGTGAGAGAACTCAATCAAAGGTGGTAGGCCTCTTTTTGAAATCAAATCAATGGCTTATATTTAATTCATGTATCTACATTGCAAAGTTGAAAAGTCAAATGCCTCAAATATTAAGTCCAAATCATCAGATGAAGACTAGATCACCAGATAGTATTTTAAAATGGAATTACAATTGACCTTAGAGATGTATCTTTCTAATTGTCAGAACAAAAGAAGATCCACAATTGACATTATGTCTCTTTCCAAAGTTACACGAGGAATAGTCATGGAAAAATAATGAAAAGATAAAACCTTCCCATGGTACCCAATTAAGGTGGGACCTTCTTTGAGTCATGGGAAATAACTAAGAAATATAATGAGGATCATTGATCTCAAGAAAAGCCTAGGACTATCATTATGTCTCCATGTGAAGTTTCTCAATTTTTAATTATGGTGACATAGTGATAGAGCAACATGTATCTTGATGGGCCCATCACATTCTATAATCATTAGATTATCTAGGTAATGAAATAGTGCCACCTATTTTCCATGATGCACTTAGCTAGAAGGTAGACCCACATTGCAAACCAAATAAGAGAGTAGAGATCTTCTTTGCAACTGTTAAATCTTGAGAAGATCAACGCTTTTCATTATGTGACTTCCAAAAGATGCATGAAAAATAATCATAGTGACATAATGATGATTTAACACATATATACAGGTGGACCCACAGAGAAAGTCATAAAGAAAATTGCTAGGTTTTAATCACAATCATTTGTTTATGATGGACAACAAGAATTCAAACTTGTTGAGACTGCTAGGATACAAATTTTATGGATTTAGCACCAAGGCAACTATTATAGACCAGAGAAGAATATGAACCATTTTGAGGGTTTCTAAACATTTCTACTTTCTTTCTCTAATATATTGAATTGTAATTGATGAATACTAGATTTTCGAGTGATTCAAGTACCCTGTTAATGTAACTAGCCAAGAACCCTAAAAGGGGGCCTATATATGTAATTTTCTAAGTTAATAGAAGGCATCGATAATTCTGTCCAACTTTTCTCCCTACATTTCCAGATATTGAGTGAGAATGAAAGAGTTAGATAGAATGAAGGATTTGTATGATGTTTGTAGTTAGGTAATGTGATGTTTTGATTCCATCTAGGAATAGCATGCCTAGGTTCCTTTCATTTTCTCCTTCGGTTGGGCTAACCTTGTATATTAGAAGGGTTTCTATCAAATTGTAGGATAGATCTATTTGGAGCTGTTAATTCCTTGTCATATTCCATTTTGGTAAAGGGTTACCAGTTAAGGTGGATTCCATTTCATCTTACATGTGTATCTCTTATCTCTGCCTAGATTACATTTTAGTAGGACTAATCTGCATTTAGATTAGAGTAGGAGTTGTTTTAGAAGGACTTCAAGGTAGCTTGTGATATCCATTCCACTGGGTGTTATATGTTGCCAAAATATATTTCTACCTGGGGTGTTTATAGTTATGAGCATCCTAGCTTATCCTCTTCTACTCTTAGGTTAATAGCATATGCCCATCCCAATGGTATATTAAAAACACAAATCATTGCATATCTTGCATATAAGGGAGTTTTTCCTTATAATTTAGAGGGAAGTGATATAACACATACACTAACCCATTTTTTGGTGACATTCTTTTATTTCCTCACATTCTAGGCATCTAGAGTCAAGGTAAAGCCAAGTTAGCAAGTGAGAAAAATTGTTAACCAACTATTTTTGGTGACTCTACTGGGGAATTTGAATCAAAGACTAGTGCTTGGTCCTCACTCTCAAAAATCTAAAGGTATCTTCCCTAAGATGAAGACTACTGACTCTATATGAAGGACTTGTTTCCTTTAGACTAAGAAGGTCTAGTGTAACTCAATGGCCATGCCAAATTCAAAGATTGGGAGAAGGCCAAGACCTAAGGCTACTCTCCAGAAACTCAATGAGATTACTAACAAGTTGCTACAAGAGCTTTTGCTTCTATGTAAAGAAATCATCTCTCATGCCATCCAAAATAATATCAACATTGAAGATGATCATGTTTCTGCATCCCTACGGAAATGTGTATGCTCCAAATTCTACAAGCTGAAAGACGTGCAAAGAGAGGAGTTGAGGTTGAAGAAACTGAGGTTGAGGCTCATTCCTACTCTTGAAGAAATCCATACAACTAAGGACAAGGTCTTTCAGAAGATCTTGTTGAATCTTGTAGAGAGCCTTAATAGAGGAGATGGCCCTAGAGCAAGGAAGATATGGGGCCACCTTTGCAACCAATTCCTCAAGTTCAAGGATCAACAAAAGGACAAGAAAAAGGAGCTAAAGTTGAAGATAGCATCTACACCTAATCATGAATCCCCCATGGTGATGTAACCTGATTCTAGTTCTCGTATTATTGCAGTCTTTGGTAGAAAAGAGGCTATTCCTAATGTTATATATCAAGTTGAAAAAACTCCATCAGATTCCTCTAAAGAAGAATCTTTTGATGATCATCTACCTACACTAGAGCATTCCGCTTGTTATTTTCCAATAGATAAAACTCTAACTCCAGTTGAAGAAAGAAGCAATGAAGTTCAGCCAAAAGAATGGTTATATTAGCTCGAGGAGGAACTTTACAAATCCACTGATAAGAATCTTATCCTTGATAAAGATGTGAATGAAGAAAAGAGTCCTAAGATCAACTATCAGTTTGTAGAAGAATAAATTCCATTGGTAGATACAACTTTTTCTGATAGTGAGAAAGAGGAGATTGTCTGTTCATCCTTGTCATGCCTAAAAGAAAAATAATCACTTGATGGCCCAAGTAAAAATCCAAATCAAGTTGAAGAAGGGCCATTAATGGTTGAGATCTCTCCCCTTTCTCTTGTGTTTATTATTTCTATTTTTAGTCTTGAAGATAATAAAGATGCATTAGATGATAGGGAGAATGGATATTACTACATAGTTGAGGGAGATTTGATTCTTGAATGCAATGAAGTTGATACCCATCCAATAACAAAACTTGTGTAGGATAAGTTGTTCTCTACACTGGTTGATGAAGCTTAGTTATGTGAGGGTGTAACTAAAGGCTCAAGTGCTAATCATCTTACTCCTAATAAGGAGGTGTTTGACCATCTTCTTCTCCTAGAAGATTATCAAAAGGAGACCATAAGAGGACTTGAGGAGGAAAACGTAATCTATGACCAGGCACAATTGTTTGGACCTGAATGCATATATAGCCAACTAGTGTATATAATCAAAGAATTATGTGGATTTGTCATGATCTTACTACTATTACAAGTAGGAATCCTACTTAAAGAGAAAATTCAATTGTGGAGGAAGGGGTCCTACTTCAGTCAATTAGTAAGTGGATTCACTTGAGTATCTTTTGTTGTTGGTTTCATAAGGTGAGATTCATCTCGCCTCTATAAATATGTTAGGTTAGGTGTGTGTTTAGTTTAATCATTCTTCTTTCCTTTCCTTATTTTTGTGTGGTTTCTTTCCCTTTGTTTTGGCTACCATGTTTCCCCACTACCCAAATACATAGCATCTCCCTGTGATAATTTAGACTCTATAACCCAATGGACTAGGAACTAATCTTTTCTATTTGGTATTTTTTATAATAAAGGAAGTAGGTAGTCTGTTGTTGTGTGTATTTTTTTTGGCCAAGCTTTTTGTGAAACCATAGATTTCTAGGTTCCTACCTAGGCACCAAAATGCCTAGTTCCCCAGTTAGAGCCATCTATTGTAATGATTTCACTCTCCTATATTTTTCAAACTTCTAGGATTAAGGTTGTGTCAATGTTTTGTGTGTGTATTTGGTCTAGGTTTCTATTAGGATTTCCTCTCTCATATTTCTCTCTAAGTTTCCTATGTGGGAATACAAGAATAATGTAATGGATTCAATAAGGCTAGGTGACTAGGATTTGGGAGGGTAATTTATGCATACCATAGATGTGTGTGTGTGTGTGTGTGTGTGTGTGTGTGTGTGTGAGAGAGAGAGAGAGAGAGAGAGAGAGAGAGAGAGAGCGAGAGAGAGAGAGAGAGAGAGAGAGAGAGAGAGAGAGAGAGAGAGAGAGAGAGAGAGAGAGAGAGAGAGAGAGAGAGAGAGAGAGAGAGAGAGTCAATTCTATTCATAAGAAACCTTAATTCTATGATCAAGTGTTCCATTGGAGGTATAATACATGTAGAATGGAGAGATCACAGGCATATTCAAAGAAAATGGCAACAAAGAATACTAGGACTGAGGCTAAAAGATGATATGTAGATAATAATAATGTCATGAAAATAAGAGAAATTGGATCAAATGCAAGAGAAGTAAATAAACCCTTAAAAATGGTGAAAGAACCTAGCCAAAGGTGGAATTAATATTTTTGATATCTAATTGATGGCTTATATTTAATCCATGTGTCTATGTTGCAAAGTTGACAAGTCAAATGGCTACGAGATTAAGTCCAAATCATCAAATGAAGACCAAATTGACAAATAGTATTTTAAGATGGAATTATAATGAACCTTAGAGATGTATCTTTCTAACCATTAGAACAAAAGCAGATCCACGATTGTCATTATGTCACTTTCCAAAGTTACATGAGAAATAGTCATAGCAAGATAGTGACAAGGTAACATGTGTCCATAGGACCCAATTGATGTGGGACCTGCTTTCACTCATACACAATAATTAAGAAATACAATGAGGATCATTGATCTCAAGACTGATCTATGGCTTTCATTATGTCACCATGAAAAGTTTCTCAATTATTAATTATGGTGACATAGCAATAGAGAAATATGTGTCTCAACGGGCCCATCACATTCTTTAGTTGTCAGATTCTCCAGGCAATTAAATAGTTCCACCTATTAGCCCCGATGTACATAGCTAGAAGGTGGACCCACACTACAAACGAAACAAGAGAGATGAGATCTTTTCTACAACTGTCAGATCTTGAGAAGATCAATGCTTGTCATTATGTCACTTCCAAAGGAACCAAGAAAAATAATCATACCAACACAATGATGATTTGACATGTATACACAGGTGGACCCATGAAGAAATTCATAAAGGGAATTGTTATGTTTTATTTGCAATCATTGGTTTACAATCAACAACCAGAATTCAAAAGTATTGTGACCATTGGGATACAAATTTCATGGATTTGGTGCCAAGGCGACTATTATAGATCAGAGAGGAATATGAACCATTTTGAGGGTTTCTAACCATTTTTTCTTTCTTTCTCTAATGTATTGAATTTTAATCTATGTTTATTGGATTTCTAAGTGATTCAAGTACCCTATTAATGTAATTTACCAAGAAACCTAAAAGGAGGACTAGATATGCAATTTTCTAAGTTAATAGAAAGCTTCAACAATTCTATCCAACTTTTCCCCCTGGATTTCCAGATGTTGAGTGAGAATCGAAGAGTTAGATGGAATGAAGGATTTGTATGATGTTTTTAGTTAGGTAATGGGATACCCTAATTCCATTTAGGAATAACATGCATGGGTTCCTTTCATTGTCTTCTTCAACTGAGAAAACCTTGCATCTTAGAATAGTTTCTATGGGATTGTAGGACAAATGCATTTGGAACTATTAGTTTTTTGTTAGATTCTATTTGGGTAAAGGGTTATCAGATAAGGAAGATTCCATTTCATATTACATTTGCATCTCTACTCTCTCCCTAGATTACATTTCAAAAGAACTATTCTACATTTAGATTAGAGTAGTAGTTTTAGAAGGACTTCAATGTAGGTTATGATATCCACTCTACTGGGTGTTATAGGTTGCTCAAGTCTCTTTCTACCTAGGGTGTTTTTAGTTATGAGAATCATGATTTATCCTCTTATACTCTTAGGTTAAGAGCATACCTCATCCCAATGATCTATTAAAAACAAAATTCATTGCATAACTTTCATATAAGGGAGTTGTACCCTATAATTTAGAGGGCAGTGATATAACATACACTGACCCATTTTTTGGTGACATCCTTTTGTATCCTCACATTTTGGGCATCTAGAGTCAAGGTAAAGACAACTTAGCAAGAGGGATAGATTGTTAACCAACATAAGGCTCACTCCTAATAGGGTGATTGAAATCCTTTAACTAGGTTATATTTAATTATGTGCATTGTAACCCTTAAAAGGGTTTTATTAGAATTTATAGTCCACTGATATAACTTTGAGAGAGGGGGGGCGGGGGGGGGGGGGGGTTGTGTAAGATGTAAGTTGAATGAATTGAAAAAGATAAGAGAGGAAGAAAACTTGAAGGATAAGCAGATATCCTTGTGGAGCAAAAAAGAATCATTCAATCAAGAAGGATCAAGTATGAACCATTGTAGCAGTGATCTAAAATCTCTTAACATAGTTGGTTTAACAACCATTTGTAAATGCTCTAACAAGGTGGAAATTCCATTGAATTGTCTTAAGACCTTTTGCAAGGCCACTCCTAATAGGGTTATTAAATCCTCTAACAATGTCACACCTAATAGTGTGTTTTGTAACCTTTAACATGGTTGGCTCCTAACAAGGCTCACTTCAAAAGAGTGAAAAATAGTAACTAATTACATTGGTGGTTTTTCCCAAATTGGGTTTCCATGTTATATTCTAGTGTGTCATGTGTTCATGTTATTTCTTTCATGCATGCAAGTAATTTCTAATAACATCTTAAGATTTACTAAAGTAATTCACACTATGCATGTACCAAGTTACAACAATTTTAGTGTGTTTACCAAATATCAACAGTGATAAGTTTTTATCAAGTCTAAATTTTATAGTTGACATCTAAGGGATTTGGGATTTATTTTAGTGGTAACTAATTCAGCCCCCACTCTTAGTTACTCCTCTTATATTTTCAACAATTGGTATTAGAGACTTTGGTGCTTGCAGAGAAGGTTTCAAGGACTTAAGCTAAAGATCAAGGTGTCTTATAAGAGAGAGATTACAAAGATGAACAGAGACAACTTTGCAGCATGGAAAGGACTTATGAGGCTTCATGTAGCTACCATCAGTGATTTAGGATGCAAATATCTTGATGAAGAATATAAAACTCCCACTAGAACATTATCAGTTCATGATATTATTCAGAAGAACCATAACATCATGTTGATTGACATTGCATTAGCTCTCAGTTATGCTACATTTGATGAGATCAAAGACTATAAAACTACTTTTGATATGTGGAACAAGTTGAAATAAATCCATGGAGGTGATGAAAATTTAAGAAGAGCCAAAGCATATATCCTTAGAGGACAGTTTGATCAAATGTGGATGAGAGAAGATGAAAATGTTGCAAAATACGTGGAAAGGATCAAGGCTAGTGTTAGTGCAATCAGAGTATCTGGAGGAGAAATAAAAAAAGAAACTATTGTAAGTAAAGTTCTTAGAACTTTTCTTCCTATATATGCAATTAGAGTGTCTACTATTCAAGAAAAGAGATGTGATCCAAATAAAAAGTTAAGTTTGGATGCTCTAGCAGGAAGATTGATAGCTTTTGAACTAGACAACTTTGACAACTATTTTCTTGCTTCCAAGAATATTGAGTCGGCATTTGAAGCTAAACTTTCACTCAAAGAAAAAGGCAAGAAAATAAAAGATAATCAATCAAAAAGTAAGGAAGAATCTAAAGAAAATTTTGATAGTGATCTTGAAATTGTTGAAGCTCTACTTACAAAGAAATATTCTAGGAGCAGAGGAAACTTCAAAAGTAAAATCCCTCTAATATGTTTTTCTTGTGAAGAAATTTTTCATATTACTGCTAGGTGTCCAAAAAAATAAGACAAGTGTAAGAATTTTCCTGAGGGAAAAATTCACCCAAGAACTAAGAACTCAAACACAAGCACAATTGTAGACTAGAAAGAATATGACAGAATATCAATGTATTCGATTCAATATGCATTAACCTAAGTAAGTGTAAATAGTAAATAATTATTTACACCAACACCCCCCCCTTAATTGAAACTTAGGGGAATGCAATTAAGCTCACGAAAACTAGGATGAAATGCAGAATGGGTCCTGACTATGAGGCCATGTTAGGTACCCATTTAAGTAATGAAAT
This sequence comes from Cupressus sempervirens, assembly GCA_028749045.1. Classification (NCBI taxonomy): domain Eukaryota; kingdom Viridiplantae; phylum Streptophyta; class Pinopsida; order Cupressales; family Cupressaceae; genus Cupressus; species Cupressus sempervirens. Next base: position 104,806,465 of record CM053783.1, read on the forward strand.
GTAATCTCTCATAAAGTGGAGAAAGAGGGAAAACCTTGTGGGAAAAATCCTCCCCCAAAAAGAGAGATGAAAAGCAAGATGCATGGACGGATGGAGTAATTAAGACCCCCTTACTATGACATGCATCAAGTATATACAAGAGATAAATTAGAGAAGGAAAAAAACCCCTAAGAGGAAAAAGTCCCCCCCATAAAGGTGAAGAAGAAGGATACAAGGTACTCCCCCCCCCCCAAATTTAAGGTGCCAACCAGTGAGAAATGCTCCAATGTAGAAGTTGATCAATGACTGTTGAATGATGTTCCTCCCCTTTGGAAGAAATAATAGCAGAGTTACTACTGAGATGCTACCCCTTTGTGTAGAAAGAATCTTGATGATGTAAGGTATCTCTAAATCCTATGCAAATGTCCCTAAGTCAATGTCTATGGTTGCTCCCTCCAAGACTATGGAAAAGAACATGCGGACATTAAGCAAGGATCCATGTAGATCTTGTCTCAAAGAACAATAGTCTATTAAAATGACAAAGAGACCTTCGATAATTGTTGTACATAAGTATCCACAATCACACCAACCTATAAAGATTGATAATATAGAGAATGGACATGAGGGTAAGAGTGGGCCCTCACAAAAATTGTAGAAGGATCATCCTTAGCAAAGAGAAGCTAAATATCATCAAATAAGTCCTCCAAATCTATTGTGTGTGACTTCATGAACAAACCTAAAGTGGCAGTCAAGGAGTCACCACCTGAGGTTGGAACTGGAAAACAAAGTGTACCCTACTATGCTAGAGTACATGAATCTATCACTGCAGCAATGGATGAATTATTCACCTCAAAGAGAAGATGAATATCATCAATAGTGTCTCCTACATCTTCAATGTGAGACTCCAAAAATAGGCATGCAAGGGTGAGAAGGAAGTCATTGTATGAATGTAAAGTAGGAAGACATAATGGGTCCTACTGCACTGAATATGAAGTATCTATGGCTAGAACAAGATTAGTAGGAGCAATAGGAGCATCTGGAGGTGTGATCTCATTTGAAGTTGATGGTACCATAACTGGAGTGATTGGATGTAGAATTTCCTCTAGAAATGGAGGAACACATGGATCTCCATATGCTTCCCAAAGAGCCATCCAAAGATCATGAGGAAAACTTGTCATTCTTGCCATTCTAAGAGGAGCAAAAGATTCCTTACCCATACTGTTATACAAAAAGCAGCAAAGTTGGAAAAGATATATCCAATTAAAATGTGGTGGCAATGAATAGAGATAAGGAAGCAATTCTTGATGGTCTCTTAGATGATCAAGTATCAAAGCACTCCATTTGTGATAGTTCCTTGTTCTCAACTATGGTCTAATACTAGACTAAAAAATCTGACAAGACTCCATGATATCAATCAATGAACCCCCAAACAATCAAGGAACCCCCCTCCCATCCCCCCCTACCCCCAATGAATGATTTAGGCACTTGGTAGCCACTTGCCAATTTAGGGCCTATTTTTGAAAGCAGTATTTTTGTCCATAGAACATATAATATGATTACAAATATGGAAAGTAGACAAAAAAAAATGCACTTTCAAAAAAGATGGAACTTGATTTGGAGTCCAAATGATCCCATACTAAGCATTTTAAGTAAAAAAAATTAGGATTTGCGAGTTGCAAAAAAATTAAGGAATAAAGATCTCAAACCACCTGCACCAATGTGTAGATCATGAAATTCTACCCCAAAATAAAAAAAATTGCTTGCAAAAAGGAGTCAGAATGAGGGAGATATTGCTATTTGAAAATCGTTGCTACTATTATTTTTTCTGAATCACTGTTGTCATGCCTCTAAAAATCAAATGGCTTTAGATTTTTCCATAGATGTTCGAATTGGATTAAACAAAATCTGAGTTGGGGGTTTTTTGACCTTCTGAATGTGATGCAAAAATTCTCACCTATGGCCCAATGGTCAAAAAAATTTCAAAAAATAATGCAAATTTGAAAAAAAAATAGCAAAGATATAGATGAAACAAATGCAAATCTAGAAATTAAATGTATAGATCTGAAATGATCATACCAATTTTGCAAATTAGTCCTTCGAGTGCCGGTTTACAAAAAAATTTGCCTCACAATCGACTTTGGCTTAGGGTAGGAAACTTTATAACCAATTTTCACCGAATCAGCATTCTAGATGCAATGGTGAGGTCAGATCTGGCTCTAGACACTCCCAATTTCTACAATACTTTAGATTCAAGCCGAGGTGCTAAAGCAAGAAGATGGTCTCGAATGGCATTGTGAAGAGAGATTTTTTAAGAGCTTTGATACCATGTAAGAATTTGGTAGAGCTCTGATACCATGTAAGAATATGGTATAGCTCTAATACCATGTAAGAATTTTCCTTAGGGAAAAATTCACCCAAGAACTAAGAACTCAAACACAAGCACAACTATAGACCAAAAAGAGTATGATCAGAATATGGATGTATTCAATTCAATATGCATTAACCTAAGTAAACTTAAGTAAGTGTAAATAGTAAATAATTATTTACACCAACAAAAAGGAAGAAAAGAAAAGCCACAAAGGAAAGAAGGAATTCAAAGGTCACAAATCCTACAAAGATAAAACTAAGAAAACTTGTTCTATGGATAAAGATTCTGATAACAGTAAAGATGAAATAGTATATATTGCTGTAAAAGATGGCACTTGTCTCTCATGTTAGTAAGAATGACACATGGACCATAAATGGTGCAGGTTCTCACCATATGACTGGAGACAAAACTAAGTTTGAACATTTTGAGCACTATGATGGAGCTAGTGTAAGGTTTGGAAATAATGAACCTTGTTGCACAAAGAAAAAGGTTGAATCTCATTAACCAATGAGCTTGTATGTGACAATGCTTATTGGGTTGAAGGACTAAAACATAAGTTGTTGAGTGTGGCCTAGCTAAACAATATTGGATTCAAGGTAGAATTCATGAATGACAAGGAATGACTATTAGATAACCAAGGAAATATAATTGGATCAGGTAGGCAAACAAAAGGTAACCTATTTTATCTTGATCTTGGTGGTTGCTCATGTTTCATTGCTCAAGTAGAAGAAAGTTGGCTATAGCACAAAAGATGATGTCATTTAAACTTTGATAATATGGTCAAGATTAGCAAACTTAGAAGAGTAAGAGGTCTTCCTAATTTGAAGAAATCTAATGTTGGATTAAGCAAGAGTTGCCAAATTGGTAAAATGGGAAATACTAGTTTTAGAGAAAAAACTACCAGTTTGAAGATGTCTTGGAAATTGTGCATATTGATTTATGTGGACCTATTGGAATAGAGACTTATAGTAGAGAAAAGTTTTTCATTATTTTTGTTAATGACTATTCTAGAATGATGACTATTATGTATCTTAGAGAAAAATTAGAAGATTTTGAGAAATTCAAATGGTATCTTGCTAGAGTAGAAAAAGAAACTAGAAAAGGATTGAAATGCTTAAGATCAGATAGAGGTGGTGAATTCATCTCAAATTAATTCAACAATTTCTACATTGAAAGAGGAATCAAAAGACAAGTATTAGCCCTTGGTACTCCTGAGAAAAATGGAATATCTAAAAGAAGAAATAGATCCATCATGGATTGTGCAAGGACACTAATGATTGAGAAGAGTGTCACTATCAAATACTAGAAGGAAGCTATCAACACTGTAGTTCATACTTTGAACCAAGTTTAGTTGAAGAAGGACTTGATCAAAAATCCCTATGAGCTATGGTATGGCTACAAACCCAATGTAAGTTACCTGAAAGCATTTGGTAGTAAATGTTATATCTTGAAAGAATCTAGAAAAGGAAAATTTGACATAAAATGTGATGAAGGTATATTTCTAAGATGCTCTTGTAGAAGTAAAGCATATAAATGTCTAAACTTGTCTACTCACAAAATCATAGAAAGTGCACATGTGAGAATTGATGAGTTTGTAGAAAAGATTGAAGAAGGAAGAAAAAAGGAGCCATAAGACTACAAAAGATTTGTCTACTATGAACCTGATACATTGCTAAACACATTTAACATAAAGGTGAATTCATCTCCCGAGCTATCCAAATCTCCATCAGCTATCAAGTTGCAAGAAGTGAAAATTGAGTCACAGGGACTTGAGTCACATTCAAAAGTAACCAAGTTAGTACATACCAAGTCTAAAGAACCCAAGCTATAAATAGAAGGACCCAAGCCAAAATTTGAAATTCAAAATGAAGACAATACATTTCATTCAAAGATCAATGAACCTATATTGGCTAAATATGTCAGAAGGCATCATGCATCTGATTAGATTATTGGAGATAAATCTGATGGAACAATGACAAGAAGAAAACTAAAAGGTACATGTTTACTTGCTGAATTTGAACTTAGAAGTTTAAAGATGCATTAGAAAATGAAAGTTGGTTTGAGGCTATGAATGAAAAAATAGAATAGATAGAAAAGAATAAAACTTGGACTCTTGTACCTAGGCCCAAAGATAAAAATGTAATTGGTAAAAAATGAGTATTCAGAAATAAGCTGAATGAAGTTGGAAAAGTGTTAAGAAATAAAGCAAGGTTGGTATGTAAAGGTTATTCTCAAGAAGAAGGTATTGATTATGGTGAAACTTTTTCCCCTGTTGCAAGATTAGAAGGTGTTAGGACTTTACTGGCTTATGCAGCTCACAAATGATTCAAAGTATATTAGATGGATGTTAAATCCACATTGAATAGCTAGAAGGTTTTGTTGATCCAAACAAAAGGGACATGGTCTACAAATTACATCAAGCCCTATATGGTCTCAAAAAATCTCCTAGAGCTTGGTATAAAAGATTGCATAACTATTTGATACAGATTGGTTTTCAAAGAACAAATGATAATAGTAGCCTATATAGCAAGGAAGGACCAGATAATAAAACTGTGTTGGCAAAAATATTTGTGGATGATACCCTATTCAAAGGAAATGATGATTTATGCAAGGAATTTTCAAAACAAATGAATCAAAAATTTGAAATATCCATGTTTGGTGAAATAAAATTCTTTGTTGGATTGCAGATATAGCAACACAAAAATGGCATCTATATCACTCAATATAATTGTATCAAAGAGATACTCAAGAAATTTGGAATGGAGGATTCAAAACCAGTTGGAACCTGCATGTGTACTAGACTTAAGCTTATAAAAGATGATGATTCCAAAGAAGTAGATTAGACCTTATATAGATCAATGATTGAGAAATTGTAGTATGTGGTACATACAAGGCCTAATATTGCCTTAGTAGTTGGGATAGTGGCAAGATTCTTAGCTAAACCCAGAGAAAACCACATGATGGCAATAAAAAGAATCTTGGGATATCTGAAAGGTATTGAAGACTATGGCTTATGGTAAAAACTTGGAGGCGACCTTGACCTAAAAGTATTTACTAATGCTAATTAGGTAGGAAATCTTGATGATAGAAAAAGCACCAGTGGTGGAGCATTCTTTCTTGGTAAAAGGCTGGTATCTTGGACAAGTAAGAAGAAAAATTGCACATCTCAATCCACAACAAAAGCAGAATATGTAGTAGCAATAGTGAATTGTTCTAATATTGTTTGGTTCAAATAGTTGTTAGAAGGAATGAAGGTTGAAATCAAAGAGCCAATAGTGATGTATTGTGATAACACCAATGCAATCAACATATCTAAGAATCTAGTGATGCATTAAAAAAAGCACATTGCTATCAAATATCACTTTGTAAGAGAATAAGTATAGGATGAAGAAATCATATTGGAATTTGTGCATACAAAAGAATAAATTGTAGATATATTCACAAAGCCATTACCTAAGGATGAATTTTTTTATCTAAGAGGTAAATTAGGGGTCATTCTCCTATCTAAAGCTCACTAAATAAAGTTTAGCGATGCATCAACAAGAACCAAGTTGAAGATCAATTAGTTGATGCAGTATTGAAAAAGACATATTATAGATGAATTTTTACTCAAGGTACATTGGAACTTATTAGAATTGTCTTTGGCATGTGTTGTTAAAGAGGGAGAAGTTTACTATCATATCTTTTTGAAATTTTGTAGAGGAAGAAGTTAAATAGTTCCTTCATAGAGGGAGAATACTAAAATCAAAGAGGGAGAAACTTTCTAATAGAGGGAGTCTTGTTCTCAAAATTTCATTATGCTATGACATGTTGTGTTGCCATCAATGCCAAAGAGCTTGATTGTTGGATACAATTGATTAATTGTGTGTTGTCCTTGATGTTACACAAATGCCATGTCAATTGATAGTCAGTGCATACCAAGCTCACTTCATTAGTAAGGATAGTTTTCCTAATCTACCAAATGTTCCTAAGTTTACTCTATGCAGAAGGCAATATCTATCGAGCTCACTTAGGCATCAAAGAAAGTTATGTAGAAAAGAGTATTAACTGAGTTCACTCAGTTACCAAAATAATTTTGTAAGTTCATAGTGTTAACCAAGCTTCTATTGGTTAATATAAGAAATCACTTCAGAATTATTTTCTACCAAGTAGGGTAAGCTACCAAAGGATTTTCTTGTTTTGGCATACAAAGATTAATTATTTTACCTATTGATTCTAGCTAACTGAGGTGATGAATATTGGTTATTCTAATTTGTATTTGAGCTGACTTGACAATCTGAAAAGTATAAGAAAAAGGTCAAGTTGTGATTTCAAAGTGTGTAAGATGCAAGTTGAATGAATTAAAAAAGATAAGAGAGGAAGTGAACTTGAAGGATAAGCGAATATCCTTGTGGAGTAGAAAAGTATCATTCAATTAGGAAGGATCAAGTATGAACTAAAGCAGAGATTTTTAATCATCAATTCAATTGCATCCAAATCAAGTCATTTTATTATTACTCTCTAACCATTGTAGTAGTGATCTAAAATCTCTTAATAGAGTTGTTTTAACAACTATTTGTAAATCCTCTAACAAGGTCTCAATTCTATTGAATTTTCCTAAGACCTTTTGCAAGGCCACTCCTAATAGGGTGATTAAATCCTCTAACAAGGTCACACCTAATAGTGTATTTTGTAACCTTTAACATGGTTGGATGCTAACAGGGCTCACTTCAGAAGAGTGAAAAATAGTAACTAGTTACATTGGTGGTTTTTTCCAAACTAGGTTTCCATGTTAAATCCTAGTGTGTCATGTGTTCATGTTATTTCTTTCATGCTTGCAAGTAATTTTTGATAACATCTTAAGATTTTCTAAAGTAATTCACACTATGCATTTACTGAGTTACAACAATTTCAGTGTGTTTACCAAATATCAGAAATGATTAGTTTTATCAAGTCTAAATTTTATAGTTGACATCTTTAAGGGATCTAGGATTTATTTTAGTGGTAACTGATTCAAACCCCCTCTTAGTTACTCCTCTTATATTTCCAACAGTAAGATAGCCAACAACCATCAAAAAAATTTCTTCCAATACTCTTTCTTTGAACTGCTCTCTATAAATTAGGTACATCTTCCATACATCTTTGACTCAGACTTTATGCACTTGACCACATCATGAAGACACTATGCCAAACATGTCCATAAATATGCATCACTAGAAAATTAAACCATTTTTATACCATCAAGATCTCTATCTGCTACTCTAGCACTCTTTCTAGAAACCATCCTATGTTGACATCAATGACAAACACAATCATGAATGCAACATGTCAATACTCTCCATTGCTCAATACTCCCCAAAGTAGTATCATTAGAATTCATGCTAATAATCTCCTCCTTTGGTATTTATGGAAAATAGATGAAAAATATCTAAGTTCCAAGAGAACCAATTAATACTCTACTATTGCTTCTATTCTCATCTTCTCAAATCCTCTCCATCTAAAAAGTCTGTAATCCTCTAGATTTGGAGATCGACATCAGCTGTCCACATGCTAAAAAGAATCTCTAACACAACAGATGCACATAGGTGCATACTCCTTCTTAGACATCAATTGTTAACTAAACAATTCATAATACATTAGGTGCACATTCTTTCTTCCTTTCATGAATCTTTATAAATCTCTCTAAAAGATATCTCTCCCCCATACTTAGGAGATTTTCACATGCATATTCTCCCCCATTAACATCAATGAAAAAGACCTCAAACACAATAAAAAAATACCAATTGTTATAACTACTTCTTCAACCATTCAAATAGCTCGAGTGTCCAAAGACACTATTCAATACCAAATACCAAGAGTCCTCAATGACTCAATACATACTAGATACTCCACCATACGGGAAGTGTCAGCATTAAGTCTAGGCTAATAATGGTGCTCAGTACCACTAGACTAATGCACTCTCTATATCATCTATTCAAAAGTAGGAAGGGGCATAACCCTAAGCATACCTCTCAAGTACTCAAATGTATCTTTAGGAAAAGGTTTTGTAAAAATATCTGTAGTCTGATCTTTAGTACTTACATACTCCAATTTGATCTCCTTTCTTGCTTTTTTCTCTCTCATCACATGATACTTAATAGATATATGCTTAGTCTTGGAATGCAATACATGATTTGTAGACATAGTTACTATACTTGTGTCATCATGGTAAATGATGACAGGTTCTTCAAACTGAATTCTGATATCCTACAACATCTGCTTCAACCACATAACTTGATTATAATTATTTGTTGCTGCAATATACTCTACCTTACCAATATTTTGTGAAATACAATCTTGCTTCTTGCTTAACCAAGAAAGCAATATTCCTATAAGGCCACTTCCCTAGTACCCTATTATAAATCTTAATAACACAAATATTATTAAGCTAGGAAGACTAAGGAGATGAGATGTCATGTTTCTGTCTCTTGTCTTCTGTATAGAATGTGAATTATAAATTGTTACCATACACCTTATGAAAAAATGATGGTAAGTAGGTTTTGGGATCTAGGTATGTCATGATTGGCATTTTCCTTGTCAATAATGAACTTGAGATCTTATTCAAACTGACACACACACACACACACACACACACACACACACACACACACACACACACACACACATACACACACACACACACACACACACACACACACACACACACACACAAATTATTATTGTCCTAAGTACCTTATTTAGAATTACATTAGGTTGATAAGCTGAGACCCTATGGGATAAAGACTCAAGATGTCATAACTTAGAAACTATGTTGATGGGTTCATTATATTTTATGGCCTATTAGGACAATTGAATTAGATGGTTATTATGGAAAGATTAATCAACATCCACCCTTATGATATTACTTATAGTCATACATGGAAATTGTTATAAAAAAGGGATAAGGGTCTACATAGTAGAACTTGATATGATGTAATGTGCCAAGTTAGTTATTGTGCAAGTAGTATTAGGTGGATATGTTGATTTTCATGGAGATATATTTTGTGGCCTAATAAAATGGATTTATTCTAGCTGATTGATTTTGAAAATTATGTGATTATGAAAACATTCTAATTACCTAACATAATTGATACACATTATAATGTATTATCTCATAATGATAATGGGACACTGTTAGTAATCAAACTATATTTAACTGAATCAAAGGATACTAGTTTTGATGTTTAAATTTTGGTAATTTTGACCTAAGATATGTATTCGAAACTAATTTTCATGTTGGTTGATTTAACAATATAGATTCAGAATTTCATCATTATGACAAGAAATGGATTATGATGTGATTCAAAATGTTATTTGGATCATTTGATTAGATATTGATGTTGATATGTAGATTTTGATATTGTAATGTGTAAGATGTGTTATATGAAAATAATTAGAAAAGAAAAGAAAATTATTATGATGTTGAGGTGAATTATTTAATATGAAGTTGTCATGCACCTATATACGTGCATTTTATATGATTTTTCATTGGGCTAATGATGTTCAATTTTAGTGCATAGGAAATTGAACTATGAAAATTAATCAGGGAAATAGGGTTCAAACTTTTATGGACACAATTTAGCCAAGGTGAATCTTTAGAAGATTCAAAAGCCTTGTTGTGATGTGTTTATTTCATAAATATAAGCTTGCATGTGTGTCATAAATTTAATCCCATAAATAAATTAGGGACATGTCATGGTGATGTGTAATACATTTTAAATGTGTCAGTTGACACCTATAATTGTTTGTGTGTTAATGACATGTCACCTAGGATTTTGGTCATGGTAGCACTTAACCTTAAACTAATTACCTTTCATAAGATAAAGAAAATCCACTTGGATAAAGGATAGGATGGGTCACCATCAAAGGAAATTCGAATTGAAACTTGACATGGATATTAGAGCGTTAATATGTGGTCCCAAAGTATCATTTTTATGAAAATAAGCCACCCATATGTTAATATATCATGTTAAGGGCCTAAATTTGACCATTTTAGCGTGTAGCTAGCCTAGGGGACCCCTTAACCAATGCATTCTTCCACCAATTCTAAATTTTGGGTTTTCCCATGAGTGTATCCTCACACTTCCACCTGGTCAAAGTTGCCTTTTAAAAAGGGATAACAATGCGAGAAATAGTGGGCTAGATGTTTCTACCAAAAATGGGATAGAAAAGAGTCTTTTTAGTGAACATTAAAAAACTAGTGGGGTGTTCACCCACTCTATAAGTTTAGAGACAATTAGGGTTTGGATAGAGGAAGGACTAAGGAGAAGGGAGCTCTATAACAATTTTCATTTTTCCTTTAGCTTGGACTAGGGTTGGTGCCCATGCCATAACTCTCATTTGCACTTGCTCAATGATGTTTCTCTTATTCATATTATGTTAAAATTTATGTCATGTGTTTGTGTGTATGTGCCATTGTTGTGATGGATTTTTCTTGCAGATTTTTCCTTAGTTTTGTGTGTATGAATGTTAATGAGTTTGAAGGCTTCACTCACCTTTGGGAGGGAAGAGATGCCTTAGGTGAAGGGGTTAGTTGGGCTCAACATTGAAGTTGAGAGTTTTTCCTCTTTAAGAGGGTTCTATTGTTGACAGAGTATGGGCTCCATTAAAGCCATATGCCTTGTTTGTTATGGGAGGTATAAGTGTATTGATGTGATGAGGAGGATGCATTTTGATAGCCTTGAAAGGCATTATGCAATTACAAATGTATATATGTATTTGGATATGGCATTCTCCTCTTTGGAGAGCCCACCTTCACCCATTGTTTCATGATTTGAATGGTGAATCATTGTGTTAAGCCTTGGAAGGGAGTTTATATGCATTGTAATGATATGTTATATGCATTGTTGGTACCTGAGTGTAACTTGTTTGAGCCTTATTTCCCCAACTCGATGGGTGGCTTCTTAGAAGTCTAGGATGGGAGGTGAGCCTCCACAGTTCTTGGTTTTGTGTTGTTTTTTTAGGTTTATGAGGATGGGATCTATGAAGAAGTTAGGGTTTTATCCTTGACATTGTTGAAAAATCAATAGTTATGGCATTGTGTGGGAAATTGAAGGAATCAATCCTTCTCCATGTTATTGTATATTTCATTGTAAGAGTTGAACCCTTTACCTATGTCCCTTGTGTAATGAATTTAAAATGGAGGAATCTTCATCTTATTGACATTTTCGAAATGCATGGTTGCATGGTGGAAGTGAAGGGATTGTGAAAGAACCTTATGTAATTTTATTGATGTTTCAGTGATATGTCTTGCATGAAATAAGTTGGGAATTTGGATTAGAATTGTAGTTGTAGGGAAATGTTGTAAGAAATCTTTCCAATGAGACAATCTAATGCACCAAATATTTATTTAAAGAGATTAAGTGTAGGTTTGAATTATGCCTATTGACTTTATGAAATATTTTGAGAAACATTGTACTTATTCAAGTTGCTATAATGTAGTTAACAATTTCTATTCATAGTATTATTGTAGTATTGAAGGAATGATCTAGTTGAGTCCAAAATTGATCATGTTCAAAAGTATCACAAGACTCAAATTTAGTGTTTGCAAGTGAGTCGAAGGCTATGATTCTTAAAGTTAAATTTCAATAAAACTATAGACTTCAATGGAACCTTCTATTTGATACATTAATAAGAGTATTAACATCAACATCTTTTTCACAACACTTAAGTGAGGGAAAATTAACTAGCTAGAAGACATTACTCAAGTTTACATGAACAAACAAATTTGGAAGTGTGTATTTGTTCTCTAGATTTTATATGAAGAAGTGAAAATTAGTTCCTTCCCTATTACAGTCCATTATAATATTCACAAGGAATATCCTCAAGGCATCTCCCACCACAAAAGTCAATAAAAAATAATAATATTCTTTGAATAATAACCTAAGAAAATAGAACATGATTGAGACACATAAAGTAAGGACATAGATTAAAGTACCCAATCTGACAACACATAAAAAGAGTTCATGCCACTTATGTGACTATTGACTATGTGATTAATTCACCTCCACCCAATGAACTAAAGAAGAAGAGAGAAATACATAATAATTTAAAATAAAATAAAATAATAATATGGAAACCTTCTCATGCCATCCTCCAATAATGGAAATCAACTCATATGCTTCAAAATGGGAGATACTCTTTTTTAAAAAATATTCCACGAGAGAGCCTGAGGTGGGTGACCTCCTCCATTCCAAAGACTAATGATGGAAACCCATGCTACATTCTAGTAGCACAGGAATCAAGCCTCTTATACGCATTGGAAGTTGCAGTGAGAGGACTAGATCATGGGTCACATGGTTAAATGGTAAGCTAGCACTTGAGTCTTAGTCTAAATAAAGAAAAAGGCATCCAAGCATAGGAGAGTGGGAGGAGGAAGGTGGTTCCTACCACTGGCTACACTTTCCACTCCATGCAACCCTATGCACACCCCCTCACTCATTTGCAATAGTACTCTCCAATGCAGTTGGAGTCCTTTCCATGCCATCCTTGCACTTTTCTGCCATCCTAGTTTTTATGGGATCGGGTAGGTAGGTCCTTTTTGGGAGGTAAAATGGGTACGTGAGTAGTTAGAGTAGGAATTAGTTGGAAAAAATTAAGATGTGGATTAGTGGTAATTATATTGTAAGTTAGCAAATAGGACATTAAGTTAGACATAGTTAATTAATACTAGTAAGTGTTAATAAGTATAGTCGAAATTGATGCAAAGAATTTAACAATGGTAATAAGGTATTTAGAAAGAGAAGGGTTAGTGGGAATTATTAGAAATTTAAGTTAGAGATATATGTTGGGAAACAATATAGGTTACAATAATAATTTTAAAATTATTATAGTGGAAGGTAGCTAGTATTAGAAAATAATAATGGCTTAATATTTAGAATGTGTTAGGTATATATATATAGATAGATAATATAGTTTTTGGAGGTCGAGTAAGTAGTTAGTGATAATGCATTTGGAAGTCCATTACCAATGTTAAATAAAAAGTATTATTGAAATTATAATAATACTATATGATATGAAATGTTCGATACATCATGAATAGTTATCAATTGTAACTATAGATATAAGATATGACATCCAGTGAATCTATTAGCAACTAGCTCATTGTTCTTTTCATAAATTATATCCTAATCCTTATGTAGTATGATATATATATTCCCATCCGATAAATATATAAATTTATACTCCTGAAATAATTATTAAATATAAATAAATATATGTGTAAAATCAACTTAAGGGATTTTCACATACCCTATGAATGCATCAAATTTTATAAATGTACATTCACAAATATTCCAAGGGAGAAGTTCGAGTATGAAGATGAGGAAGCAGGTTGGCACCTTTAGTCTAGTGAAGTTTAGTATGGTTGACCCAACTTATCATTATCAAATTTAACATGTGCTCAAAATCTTTAGTGAGACCTTCAACCAACTAATTAAAGATCACCTCAATTAGAGGACTGGTAGTATGTTAACATCTAATGCCTTAGTGGATTATGTAATGTCTCTTGTGTGGATTTCCTAAACTTGCTTTCAAAATAAAAATTTGTTCTATTTTTTCCTTTTAATTTTGTGCATGACACTTCCTCTAAGAAATAGTGGTCCACCACTGGTGCTCTTTCTGTCATCCATACTACCTGTCCAGTCCACATTAGTATATGCAGATAGAGTGAAATCACTTAATCTATCATACCAAATTCCATAGTCATATGTCTCTTTCAAATATTTGAATATTCTCTTTACTACTACAAAATGATATTCCTTAGGATCAGCTTGAAATACAGCTACAATCCCAACTACATTTGCTATATCTGGTCTAGTGTGAGTCAAATATTGCAAACCTTTGATCATGGATCTATGCTTCTTCTTCTCTACTACAAGTGTGTCATATTTTTTGGATAACTTATGACCAATTATCATAGGTGTACCAAAAGGTTTACAACTTTCCAAACAAAACCTTTTCAACAAGTTTTCAAGTACTTAGCTTGTGTAATGAAAATACCATCACTATTTTGTACAATTTGCAATCCTAGGATAAACTTCATTTCTCCTATTATGCTCATTTCAAATCCATTCTTCATCCCTTTAGAAAACTTATCACTTGCTTCATCATTACCTCTAAAAATGATGTCATCAACAAATCATTTTCAACTTCTTTCAAATACAAGTTACTGTCTGTCATACCTTTAGAAAATCCAAGCTTTGCAAAATAATAGTTCTCTTTTGATAAAGGAAAAATTTTAGGCTACACAATATATACCTCTTCTTTAAGTTCTCCATTCAGAAAGACTAGCTTAACAACCATCTCATAAACCTTGAACTTCTTATTTTCTGCATAAGTTAGGAACATCCTTATTGCTTCCATTTTGGCTATAGGTGCATATGTCTCCTCATAGTCTATGCCTTCTTGCACTGAATATCCCTTGCATACAAGTCTAGCCTTGTTTCTCACAACTTCACCTTGTTCATTCATCTTATTTCTGAATACCCATTTTGTTCCTATCACATTCTTGTCTTTACATCTAGGAACTAAATCCAATGTATAATTATTTAATATCTAATCAAATTCTTCCATCATTACTTGAATTGAATGATCATCTTTAACTACTTCATCTACACTCTTAGGTTCAACTTGAGATATCAAACATATCTCCTCATTTACTCTATTCCTTTTCATTACACCTTTGTCTTTGCTTCCAATTATTTTCTTAGGAGGGATATTCTTTGATATACTTCTACTATGAGTTGTCAACTTAACTCTTTCTTCTCCTCTAGGCTTAAATCTTTTCTCTCCAATCTGATTTCCATTTTGCAAATCATTGTTAATCTCAATGATAAATTCTACATTTTTATGATTGGCCTTTGGATAAGCAATAGTTACCCAATCTATCTCTTTTAATATTTCATTTTCCTTAACCAATTCAAGCTCATTATCTTCAACATCATAATCATTTATAAAAATTTCCATACTTTCTTTAAATTCTTCATCTTCATCAGAAAGTAAACTCTTTCTAGATTTTCTTACTCTCTTAGGATATTTGGATAAAAAATGACCAAACCTTTTACATGTCAAACAAACAAAAATTTCCATACCTTCTAGCTCTCTTTTCATAAGTAGATCAATACCTTCCTCAATCTTCTTCTCTTCTTCAAATCTTAATCTGTCTTTACTTGTGTCTTTATTCTTTTGTATGTAACAAAATAATTCTAGACCAAGAAACTCAATGCTCAATTATGTACACAATTCCTCCAGCAGACTTAGGACTATCTTTTAATAAATAACTTTCCACTGATCTCCCAAAGTTGTTAATCTTATCCTTCAAGGACATGATGCTATGATACCAATTGTTAGAATATATAGCCCCTTGATAGAACTAAAAGGGGGGGGGGGGAATGAATTAGTTCTCCAACTAATAACACAATTATCAACCTTAAATAGTCTTTGACCATACAAGTAATATAAAATGAAACCACAATAAGATACTCATACATCCAATATTCCTTTAGATTGCTTACACACATTCGATAAGCACTCTGCTTCTTTTTGCACTTTGCACTTCTTGCAACAATAGATACTTAAATTTACACTTTTCACACACTTTACAATCAAGGAAAACATCTTTCTTTTATACCATATCTTCATAATAATTCCTTGAGTTAGCCTTGTGTCTTTCCCAAATAATTATAATAAGATAATTCATTAATTGCAATTAAAATAGCACTATTAATTCATTAATTGCAATTAAAATAGCACTAGCGGCTTATAGTCTATACAAAACTTCACAGGTGTGATACTAAGGCTTGCACATTCCCCGACATCATTAGTTGACTATCCTTTATCACTACTTGACTATCCATCTCTTCATTACATCTTAGATGTAAGATAGACAACAACCATTAGGAACTTCTTTCCCAATACTCTATCTTTGAACTACTCTTTGTAAATCAAGTACATCTTTGACTCAAACTCTATGCACTTGACCACATCATCAAGACACTATGCTGAACATGTTCATAATTGTGCATCAATAGAAAATCAAACCATTTTCTATACCATGAAAATATTTGTTTGGTACTTAGCTAGCCTTTATAGAAACCATGCTATGTTGACATGAATGACAAACACAGTCATGAATGCAACATGTCAATACTCTCCAATGGTCATGATACTCCCCTGAGTAGTATCATCAATATTAATGCTAATAGGTTGGTTCCTCCCAGGGCTCACTTTAGAAGATAGAAAATTAGTATCATGTTACTTGTGGTGTTTCCCAAATTGGGTTTACACATAAAATCCTTGTGTCAAAATCTGTGATTGATTTTGTGACATTGCATGTTTATATTTCTGCAAAGTTATTTTGACCTAGGACAACAATATGAAAATGTTTAAGATATTGAATGATCAGTGCATGCATAAATATAATTTGAAGTACTAAAAAAATGTATTTGTACATGTGGACCTTGGATAATTGATTCAACCCTCTCTCAATTATTCTAAAGTATTCCAACAATTGGCATCAATGCACCCAGTGCTTGTGAGAAAGTTTGAAGGTACTTAAAGCTAAAGATCAAGATGTATAGAAAGGAGGTGCCCAAGTTAAACATGGAAAATTTTCCTTCATATAAAAGTTTGACGAAGCTACACCTAGGAGGTCTTGGGGATTATTCATAGTCAACTATCACCGCTAAGCATGTTGGTCCAACTGGAGCTCCAAATCCTAAACAATTGAAACAAAATAAGGAACACAATTAGGAAATGTTAGAGATTGCATTTTCCCTAAGCTATTTAGAGTTTGATGACATCAAAGATTGTGATTTTGATACGAAGATGTGATATGCCCTACAAAATATCTATAGAGGAGACAAGAATGTGTTAAGAACCAAAGTAGAAAGTCCTAGAGGAAAATTTGATGAAATGAGAATGCAAGAAGGTGAGACTATAGTCTAGTATTATGCAAGAATAAAAGATATTGTTAATGCAATTCAAGGATCTGATGGAAATATTAAATATGAGACTATGATTAGCGAAGTATTGAGAACCATTTTGCCTATCTATGCTATTAGATTCTTTGCTATACAATAATTGAGGTGTACCCCTAGTAGTAATCTAACCCTTGAAGGACTTATTTTAGATGCACTTCTTTTGAACGTTCAATTTTTGATAATTTCAAATATGAGAATGTTGAATCTGAATCTACTTTCAAAGTTAAGTTGACACTAAAAGAACCTAAGGATAAAAAAAAACAAAAAGGTCAAACCTTCTACTAGTGATAGTGATACAGATGATGAAGAGCTAGAAGAACTGGAAGTACTAATTGCTAGGAAATTTCATAGAGGCAAAGGAAAATAAAAAGGTAAGTTACCCATTATATGTTTTTATTGTAATGAGGTTGGTCATACTACAAAAAGATGTCCTAAGAAGTCAAACAACAAGAATGAAGACAAATATAGAGGTAGAAAGGATGATAGTAACAAAAAACCACAAGGACAAGGGAAAGAAGGCTTATTACATTCCTGAAGAAGAATCCAATGATGAATCTGAGGATCATGATGATGAAGTTGTCTATGTTGCTATAAAATATTATTCTAATGAAAATGAGGAAAATGCATTGATATATTATGCAAACAAAATTGATAGATGGATCATTGACAGTGGATGTTAACATCACATGATTGGAAAAAATAAATAAATTCATTGCCCTTGAGTATTATAATGGAAATGATGTTAGATTTGGTAATGATGCACCCTGTTTGATAAAAGGAAAATGATCAATAAGATTTAAAAATAAGATCACATGTGACAATGCTTACTATGTGGAAGGACATAACTATAATCTGTTGAGTGTATCACAATTGAATAGCTCTAGATACAAAGTTGAATTTGATAATAGGAAGGCTAAGATCTATGATACTGATGGAAAAATAATTGGAATGGAGATCAGACTAGAGGTAATCTATTTTAACTTGGCATGAATGATGAATTAGTTCATTCTAATTTATGTGTACCAGTTGATGCACAAAGCTATAAAGGTGCCAAGTACATTATCCTATTTGTTGATTATTACCCAAGAATGATGACAGTAATATTTTTAAAATAAATATCTGATGCATTTCAAATGTTTAAATGGTATCTATCAAGAGTGAAATGGAAATTGGTAAAATATTAAAATGTCCAAGATTTGACAGAGGTGGAGATTTTACATCAAATGAGTGAAAAAAATTTTGTAATGATCTAGAGGAATCAAGAGACAAACTTCTTCACCTAGGACCCCTCAATAAAAATGAGATTGTTGAAAGGAGCATCATATCAATAATGGATTGTGCTAGAACAATGATGATGGAGAAGAATGTTGCTTTGAAATACTAGAGAGAAGTTATCATTACAGCTATCTATACTTGAACTTAGTACAATTGAAGAAAGGTACAAATTCCATACCTTTTGAATTATGGTATAGATAGTGACCCAATGCCAAATATTTTAAGGTATTTGAAAGAAAGTGTTACATTCTTAAGGATAAAATAAATGGTTAGCTCAATGTCAAATGTGAAGAAGGTATATTCATTGGTTATTGCATAAGAAGTAAATTTTAGAAGTGTTTAAATACTAACACTAAAAAAGTTGTGGAAAGTGTAAATGTAAAGTTTGATGAATATATAGAAGTGCATGAAGATGAACCAAAGAAGGAACCTAAAAATTGTAGAACCTTTATGTACTACTATTAAGTCATGCCTTTTGATGATGATAATACTACAAACCAAGTTGATAATTAACAAGAATAAATGACTATTGAGTCACATATAATGGATGATGAGTTATAGTCAAGAGATGAGTTGCATTCAAGAGCTGAGTTACAATAAGAAGCTGGTACATTTTGATACTAAGATTAGTTTACATGAAAGGAATGTGAAGTTTTCGAATAGAGAAGTGCATAGTGAATATGAAATTGAACATCATGAAAGACCTATTTTAGAAAGGATAACTAAACCAAGGTTGTCAAAGTATGTCAGAAGGCATCATCCTGCTAGAGAAATTATTGGAGATTAAGAAGATAGACCAATGAGAAGGAATTGGTTGAGAAATGACATGTTTTTGTTAATCATTCATGACCCTAAGTTTGTCAATGATGCATTACATAATGAAGACTGGAGTAAAGCCATGAAAGAAGGAATTGAACCTATTGAAAAGAACAAAACATGGACTCTAGTACCTAGACTAGAGAACAAGAATGTTATTGGAACCAAGTGGGTGTACATTAAAAAACTAGATGAGAATGGTGAAGTTACATAGAATAAGGAAAGATTAGTTTGCAAAGGATATGCATAAGAAGAGAGAATTGACTATGGAGAGACATTTTCCCTAGTTGGAAGATTGGAAGGAGTGAAGACATGATAATTAGCTATTTTACAAAACCCTAGACACAATGAATCAAGTACAAGCTGAAAATTATTACTTAGACAAAAAAATATTAAAATATTAGTTGATTATAAGTTTTCTGCATTGTACGAAACATTCTTGATGTAGGAGCTTTTGGTGACACAGGAGCTTTTAGTAGTTTTTTAAAGATTTTAATGTTTATAAATTATTTAGAAAGTTGATTTTTATTAGTAACCTCAAAATATTACTTCTAGTTTTTAATTTTAGTTGGTAGTCCATGTTATCTCAATTTTAGGAAGATTCATGGAAAAAAAATTGAAAAATTGAGTTGTTTTAAAAAGTTACCAAAAATGGAAAAAAATTAGCTTTAGGAAAAAACTACCAAGAAATGGTAGATTCAAATTTGTATCTAAAATTGTAATTCATCTCATTGTAGGAGAGAAGGATTTGGAAGAATAATAAAGAAGAATTTGGAGTTCTAATGTTTATTTTTGTGTTCTTTTTCTCTTATGTTTGTCTTAATTATTTGAGGAATTTTGGTTGCATCATTTGGTATCAGAGCTCAGAAGGTCTCAAAAAATATATTTTTTTATTTCTATGGCTATGAGTTAATGTTTATGCAAGTTGAGAAGGGGAATTAGTTTCCAAAAATCAAGGTAGAAAAGAGAAAAGATCCAATTATAGAAAATGATGGACTCATTTGAAGAGATGGATTTATTGTTGAAGTATTTGCAGAAGAGGAACAAAGAAAATAAAATAAAAGAGAAAGAGAGGAAGAGGAAGAGGAATGAGGAAGAGATTAGGCAATTAGAGTTGAAAGAAATGTTAATAGAATTACAACAATGTCTTCAACAATTAAGAAACCTAATGGAATGAGAAATGCAAAAATTGTACCTACCAATCAAGAAAAAGATTACATGGCCAATTTAGAAGACTATTTAGAAGAAGAAAAAGAAATAAGAGACACATAAAATAAAGGAAGATAAGAAAAAATGAAATGGTGAGTATACCAATGTCTATTTTGACATCAAGAATTGAAGAATCCAAGATAAACATAGTTGCGAAAGAGTCCTTTTGTCATTTTTAGCCTTATTTTTAGAATGAGCAAACAAAAATGGTTTTTTATAATGAGATTTTTGATGAAGATATTTCAGATTTTTTCAATGTTGTATATGAATGTTTCCAAAGATATTATGTTAATTGTGGCAATGGTGGATATGTCGATATATTATATGTTGAAGACATAAGTGGTGATGGTACAAAAGCATATGAAAAAGAAACAAAATTTTGGATTTTAAAGGTTGAGAGGATGCTAATTTTAATATGGTTAAAGAAAAATAAGAGAAAGAGGGATCTAGTGAAAATTGTAAAGTTTAAGGATAATCTCTCACATAATTGGAAGACCAAAAAGAAAAAACAAAAATGTATTCTACAAGACTTATATTTACTTTGATCTGGATAAATAAAACTCAAATCCAATATAGTGAGAAGCATTAAATTAAAAGAAGAAGAAAAATATGCATGCATTAAAAACAACAACTTTCATGAGTTGCATTCTTTATGTGGGAATAACAATGGGAAAGTAAACTTTGAGAGTGCACAGAGGTTGGGGGGGAGGAGGTGACTCAATACTACAAAACTTTAACCATAAAATATTCACCACACATCCATATCACAATTTACCATGTAAATTGAAATAGCTAACTACAAATCTTCATCCATAGCATGAAACAAATAACACATAACACAATAAATTTGTTACCCAGAAACCCTCCAATGAGAATGTAAAATTGTGGTAGGGATAGCACCTACAAATATTCACTAATGTAGGTACAAAGTGTAGCTAATTAAGGTTACAAGAAGTTTGACCATAAATTATGATCTACCTTGTGAAAGGTCTTCCCTATTAAAGGCTTACAAAGGTTCTGCTAGGTCTCACCCTATTAAAGGATTTAAACACCCTACTAAAAGTGTGACTTGCTAGAGGACTTAAACTTATGATAAAACAAGCATTCAATTAAGAGATTTACAAAAGCCTATTAAGACTACTATGTTAGGAGATTTTATCTACATCACTTCTTAGAATGATTCAACACCATGATCCTTTGGTTAGAACTCTATTGCTAGATGTTAGATATTCTCTTTCCTAATGTGTACTTGATCCTTCCTCCTCTATCCTCTCTCTAATTTCCTTTGTTCTCTCTAACCAATTTTGTAGTTCATAACATTATCAAAACCTCCATAGCCACCATGAATTCTCTATACACTTATCATTCATCTCTCTTGGATCTCCTTCTTTTCCTTCATGTATTACAAACTATTTAGGGTTTGTCTCCTTAAGTAAACACAAGTGGGCTAGGGTTAGGTTAGAATCAATGGGTGAGGTTGATCCATTTTTCCACTTAGAACATCCTTCAATTTGATTGGTTTCATGTACTACATAGGAATTCATAATATACATCTATATACATCTTCTAGAATCATAAAACAATCATTAAGTTAGCCCAAAAATAGTTTACATAGAAGTTTGTGTTATTACAAACAACTATATCCAAAATTATTCACTCAACACTTGAAGTTTGTGGTGCTCAGCATCCACTATATCTTCAATGTTGTAACTCAATTCTTGAATGAATTGACATAATCCATTTACTTAGCTCAAGAGTGACTCGACACTAACTATCTGCTCAACACATACTAGTGCTTGACATTGACTAAGTGTATTACTCAATATGTATTATCTGGAAACTTATGGTCGACATGCTTTGATCACTCAACTCACACTAATTGCTCAACTTGCTCTAATCACTTAGCTTGCACTATAGTTCTACTAAATGATGACTAAGTATTTTGTCACTGCCTTGTCAAAACTAATCTAAGATTATCAATCTCCCCCTTTGACATGAGTGGAAAAAACACATGTTCATGCATATACAATCCTTATTATGAGCATAACTCAGACAATATATATCTTTGACTTGACTCATATACAAAATTTCAAAACTTCAAAATTTTGCAAAAATGGATGATGAACTATCACACCTCATTCCTCCATTACTCCCCTTGAGTAAATGTTTCCTTTTTGTATTTGAATCTAATAATCCTACTGAGTATATTTTTTGTACCATATTTCTACATAATTACTCCCCTTTACTTCATGTATCAACAAAAACTTTATAATATCATTTTAACTTCACTATCCCCCTTTTTTGACACTGATTTCATGGGTGGTAGACTAATAGTGTATTTATCCAAAAATGATTTATGGATCTCCATTATGAATTTTAATGTTTTATCCCAATTGTTGCACACTACCTCTAGAGATTGATACTGAATGCCTCTCTTGATAGCAAGGTTAACTAAGCCATCAGGAGTGGAAAGATGAGAATATTTCTCCATCAAAGTCTCAACATAGACTAGTTCCTTGTGCAAGACTTCCATGTGTGGTTCCAACATGGATTGGATGTTGATCAAGGTAGCTTGACTATTATCATCTTGTGCTTTCAACTTGACAAGCCTACCTTGAATGGATAGCAGTCTCTGAAAATGTGATTGACTTTGACTAGGAGATAGTTTTAAGATATTACCTATAGTCTTTATATCTCCATCTAGTTGGTCAACAACCCTCTAAATCTCTTGTGTGAAAATATTTACATCACATAGCTTGGTATAAAGAGAGAAAATGATCTCTCACACCTTCTTCACACTCTCCATTTTGGTTACTAAATCAACCTATCATACTGCAATGACACTAGATATCTTTTCAAGTACCTTATTTTGAAATTTTCTTTTAGACCATTTTGAGTGTTTAGTATTTGAGTCTAGGTTTTGATCACTAATCTTATCAACAATATGTACCAGTTGCTCAATAATTGATTTGTCTTCATTAGTAGCTAGAAGACTGAAAGCATCAAGGAGTATATCTTTGCTGTCTTGAAGCACTTGCTTCTACTTATGCTTCCTTCTTAGCAACTCTTGTTATTTCTTCCTCTATAGAGCTTCTTGTATAATGCTCATTTTCTCAATGGTGGTTGCATTAAGATCAAAATTTGGTAGTTCAATCTCCTCATCTAGGCTTACATATCCATAGGATATTTCTTCTATTATCCTTGATATTTTTGCACTTGGTCTTGATACCTGAAATGGTATGGCATGAGTGCTTAGCCTCTGAAGAACATAATTACTTGTAGGAATGACAAAAAATTATAGGGTAACCAGAGTTTGGATGGAAATTTGTTCCTCTAAGATAGTAGTCACCTTTGATTATTCAAACTTGTCATATTGTATCACTTTTTCCTATGCTTCACCTTGAGTTTATGGAGTAGTTGCAAGACTAGATTCTTGAGCTAGTTCAACTTTATTTCCATCTTTCTCAACTATAACTAAGCCTTTATTAGTTGAAACAAGTGGCACTAGAGGAAATGCAACTTGTTTTATAGTTATAACATGGAGATTTTTAGTGTTGGCACTTTTGTCTTTTCTCTCTTTTACCTCTATAGTTGGAAGGGGCACATTGGATGTATCAATTTGTTTCCCCCCTTCTACTACCACTTCTACCTTTTCAATTTCATCTATTCTCACCAATACAAGATTTGTGCATAACTATGCTTCCATGATGGAATCCTTCAATATCTTCTTTGAAAGTCATCATCAATGAAATATTGATGTCCCAAGTAGAATTATCAGAAATATTCTTGATTTGTATTGAGTCCCATTGACTCACTTAGTGGACATGCATGGGATTTGTACTCGACACTTGTACATCTTGTACATTATGTTGCTCTTGTTTAGTTGTAGCTTCTTATGCTACTACTTCCTTAGTCCCTCCCACACTACCATCCTTTACTAATATCTCTTGTATTGTTTATATCTCTTAGGGTCTTGCATTTTTTGCTCACCTTTCTCTTTTATACAAGGATTGGGTAATCCATAGACAAATTTCCCAATAGTTTTGCTTTTAGTTACCACATCCTCAATGTTCTTAT
Organism: Cupressus sempervirens; assembly: GCA_028749045.1. Lineage (NCBI taxonomy): Eukaryota > Viridiplantae > Streptophyta > Pinopsida > Cupressales > Cupressaceae > Cupressus > Cupressus sempervirens. The sequence goes on from CM053783.1 coordinate 104,831,188, forward strand.
TAAATATATGGAAAGCTTTTTATTTAGGAGAAAATTTAGAATTTTTATTTTCCATAGCCTTGGTAATCTTCCTCTTATCCAATTTTGGCATAACTTAGGGTAGAGTGGATTCTCTAATTTGTCTCTTTGTTTAGTCATATAGACTCTTAAGTAGTGATTTGGCAATCTTAATAGGAGTTTATTTGAATTTAGCCATCATTACAGATATGGATTCCTTAATAGTATTTTGTTCAACTTTCCCTAGATTTAAAAAATCAATATGTGCAAAACTAGATAAATTTGCATTTGACTTTATATTGTAATACAAATTGTCTAAGTTAGAGGAGGGATTGTGGCTTACCACCTATAATTGACTCATATCATTGGACTCTATTTTCTCCTCATTTGACTTGGTTGTTGGAGTGTGTTTTCTCTTTAAATATGTCTTCTTTGTAGGTTGGCTTGGCTCTACTAAGAAAATAGTTCTTTTTCCTTTTGATTTGTTAGCAATCTTAACTTTCTTAGTGGCTGCCATTGTGCTAGACCTAGTAATAGGTATTGCTATCTTTTGTCATCAAAGTTTCACAAGCTTCTTCTTTGGTTTCTTCACTTCAAGCTCCTTTACCTTCCTCTTCTTCTTCTTAGCTATTTTAGGTGCTTCCATATCTTCTTCCTTGAAACATTCTGTATTGACTTCCTCATCTTCTCCTTGTCCTTGTGTGAGTGTCAATGGGGCTTGGACTAGTTTTTCCTCTTCATCATCTTCATCTTCCTCTTCTTCTCCCCCTTCAACAAATCTCTCCTTTAGCTTCTTCACAAGTTTTTTCTTCTTACTTACCACATAAGCTATTTTAAAGTCAATTGTAATCTTGGACTTGGTCTCCTCATAGTTCCCAAATGAGGTGACACTTTTATCTATTTCTTCTTCTAGTAGAGCTATGATAGAGACATATGCCTCATCTAAATTAATCTCATAGAGAAAGGACTTAAGCCATATGACCCTAGTAATAGATTCCCAAACATATGTATAATCTACATCAACTAACAAGAAATCATCATTGTAATGTTTCACCACTAGTGACATAGGAATCCTTAGTCTTTATTTCATGTATTTCTTAAAATCCTCAACATAACTGGTCATAATTGAATCAAATTGTCTCTAAGTTTCTCTATGAACACTACAATCTGAATTGTAATAGACCTATTGGTCTTTCAAGAAAATTTTCCAAAAGTAGGAAATGTGTTATACACATAAAAGAATATGCATACTAGAAAAGAGCCAAATTTGTAAGATGCGCTCTTTGTTTTCCTTATGGCCTCCAAGTTTTCAGATAGTTGTTGAAGTTGCAACTTAGTGAGGTCATAAGTGTCATCTCACTTCACTAATTTGTATCCAAAATCCACAACCATGTAGGATATATTGTTCAATCTACTATATTGAAATAATTTATGTGCAATCACTCTCATTGCAAAAGAAATTAGGGGGTCTAAGATAGAATCTATAGACATTCCCCACTTGTTCAATACTACACCTGTATTCTTCTCAATTATCTCTTTTGAGTCACTTTGTATGTACTTAGATATATTTAGGGTAGGATACTCTATCACTTGATTGATTACTATTTTAGTGATCTTAATTGGTCCATTTTCTAACCATATGAAGTCATCGCACAATCTTTATCCATCCAGTTTTGAATACATTAGGGAAATCTAGGGCATGGGTCAACCCTTTCTTTTACATAATTTTGTTTTCTTCCCTTAAGACTCCATCCTCACAAAGTTGGCTTTACAAATCCCTTATCTCTACATCTCATATACTTTCAACTTTGCAAGTACAACAATACCTGACATCCTTAATCATAATAACTTTTGGTGGTATCATCGATAATGCACTAGATGGGTCTCCTTTGTATCTAATATCAGGTATTTATTGGAAAGGTGGTTGTCTTACATAATTACTAATTAATTTCACATTAAAAACCTCCTTTCACTCTTTCCTAATACTCGTAGAAGATCTATATGCCATATTTTCTACTTAGGGTCCACAAAAATTCAAACTGTGAAACTCAACACTAGTAAAATCCCTTTCCAATCTGATGAATGAGTAAATTTATAGTTGAATTTCATTCACAAACACAATAATATCAAGTTGAAATTCCTTTTCATTCTCTTTGTGCTCTATTTAATCCTTGGTGAATGTAAATGAGTTGAGAAACAACTATATAACCCTTAAATTTTTTCAATAAATGCTTAACGCTTACACAATTGTAAGCTCGATCAACATAGGGTTTACAACTCACTCTACTTAAACATGATTTCCACTAAACTTGGATTATATTAAAAGCTCAATTAGTACTACCAAATTTTTATTACTTGGTAACAACTAAAATTCCATTCACATTTGACAGTAACTGTGAAACCTTCCATGTTTGGTAACAACATGAAAAATAATAAAAGTATAGATTTCTTCTAGGTTCTAACCAATACAATGCATCTTAATTCATGCATATATTAACTTTTTAGATCTTAGATTATTATAACTGATGTATAATATAACTTTGAAGAATTAGTCCCACACATACCGTTTTATTGCCTAGTTAGGGGTGACGTGATCACTTGATCCGTTAGATAAAGTGACCTTATCAAAACTTGATGTTTTGTAATCTTCCTTCTTCTTCCATTTCTTGTTCATCTAAATTTTGACCTTCTCAACATTAACCTTTACATTGCCTTTATTATTTCAATTACTTAGTCTTGGTGATCTAGTTGTATAGTTTCTAATGATATGACCTGTCTTCAAATAACTAAAGCATGTAGTCTTACTCAACCATCTATTGTAGTTGCCTCTAAAATATGTTCTAATAAAATTCTCAGGAACATGTCCATATTCTTAACAATAGTGACAATTGTACCTTGTGTTGTAATCCCAATTGTAGGATTTTCCATCATTTTGTACCTTTGTCTGCTTGTTTGATGCTCACTTGGCATTAGATCTACATTCATATGCTTTATGTCTATACTTCTAACAATTGTGGCAATATCCTTCAAATCTATGTGTGCTTAAGGTCTTGGTCCTACATTCCTATCCCTGATGTCATTATTTGTTGTACTTATGACAATAACCCTTGAATTTCTACTTAGGGTTCTCATTTTCATTGTTACTCCTACAAACATTTGATGTATGACCAGCTTTCCATAATTATGACAAGTGGGTTTTTAGTTCTTACCTTTGTTGTTTCTTTGTTCACCACTTTTAGATGATGATTCTTCTTTACTACTAGTGTATCTTAATCTAGCATTATCATTGTTAGATCTAGGAGATCTAATCAGTTTCTCCAAGTATTTGATGGATTCACTAAGTTTTTTGAAACTTTTAGCAAATTCATTTTCTTCTCTCAGTTCATTCCTTAGTTGCTCATTTTGTAATTTTAGGGTTGTGGTCTTAATGTCCTTTCCATTCAATTCATAGTTTACAATCAATGATTCATTCTATCGAATTGCATGTTAGCAATCTTTTGCACATTTGATGTCTTCTCCTCTAGTCTGTTGGTCACCGTTCTTTTGTCATCTTCAATCATGAATTTATCTTTCTCAACTTTATTTTTCTACTCGGTCACCTCACATAGAAATACTAATTGGACATCTTATTCTATGTTAAGATTTATGACCTCTTTAGTTAGGGCACCATTCTTTTCCATTAGATCTACAACTACTATATTAAACTCACTTAACTTTCCATTCTCAAATAGTTAAGAAGTATCTTCCTCTTGATAATGAGTGTCATTCTTCTCAATAGCTATCTCTTTCCTTCTCCTCAATGAGCACTACATTTATTCTCTTGCTTCTATTAGTTGGTGTAGGGAAAGCTGGATTTCAATCTTCTAGTTCTCAATAGTCTTTCCCAACTTGTAGACTTTCATCATCAAGATCTTTCCTCAAAGTTGTAAAGATTTCCTTTCTAGAGAAAAAGTTTATGATACCAAATGTTGGAAACAACAATGAGAAAGTAAACTCTAATAGCGGGGGGGTGAATTATTCCACCTCACAATTTAACATGTAAAATGCAATAGCTAAGTACACATTTTCATCCATAGCATGAAACAAATAACCCATAAAAAAATAAATTTGTTCCCCAAAAGCCATTCAATGAGAAGGGAAAATTGGGGTGGGGATGACACCCATAAATATTCATTGTTGCAAGTGTAACATGTGGCCAATTAAGGTTAGAAGAAGTTTGAACATAAACTATGATCTACCTTATGAAAGGTCTTCCTTGTTAAAGGCTTACAAAGACTTTTAGGTTTCACCCTATTAAAGGATTTAAACACCCTACTAAAAGTATGTCTTGTTAGAGAACTTACACTTAAAATAAAACAAGCATTTAGTTAAGAGGTTTACATAAGCCTATTAAGACTAGTTTATTAAGAGATTTTCTCTACATCACTTGTTAGAATGATTTAGCACCATGATCCTTTGGTTAGCACTCTATTGCTAGATGTCAAATCTTCTCTTTCCTGATGTGTACTTGATCCTTCTAATCAGTTAAGTCTCCTCTTTTCTCTCTCTGCTTTCCTCTATTCTATCTAATTGATTCTACAATTCTTATCATTATCAAAACCTCCATAGCCACCATGAATGCTCTCTATAGTTAGCATTCATCTCTTTTGTGTATCATTTTTTTCCTTCACACATTACAAAATATTTAGGGTTTGTATCCTTAAGTAAACACATGTGGGCTAGGGTTAGGTTAGAATAAAAGATTGGGCTTGATCCTTTTTGCTAGTTAGAACATCCCTCAGTTTGATTATTTGCATGTACTAGATAGGGATTTGTAATATACATCTGTATACATATTTTAGAATTGTAAAATAATCATTAAATTGGCCCAAAAATGGTTACATAGAAGTTTGTGTGATTTCAAACAACTATATCCAAAACTGATTACTTAGCACTTGAAGTCTTTGATGCTTGACATCCACTATATCTTCAATGTTGTAACTTGGTTCTTGAATGAACTGACATACTCTGTTTACTCAACTCATGAGTGAGTCCACTAACTATCTTCTTTGTACATACTAGAGCTCAACACTAACTAATTATATTACTTGGCATGCATTGTCTAACAACTTATGCTTGACATACTTTGATCACTTAGCTCACACTAATTGCTCGACTTTCTCTAATCACTCATCTTACACTATAATTTTGTTGAATAATGACTAAGTCTTTTGTCACTACCTTTTCAAAACCAATAGGAGATTAGTACTTTCAAAAAGAGGAGAATGATGCAAGAGCTTTTAGTGGCTTTTTGATGCAGGAGCTTTTAGTATGTTTTAAAGATTTTAATATTTCCTAGTTTTTTTTAGAAAGTTGATTTTTATTAAAAACCTCAAAATATTACTTCCAATTTTGAATTTTAGTTGGCAGTTCATGTTATCTCAATTTTAGGAATCATCATGAAAATATTAAGCTTTTTTCAAGTTGTTTTAAAAATTTACTAGAAATGGAAAAAAATACCTTTATGTCAAAAATGGTAATTTTTGATTTGTATTTAAAATTGTAATTTATCTCATTGTAGGAGAGGAGGATTTTGAAGAATAATAAAGAATAATTTGGAGTTCTAATGTTTATTTTTGTGTTCTTTCTCTCTTGTGTTTGTCTTAATTATTTGAGGAATTTTCACAACATCAATTCCAATTAGATCAATTCATAAGGATGCCTAGTGCCTTATCCATTTAACTACAAATCATAGAGATCACACACTTACTTTTGGATCCTACCTTAACACTTTGTGCTAGTATTTATCTTTATTCATTTCTAGATCTCATAGTTATTATATCTTTACTTAAAACTATAAAGTTCTTCCAATTCACACTAAGCATTTACATAATCCATTAGATTATCAACAAAAACAAATTGAAATACAATTCAGAATGAATTACAATTGAAACTTTAACAAATGTTGCTATTAAATCTCAGAAAAAAAGAAAAAGAAAAGAAAAGAGACAATATCCGGGATGAAATCAACTCTCTGTATTTGTATCAATTTCTTTGAAAGTGTATACAATTCAATAATAATCTTTGTTATATAATAACACCTATAGACCTGCAACTATTAACTTTTGTATTCATTTTTGGATTTGATTTACAGTATGCATGGACCAACTTAGAATTTACATAGACTCATACAACAAAAGAAACTCAAACTCTCCTCTAGCCTTGGGAACTCACTTATATAGTGTGAGTTTTACAAGCTTTAGGCTTAGAGGGAAAAGATGAGTGTCCTTACAAAAAAAAAATTTACAAAAGGAAAAGACTTTTACAATTAAAATTTGCACAAGAAGAGACAAAAATTGGTGATCTTTTATCTTGGTAACATAATGGCTTCTTCATCAGTTGCTTTATGGTGGGGCCAATTCTATTGTACTAGTTTCTTGCACATCCACTATAGTTGATGATTGATTATCCTCCTCTTGTTTCTTAGGTTGTGGGACCACTTTCTCTTCTTCTACTATTGCACTTGGATCTAATATTCTAACATCTAGAATAGGTGGCTGATCATTCTTTTCCTCAACAAATGTTGGCACAATGCTTTGAGGTTCTTTTATTGGTTGGAAACCACCTCATCTATCTATGACACCTCATCAATTGTCTAGATAGCTCTATCAACAAAGTTGTCCTTGTTAGTATATGTTAATTTATCCTACAATATGCTCTTTGTTTCTATTATTGAAAGTTCAACTACTAGTGCAAACTTAGCCACCCATTCATCATAAGTTACATTATCAAACCAATAAAAACTAAAGATTTCTTTCTTTTTATTTAAAACATCATTCCACTCATTATTCAACAACTTTTCCTCAAGAATAAGTATCTTATAGAAACTTCTAGCCTCTACCAAATTTTTTTATAACATCCAAAAACTTACCATTTACATCATATGTTATTATATAGGCTACTTTGTCATTTAGGATTGCCACAATTTCATCATCCCACTCTATTACTGTTTTCACTTCATTTTCTTTATTGAATAGTGAGGGGAAGAAAGAAAAATTCTTACTATAATACTTAGAGATGGATGACCCAAATTTTCTTTATAGTAACTTTTTTTTCATATTAAAATCCAATAACCCTGTTACCTAGTCATATGTTTTTTCAACCCTATGATCATCATTCTCCTTATCAATTATTTCAATCCATATTTATGTCATCATCTCCTTTCTAACCACCCATTTATTTAAAATTTCTATTATTTTGTCATCATCTTTAGTATGGTTTTGTTGGATAGAAAGTAATTGACTAATCAGCTAGTGCAATCTTCTAGAATCAAAGTCATAGACAAAGAAAAACATTGTCTCTCTAATCTTATGTCCATACCTTTTCCATGTTTCCTCCTGTACACTTTTGAGGCTATCCTTTTCTTCCTCCATTTCCTCTTTACTCATATCTTCTTGATATAAAAGAGTGTCAGTAATCTCTACTATAGGGCTAGGAGGTGGTAAAGGAGCAAGTGATGAGGAAAGTAATTTATGGGATGACTCCCCAACTTCTGATACTCTAATATGTTTCCCTCTATATCTTTCCATTTCATTTTTAAGTCTAATTTTTTTTTGAATTTCCTTATTGTAGGCTACCAAGATTTGTTCATAGTTCACTTGTAGCTCTTGTATAAAACTTTTCTCTCTTCTTGTAGTTGCAAAGGTGAGGTTTGTTCTTCCAACATTCATTTATGTTGCTTCTTCATTAGGGGTGTACTCCACTCTCTTGACAATCAAGTTGCCCATAAATTTAGAATCACTGGGCTCAGAAGAGCCAGTCCTAGATTGACATAGAGCAAGTTAGGAGAAATCCCCAAAGGAGATGTCCTAGCTCCCAACAAATAACTTCATAGGAAAAACATAATAACAATGCAAGATATGATACCAAATTACAATAATTTATTCATAAAATAATTGTTACATGTAATGTGTCAGGCTATAAGGCCTTCCTAGTTATGGTCAAACACAAAGAAATTAAAATAATAGTTCTACAAGATCCCTTAGTATCTAATCCAAATCCTAGCTAGTCCAAATCACATTCGTAGAAACCTCCAAGGAAGATCTAAACTTGTGCTCGCAAGCCCACCAAGAAATCTCCTTATTTTCCAAGCCCTAGCTACTAGCCCTTCTCAAACTTGATCCAAAATCTTTTGGTAAACTACATCACATTCAACGCTCTATCCACACACTCACAACTCCACCACAATTCTACTGTAAACTACCTCACATTCAGTGCTCTGTCCGTAGACTCAGGAAAAACTCACTCTTCAACTACACTCCACACTCACTCCTCCTCCTTTGAATGAATCACTCCATGAATGAATGACTAAAAGACTTTACATGACCCCCTACTTATACTTACTAAGCCACAAGTTTTCCATAACACAAATTAAATACTCTTACATAAATTAAATGCTAAAAGTCAACCTCCAACAAAAATTAAATGTCCAAAAATTGATACCCAAGAAAAATAATGATATCTCCTAGCCCTGATTGAATTAGAACTTGTGCTTCAAACTAAAGGTATTAATTTAGGTCCTCTACAACCCTTGAAATGATTTTTTTTTAATTCATCAATGATATCTATGCATCCATCCCAAAAGTCATGCACAAAAACATATTATGCAAACTACCAAAAATTGATACTCTAGGAGAATTACCATATCTCCCAACTTATAAAGAATTAGGACATATACCTTAAACCAAAGATATTCATCTAGGTCTTCTTGAATCATTTAAATTTTCATTCTCTAATTCATTGTGAAATTTTTTTTACATGGCCTACAAGAGGCACCTATAAACCAGAAAACCCAGCTCCAACAGGAAGGTAAAAACAACTCAAACTTTAACATGATAATTCCAATCTCTATGCACACATAGGAAAAGGTTTCCCAATGCATCTCCAACACATCCCTAACCATAAAAATCATAACTCCACCAAAATCCAAGATCAATTCTCCTACATCAGACTCTCCAAGTAAATAGAAAAGTATGTCCCATACTTTGATGCCCAAAGAAAGATCTATAACATTCTTCATCTTCACCAAAGGCTTACACTTCATCAAAATCAATAGAAAAAATCTAAAAATAAACCATATATTCTTCATCCACTAAAAAACTTAGAATAAAATACATATTAGCAACCCAATTAGCATGCTCACACCAAAGAACAAATAGAACATAATGCTTCATCAACAAATCGTTATCCACATTAGCAACTAGTGAATCCACACCAGCAAAAAAAAATTGCACATTAGCAACAATGTGTGGATCTCCATCAACACATGCCAAAATCACAAAAAAATAAATCCCATTAGTCACAAGGTTCTCTACAACATACAAATCACCACAAAAAGAAACTAGATCATCCACGATGGAGTGCTCTGCAATCTCCATGTTAAACTCAACTAACTAATCATTAAAACCAATCTCCATCCCAACATCAAAAAGGTTAGGAATATCCTTAATAATAACCTGTAGTTTCTTTATAGGTTCTATATTAAACCCCACAAAATAATCAAATAAAGCAACCTCTTCCACCTTGGCCTTGTGATGCCATCTTCTCTCTCAAACAAGTCTTCTAACCAGAAAGACAACTCTCTTCCAAATTAGTAGAATCTAGCTTCTATAGCATATAACTTCTTTCTTTGGTTCCTCAACTCCTTTAGAAAAAGTAACATCCATAACAAAATCCACCCAAGCTATTTTCTCATTAATCCTCCTCTCCATTATATCACAGAGCTACACAATTAACTCAAGGTCCAATCCTCTCGGAGCCATCTTCCAATATTTTTGCAAACCCTGTACAAAAAATCACTAATAGATCAATCTTCCTGAACAAGATCAACCTTTCATCTTTACAACCATAAATCCATCTACATGTCCTTGTGAAAACTACCTCAACTTTGGTGATCTATCTACACAATTAGGAACAACCTTCACTCAAATACCATTTGACATAGTGCAAGGCAAGAGAAATCCCCAAAGGATATATCGTAGCCCCCAATAAATAACCACATAGTGGAAACAAAATAACAATGCAAGATCTAATATCAAATTACAATAATTTATTCATAAAATAATGGTTACATGCAACGTGCTAGGATGTAAGACCTTTTAGGTTACATCCAAATACAAAGCACTTACAATAATATCTTTGCAAGATCCCTCAAGATTGAATCCAAACCTTAGCTAGTCTAAATCACACTCTGGTAGAAACCTCCAAGGAAGATCTAAACTTGTATTCACAAGCCCACCAAGGAATCTCCTTGTTTTCCAAGCCACAACTACTAGCCCTTCTCAAACTTGATCCAAGATCTAAGTGTAAACTACATAAAATTTGGTGCTCTCTCCACACACTCACAACTCCACCACAATCCTATTGTAAACTACCTCACATTTAGCACTCTATCCATAGACTCAAGAAAAACTCGCTCTTTAGCTACTCTCCACACTCACTCCTTCTCCAAATGAATGAATTACTCCATGAATGAATGACTAAAAGACTCCAAAAGACCCCCTACTTATACCAAATAAGAAACAAGTTGGCCACAACACTAATTAATTACCCATACATAAATTAAATGCCAAAAGTCAGCCTCTAATAGAAATTAAATATCCAAAAATTGACACCCAAGAAAAATCATGATATCTCCTAGCCTTGATTGAATTAGAACTTGTGCTTCAAAATAAAGGTAGTAGCTTAGGTTCTCTACAATCCTTGAAATTCTCAAAGGATGATTCATCAAAGATATATGTGCATCCATCTTGGAAGTTGCGTATAGAAACCTATCACGCAAACTACCCAAAATTGATACTCTAGGAGAATAGCCATATCTCCCAACTTATAAAGAATTAGGACTTTTTCCTTTAATTAGAGATATTAATCTAGGCCCTCTTCTATCCCTAAAATTTTCATGCTCTAACATATTTCAAAATATTATACGCATGACCTATAATAGGCACCTAGAAACCAGAAAACATAGCTCCAACAACAAAGTAAAAACAACTCAAACTTTAACATGATAACTTCAATCTCTATGCACACATAGGAAAAGGTTCCCCAATGTGTCTCCAACACATCCCTAACCATAAAAATCATAACTCCCCCAAAATTCAAGCTCAATGCTCTTGCATCATAGATCCTCTTTTTAGAGGACAAATAACTAGAGCAACATGGTCCTAACAATATCTCACATCATTGAGTGCTTTCTACTTTTTCTATTTAGCATACAATTCCTTTTTTACAATACTAAATAACATTGCATCTGCAATGTCCCAGTTAGGAAGAAGTGTAACTCCAACTGATTTGATCATTTTCCTTCCTTTCTTAGGAGTCACATTATTGAATCCGTACATCATTTCTTCTTTGATTTTTCTCTATATAATAGAGTCTTCTTTATTAGGTTGTTCTATCTTCCTTTTATTACACCTTTCTTCAAAATTATCAATATTCATTCTTCATGCAAATTTATAGAGGGCCCTCAATTTTATAAATTTATTGTTAGATAAGAGTTATTGGCTATCCTATTCAATTATAGGATCTAGCTACTTTCCTTTGAAATCAGCCATAGTCAATTCCAAGCTAGACATAGAGGGTTCTTTAAGAGTTCCTTCCTCTAGGTCTTTTGTGGTAATGAAAACTCCACATTGGGATCATGTTTTTCAATTTGATCTCTAGTGAGTTGTTCTTCTCCCACATGTAAGGGAGACTAAGATTTTGTATAGATCTCTTCTTGAGATACCTATTTTCCTTCTATTTTTTTGCCTCTTGGGCATTGGCTCCAATGGCCTTTCTTCAAGCTAAGGCTTTCTTGCCAAAACACTAGTTCTTGATTCAACCCTTTCCTTCCCCTTGACACCACCTTGTTCCTCAATCTTGACTATATTATATCCATTCTTCTTTTGAATGAGAAATTGACCTAAACTTACAAAAAGGGTGAATGATGATCTCTTCATGACTTCCCTTGCCCTATTAGGATAAGTGTTGATAAGGAGGGATTTATTCTCATTCATAGTGTGCATGATCTCTACAAATGTTTCCATCAGCTTATTCATCTTAGTAGCCAATGTTGTGGCATTTTTTAGTGGGCTATATTATTTTTCAAAAAAATTAATGAATTCTAATACTCTAGAGTAGAATGACCATTTCTCCTTTTTTATTTCTTTCTTTTGCAAGGAAAATTCATTTCTTACTGTGTCATCTGGATAATAGAAGTCATGCTTATGAGCTTTGGCCTTGGCTATTTGTCTAAAAGTTTCAAGAGTCACTCACTATCATTTAACCTAGCATGAGAGATAGCCATTTTATAAGGGTTCAAAATTTCATAAAGAAAAACCTAGCCACCCTTTATAATTACAAATTTATGTGCAACAATACAGGTTGGGAAAATGGAACCCCTTGATCTATCAGTCAATTCTATCTCTTCCAACCCACCTATCTGATACAATGTCTCTACTAAACCTAACTTACAAGGTACTTGGTATGAAAACACATGTGTGGTCCCTTGAAATTGATATACCCTAAAGATAGTAGACACTAGATTTAGGATGATATCTATCCAATTACTTGAAACTTTCAAATTGTTGGGGGAGTCCATAGGTCTAATGAAATGTAAAAGAAACTTAGGTATTCTTGGATTATCATTTGAAAAAAGAATCCTCAACTAAGATGTAAAGTACCTATCAAACCTCACAATGGTTGCTTCCCTTGCATCCCATGTCATATCTGCACTCCATAATTGAACTAGAAGAGGCTCTCCTTCATGTTCTTTTGTTAACTCCATCTCTTTCTCAAAATATTGGGCCCATTTGAAAAGAAACATATCCATCAACATAGAATAAAGACCAAATGTTTTTTCAATCTTTCTTTTAGAAATCCCAATCAATCCCACATGGATTTCTTTAGCCAAGAATGATGCAAAGTAAAAAATAACACTTACCCAAAAAAGAAGAAATTTGTACCATCATATATATAAATTTGATCCACATAAAATAGTACTCACCTTCACCAAAAACCCTACATAAAGACATATATATGTCTATGGCATAAGAATTAAAGAATTGCTTCTTGAAATGTTCTTGGGTAGAAGTTGTGACTAATGTCAAATTTCCAATTGTAGCTAGATGTGCTCTTAATGCCCCCTACCTAATTTTATCTTTCTAAGATAAATACTCCTACTCCAAACCCAACTAGAAATCAATGATGACATGATACTGTGAGGTAGGATCAATTCCAAATACTTCTTGAATTTTCTCAAGCATAATTTTCATGAAAAATTCTCCATTTATTTCCCTTACGATTCAGGTTACTGGGTCATACATTCAAGCTATAGAGGTGAGGAGGTTTGAATCCATAAACATTCTCGTGATCACCAATTTTCTTAGGTCAAAATTCTAAATGTTGCAATGAGGGGTAAATAGTTTTCTCTCTAAGAACCATTTCTTGAAAAGTTGCAACCCAATTTTAGATGTCACTACACACTATTAAATTTTGACCCTATTTTTGATGAAATTTGGATGAAATTTCAACTCATGTTTGTCAAAGTTGTGACCAATTTTTATCATCAAAATTTCAACCAAACCTCCAGATAGTCAAAATTTACACCAAATCTTTGGTCAAAAAGAGAGAATTTTGGATGAGCCTAATTGGTCACCATTGGTCAAAATTTTGACCAAATCTTGGTGGAAATATTTCAAGAATTGGTCAAAATTTTGACCAATTCTACTCTATCCCGCCACCAAGAAGCTAAAGTCACAACCAAAGAGTTGGTCACAATTTTGACCAATGCTTGGTGGAAACATCCAAGAATTGGTCAAAATTTTGACCAACTCTTGTCTATCCCATGACTAGGATGCCATGGTCTCAACCAAAGGGTTGGTCAAACTTTTGACCAATTCTTGGTAGAAAACCTCCAAGAATTGGTAGAAATATTAACAAAAAGAGGTATATCCCATGACTAGGATGCCATGGTCATGAAAAAAATGATTTTCAAGATTTCAACCAATTCTTGGTCAAAAACCTTCAAGAATTGGTTAAAATTTTGACCAATCTGAATTTTTTTAAAAAAAATACAATGAGTTGTAGTGGATATTGATTACCATCATAATATGTATGATTTGTATTAGTGAGTGAATCAAAAAGAAGTTATTGTTGGATGGTAATTCTCTATAGGGTAGCAACCCAACCCTAAGAGGTCAAGGCTACTACGGCAACCATATCCAACAACAAACCAAAAGCATGATCAAACATGTTGGTAAACAAATTATTCTTTCCAATGTAACTCTTGAATGCCTGAACCTATGAGAATCAATTTGATAACAATATTTGGATAATCTATCATGAGGTTGATAGATTTTCTCTGAATTAAAATGTACAACCTCCTAATCAATGACATTCAGTGAATCTTGGTTTATTCCTAAACTAACTGGGTACATTCTTAACCTAAGAATGAAAGAGGAAAACCAAGCCAACCCTAGTTTTAACTAACAAGTAGAGAACTCAGTTCTACACCTAGCCAACCCTAGGAATTCATACTTCCTATGACTCCTCAACATTGGTAATGCAATGTGAATGCTATGTATGCAAATGCAGTACAAAATGAAATGAAAGAGAAAGTTAAATAATCCCAATTCCTATAATAGGAATGTCTACAAATACTTCAATCTACAACCCACTCATTATTCAACACAAGATGCAAGATGATGCCCAAGATTGAAAATAACAATACCCTAATTGATTATAACCGAAGGATAAATAACTAAATTCTCTGATTTAGAATAAAACCCATGTTTCCTTGAACATCACAAATAAGAATGCTCAAATTTTATTTTCTCACAGCATATGCTAAATCTATTACAAAAAATTGAACTCTTAACTTGCATAATGAAAATGCAAAAAACTAAAATAAGTTCCTTCCCCCTACTCTAGCTTCTGTCTCACAAAAAAGAACCCCTTGCAAATGAAAAGGTTTTACAATAAATACATTCTCTAGCAACCGTTTAGTTTCTTCCAATGACTTTTTAGTTCTATAACTGACTCTTGTCTCTTTGACTTCTCATCTTTTTCCTCTTGAAAATTGACATACTTATAAACTATGATTTATAAGGATATACATTAACATATTTGAATGATGTTTGGAAAAGTGATATCAAAATATATTAAATTCAAATCAAAATGTTCCTTTGCTGGTCGGACTGAAAAGTAATTTTTCCTATCAAGTTGGGTCTTTTTGTGGGGGCCATATCTTTTGATTCCACCATTGGATCGATCTCAAGTTTAGATATGTTTTTCCAAACCTAATCATTTGCATTCATGTTGATTCTTTTCTAAATTTCGGGAGTGATCCTCTGGAATTCTTGGGGTAGAAAATCCCAAATGAAGGTTGAAAAGCGTACCAAGTTCTCAATTTTCCACTTCTTTGTTGTAGGTGAAATTCACACATTCTAGTAACAACTACACTTTGAAAATAATTAACAAGCAATAATTCTTCTTTTCTTTCAAGTCAGTAGTTATAGAACACGCCAATTCATCCTTTCTAGAAATTTGATTTTTGTCTTCTTCCTTTGTGAAAAAATCCAAACTAATTGCAAAAGGCATAACAGAAAATGAATTTTCCACTTCATATTTAATGTCATGTTGATGTCCAAATCTTCAAGCAATAGATCATTATGAGATTATCATTCTTTGTTTAATCAATTAAGAGCTCTTTTCCATCTCTCTAGTCTAGATTTGATACTTGGTGGAAATTCCATTTTTTAGTGTGAAAAGTGTACCCAATCTTCAATTTTCCATTTCCATGTACTGGGCACAATTTTGATGTAGATTGATTTACAAATTACTTTTCTAGAGTGATCTTGATACTAGACCCCATATATCTTCATTGTGGATTGAGATTTTCCTTTTCTCTCCTCATTTGGAAAACTAAACTTTGACTATGGAAGGCATAGCGAAAAATGAATTTTCCACTACGCATTTATCCTTTTGGTGGAAAATAAAACATTTTCCTCTCCAATGGAAAATCTTAAAATGACAATGAAAGGCATAGAAAAAATGAGTTTTCCACTATGCTTTTCCCTTTGGTGGAAAATGAAATGTTTTCTTCTCTAATGGAAAATCTATAAATGACTGCAAAAGGCGTAGTGGAAAATGAGTTTTCCACTACGCATTTTTCCTTTTGTGGAAAATCCCAAGTTGACTACTCCATTGTGGAAAATTCAAGAAGTTTCATCGTGAAAAAATGAACTTTGACTCAAAAATTGTAGCAGAAAATGAATTATCCATTTCTTTAAAATTTTGTTAGATTTTAACCATTTTGCTTCCACATCTACATATCTAGACTCAAAAACAATTCAATCCTTCATAGAAGCTTTCTTAGAATCAAGGAATACATTAGCAAAAATTTATCATGGGTGGCAACTTAAAAGTTTTGAAAATTGGGGTACTTTTAGTGCACCTATAGCTAGCTCTGAATGGGGATTATGTGCTACAAAGTTCATAAAGAATCTAGTATCTCTAGCAAAAGAAAAGTGCCTATCCCTTGGGCTATAGAGTCTAAGAACAAATAGGATTATCAAAGAATTCTTTCCAGGAGGGCAGAGGGGAGCAAGGAAAAGCCAAAACTAAGAAAGTGGGAAACACTATGCTAAGCACACCAAAACTATGAAAACAAAAGCTTATTTACAAATATAGGTGAGGAGGTCTCACCAAAATGAAAGAGAGTAGGGATAAACTCAATCATAACCATTAACTGCCAAGAAGAAGTATGATCCTTTCTAGAAAAGAAACTTGCACTCCAACAAGCTGCAACAAAACTATTTCCTTTCCATGACTTGATCATTGTGAAAGTGAATCTAGGAAGCATGCTCAAAATATGTGACCCAAAAATATTTTCCAAGTAACAATTCTTTTTCATAAATTTTTGATTCATCTTTATCCTTTTGAATGTAAGATTTAGAATGATTCCCAATCTCAAACTGCGACTTAGACATCTCCAAGGAAAATATCATATCATCTTTATTATCCAAACACTTGAGACTACCATAATCAAAAAAATTTCAAGCATCCATGGTGCTCTCAACATACAAATTCACTTTTTTAGGGTGAGGATAAATCTTGACTAAGATAACTTTGCCACCCTTTTCTTTCATCAAATCTAAGAATCTTTAATTTAAAATAGAGATATAGATTTGATCAATACCTAAAATCTAGATAGAAACATTACCATTAATGGGAAAAGATAAGTATTAGCCTCTCTGGTAAAGTGGGTTATGTTTACAAGGCTAAACAAAAACCAGGACCTCCTGGAAAACTCTTTATGTTTGAATGCCATACTAATATAGTTCTAGAAATTAGTGAGCGAAAAGAATTTCCCAAACAATGAGGGTTCATCATAGAATACTGATTTTTTGGAATTCATTTGCACATTACTTCTCACATGTATTCAACCATTCTTTGCTGAAGAGAAAAATAATAAAAAAAACTTTTGGAAAAGATGCTACAACATATTCACACTCATAACTTTCAACTTGATCATTTAATATATATATTTCACAATCCACATCAAGACTGAAATAGCACGAGTCTTCTTCACACAAAGGATCAATCCAAAATGAAACAACTTTATCATCATTTCTAGCTATCAAGTCTAAAAAATCTTTATCCAAATTAAAAATTTCAATACTTGAATCGATCGTAGAAGAAAACTTGCATTCAACCGGCACTAGAGATTGATTAAGTTCCATTTCATGACAAAGGAAAATGGAATTTGGCTCTTCATCATCTTCATGATGCAACACTTTGTAAGCCACTAAAGATCTTTGTACAAAATCTACTCTTGCATCTTTTTCTTCAATTGAAATTCCAGACTTAGTGAAAGAATTATCAATAAATGTTTCATCCTTTTCATCAATACAAATTTCTTCCAGAATACTCAACTATGCATGGTGTTCATAACAAAATGATTCTAATATAGGATTGTTACAAACTTGTGAACATTGAAAATCATTTCTGCCAAAATCTTCAACAAAATTTAACTTTTCATATTCCAGAAGTGCATTATTCATAGAATGATTTTGAAAAGACACCTCATGCAAAAGATTATCTCTATTTTTATCAAATCTAAAACTTTCATTATTAGGAGAAAAATAAAGCACGAACAAATTTTCATTTTCTACAATTCTTACTAATTCCTTGCCATTGTCAAGGATGCCTTTCTCCATGGAAATTTGTTCTTTCAATAATTGTGGTATTTCTAGTTCTCCAACAACTAAGCAATTGACTGATATTGGTTCTTCTTTTACTGATTTTTCTTTAGGTAAACTTACAAAAACATACTTCCCTTTTCTTTTGTCTTCAAATCTAAAGTATCTTTGAACCACACACTTTAATAGTAGACTGGATTGATGATCTTATGAGGGATTTAATCTTTTTCTTTCAACTTTAGTAATACTTTGTTTAAATGTAGTCCAAAGGAATTGTAAGTTAGGATCACTCTAAACATTTATTTCTTCAAATGTGGGTTTCCTTTTGATTTTCTTTCTTGGTTGAACTTCTTGCTCACTCAAGACTGAAAAATTATAGGAAACAAAATTAGGTGGGACTTCTAAAACCACTTTATTATCCACCTTTAATTCATTTCTTAGCTACAACACCCTTTCCTCACAATTCTTTAATAACCTCTTTTTACCTTCAGCTCTTTCATCTTGTGATATCTAGAACAAACACTTCTCCATAAAAGAGTTGGAGCATGATCTTCATCAATGCTCAAATTCATTTTTCTCTCGTGAGTAATGATTTCTCTAAAAGCATCAAACAAGTCACACAATACTAGATCATATATTTGATGAAGTTCAATCAAAGAAGGATCTCATCTTCTTCTGTTCACAACTTTAATGGGCATGGTCTTTTAATAACAGAGTTCCCAATCTCCTGTAGGTAGAGATAATAATAATTTTGAAAATGAAAACACTGGACTCCTCAAACAAAAATTATAAGAATCAATAACAAAGTTGCCAATCTCTAGATAAGAGAGATAATAATAAAACTGAGGAAACAATCTTCAACACTAATCTTCTTCTCCACTTCTCTAGTAGGGTCGCCAAAAATTTTTTGGTCAATAGATTGTTCTTTCCAATGTAACTCTTGAATGCCCGAACCTATGAGAAACAATTTGATACCAACAGTTGGATAATCTATCATGAGGTTTATAGATTTCCTCTACATTATAATGTATAGCTCCCTTATCAATGATATTCAATGAATCTTTTTTTATTCCTAAACTAACTCAGTATGTTCTTAACCTAAGAATGAAAGAGGAAAATCTAGCTAGCCCTAGACAAAACTAACTCAGGCAGAGAATTCAGTTCTACACCTAGCCAACCCTAGGAATTCATAACTCCTATGACTCCCTAACATTGGTAATGCAATGTGAATGCTATGTATGCAAATGTAGTACAAAATGAAATGAAAGAGAAAGTTAAATAATCCAAATTCCTATAATAGGAACATCTACAAATACTCTAATCTACAACCCATTCATTATTCATCACTAGATGCAAGATGATGCCCAAAACTGAAAATAATAGTACTCTAATTGATTATAATCAAAGGATAAATAACTAAATGTTCTAATTCAGAATAAAACCCCTGATGCCTTGAACATCACAAATAAGAATGCTCAAATTTTATTTTCTCATAGCTTATGCTAAATCTATTACAAAAACTCAAACTCTTCACATGCATAATGAAAATGTAGAAAAATAAACTAAGTTCCTTCCCCCTACTCCAGCTCTATTTCTCTCACAAAAAGGAAGAACCCCCTACAAATGAAAAGGTTTTACAATAAATACATTCTCTAGCAACCGTTTGGTTTCTTTCGATGAATTTTTAGTTCTATAATAGACTCTTGTCTCCTTAACTTCTCATCTTTTTCCTCTTGAAAACTAACATACTTATAAACTATGATTTATAAGGATATACATTAACATATTTGAATGATGTTTGGACAAGTGATATCAAAATAACTTAAATTCAAATCAAAATGTTCCTTTGCTAGTTGGACTGAAAAATATTTTTTCTTGTAAAGTTGGGTCTTGTTGTAAGAGGCATATCTTTTGATTCCACTGTTGGATCGAGCTTAGCTTTGGATATGTTTTTCCAAACCTAATTATTTGCATTGATGTTGATTCTTTTCTAAATTTTGGGAGTGATTCTCTAGAATTCTTGTGGTGGAAAATCCCAAATGAAGGTTGAAAAGCATACCAAGTTCTTAGTTTTCCACTTCTTTGTTGTAGGTGAAATTCACACATTCTAGTAACAACTACACTTTGAAAATAATTAGCAAGCAATACTTCTTCTTTGCTATCAAGTCACTAGTTATAAAACACTCCAATTTATCCTTTGTAGAAATTTGACTTTTTTCTTCTCCCTTTGTGGATAACTAGCGACAGAGGCTGTTGGCTAAATGGGTATGTCTTCAATATTCCTTAATATATATAGCTCAATACATACAGAGAAAGGACTTGGACTACAAGGTCTGATTTTTGATTCTCTATGTAGAGAAGAGCATACTCTCTACTTGTTATCTGACTCTTATGGATTCTAGACTCACAAAGAAAGCATAATGACTCGATGCCCTCTATGCTTCTACATGGACTTATTTATAGCTATCCTAGTAGGTAAAAATTATTGGAAACCTGATGATCAAGTAAGCTGGTATGTCCTTAAAGTAGGATAGTGATGGCCACTTCCAAAAGTAGATTTCCACTAACCATCTAAACTTCCACTTGATGAGCTAGCTGGTGATGGTAGAGTAGGGGTCAATTCACCATGATCAAACACATCCTCCCATGTGAGTGGTCTCCACATTATTGTTGTCACAAAAGTTTGCACCCTTGTCCAAAGTTTTACCTAAGGACAACCTTGTGACACATGGAAACAACTTCCAAGCTGTGGGACTCAAACTATGAGGTTGAGTCTCCAGAGAAGGCTGACTTCCTTTACTATCAGGGTGCACCTAACTACTCTTGGAGAGGAAAAGGGAGAAGGAATGCATAGAAGAAAATCTACCTATTCTAACCTAAGGGGGGTGATGCACCAAAAATAGAGTGTTCAAACCAATCTCTGCCCATACATGCACTATTAAACCATCATGACACTAAAAGATATTCACATCCAGACTTTCTTTAATCTAATAATCACATGCAGATTAGAAAAACCCAAATGAATGATGCAAGGAAAGAGAGGATTCACTTATATACCATTCATAGGCCAAAAGAGATACAGTCATGCAAGATTGCAGATATTTACAATACATCAATGAGAGTCAAATAGTTCTTGCACTTCACATAAATGGCTAAAGGAGATAAGAATGTCACACAATTCAGAGGCAAAGGGGATTTACAAAGAAATTATAGAGCAATATTAGAGAAAATAGAGAAGAGTTGACCTCAACAAAATCTACAAAAATTGCCTTTATAGCTTAGGCATAACTAAGATGTTCTCTAACTGAAGTTACTCCACAACCACTTCCATTAAGTCTCTTTAGAGATCTGGAGAAAATATTATCTGGGCATAGATTCAAATACAATTAAATATGATATTTTGTTGAAACATGGCATTGAGAGAAATGACACCATTAAACCATTCTAACCAAGTAGATGGATATATTGGGGTGGTGGAGTGTTCTCCTGCTATTTACTGGGTTTAGCATTCATTCGAGAGTAGTTAGAATTTATCATGAGGATCAAATTGTGTAAGAAAACTCAATTTCCTTTATTTTTGGCTCATCAATCAGCAAAGTCAAAATTCAATTGAATCCTGCAACCAGAATGGGCCATGTGGGCCAATAATTTTATTTCATTTTGCCACCCTATAAAGTCTCCATGTGATTGACCACATCCTTTCAATTAACTGAGCCACCTTCCCAACTTAACCGTGATGTCACATAACTGTCAACCTTAACTGTTAATGCCTTAGCCAAGCCCATAAGGACACTTGTCCTTTAGGAACTTTCCCACATTATTTAATTACCTTGCATCTTCATAATGCGGGAAAGCATTGATCGTTGATCTCCATAAGATCAACGATCATGAAAGATCTTCATTATATTGCACCTACCCTTAATACTTTGGGCCCATGAACTACTTAGCATACACCTTAGCATAACCTAGCCACACTCGGCATCACCCTGTGGCTTATGAAATCAACCTGACCTCACAAAGACACGAGACAGTGAGGTCCTTGCCCGCATTCCTTAACATCCTTGCATCTTCATAATGCGAGAAAGCACCCACTGTAGATCTATGTGTATCAGATAGTGGAAGGTAAAAACTGAGAACATGTGGTAGCTTTGATGCCCAACTATAACTTTTATTCCTTTGGGCCCGCGAGGACACATGGCAATCTAGCGCTTGGTTGCATTGTCATGAAGTTAGAAAAAACACAGAATATGGGAAAGTGCCCACCAATTAAATTGCCAGCTCACCCAGTAGCTTTCTAACTTGTAGCCCACAAGAAGAACATGGACCCACTTGCCACATGTCATGATGATGCTTCCTTTCATTATGTAAAGATCACTTGTTTTGAGAAAGTGGGAAAGCACCCACTATAGATCTATGCAAGATCTGATAGCATGGAAAGTTGTGGGCCAAGGGAAATTTTTTTAGGAAAATAGGAAATACGATAAAATCTTTATTTGTTTATTTTTCATATTTATAGGGCATTTAAATAATATTAAAGATGGTTAAAGACTGTTGGGTGGGCTAGCATTCAAATTCAAATTTTTGGTGGGAGGCAAAAATAGGTAATATTTTGGTGACTCAGAGGGGATGCAAGCTAGCCATGCATATGACTAGTGACCTTATGCATCCATTGGGCCATAGAGTCATAAAAACTATGGATCAGTGCACTATTTAACCCTAACCCTACCTTTGCTGTAGTAAAACACTGAAAGCTCTGTCTTTGCTCCTTTGCAAACTTAGCAAAACACATGTGCATGTGCACTTCTTGGAAAGCTAGAAACCAACAGGAAGAAAACTAAGCTACCTATGTACATGAAACCTCAACCCCTATCAAAACCATGGTTTGAGATAGATCCCATTGGCTGGGATAGGAAAAATTTCACCACTAGGCTTGCTTAATTGAAAAGCATTAGCCTGCTTGCAACTGACAATCACATAGGGACCACTCCACAATGCATCAAATTTTGAGTATCTCCCTAGATTTTCCCTATTTGCATCCCATTTCAAAACCAAATCACCTTCTCTAAAGATTCTAACCCTAGACTTCTTGTCAAAGCTCCCTTTCACCTGCTACTGATGTGTTTCTAGGGTCTGTATGTCTTAAATTCTTTTCTCTTTTAGCTCCATTAGCTCTACCATTCTCATTATCATGGAATCATCTTCAATTAGCTCCAGTTAATGAGCTAGTTCTAGGGATGGTAATTCTAATGAAATTGAAAGCCTTGCTTCTCTGCCATATACCAACATAAATGGTGAACTTCCTATTGACCTCTTAGGTGTTATTCTGTCAGCCCACAGTGCAGTCCTCAACTTTTGATGTCAACACCTTTGGTTATACTCTATAGTTCTTTTCATAATCCTAATTAGGTTTTTGTTGGATGACTTAGCCAAACCATTGCCTTGAGGATAGTAGTTTGAGGATGTGCTCAAGTAGATATTATGGTCAACTGCCCATGCACAAATCTAAGCTCCTACAAAAAATTTTGCATTATCTAAAATAATGGTTGAAGGGGCACCAAACCTAGTCACAATTCCATCAAGGAACTCAACAATTGAAGATTCTATGGTGTCCTTCACTCCAACTACCTCTGTCCATAAGGTGAAGTAATCTGTAGCAGCTAAAATCTAGTTGTGACTAGAACTAGAAGAAGGATTGATAGGGCCTATGAAATCCAATCCCAATTGAGCAAAAGGCTGGTCCACCTGAATGGGATGAAGAGGAAGAGCTGCAAGATTTTGCCTACTAGAGAAGAAGGCACATTTTTCACACTTCCTCACATAACTAAGACAATCATAGAACAGGGATGGCCAGTAGTAACCAACCCTCATGAATTTCATTACAGTTGTCCTTGCTGAGAAGTGACCACCATCAGGACCTTCATGAAGCTCTTTGATCATTCTTTCAGCTTGGTCTATGTCAATGCATCTTAATAGGACTCCATTAAAATCTCTCTTGAAAAGGGTACCATCAACTATGACATAAGGAATTGACTCTAATCTATATTGTCTCCTTTTAGTTCTATCTAATCCTTGAGGATATATGTTGCCTAATAAGAAATCCCTCATATCATCCATCTAATTCCTTGGGTCATCATTTCTTGTCTCTTATTGTTCTATTAGTATCATAGCAACTTCCTCATTTGATTCCTGATATGATATCATCTATTTGCACAACCCCCTCCCTCTTACCAGCTTGGTGATTTGGATGTCAACATCATATTCCATTACTTTAGTAATCCAACTAGCTCTCTTCTCACTAATATCTTTTCTCAAAAGGAAATCCTTCATACTTGCATGGGGTACTAATAAATGAATTCTATTATGACACAAGAGGTGTCTAAATTTCTTTAAAGCTCTGATGATTGCAAGGGCTTACTTCTCTACATAGTTGTATTTGTTTTCATACTCTTTAAGCCCTTCACTAAAGTAGGCTATGGGATGCCCTTCTTCTTTATCATTTGTTTGAGTCAAGATAACAAAAATGCTTGACTCACCACTCAGGGCATAAAGGATGAAATTCATTTCAAAATTTGGATTAATTAGAGTAGGGGCTGAGGCTATGGCTACCTTGATCTCTTCAAAACTTTCCTTCCCTTCCTTGGTCATTGCAAAGACCATACTTTTCTTGAGGATAGTCCTAAGGGGTTTTACCATGGTAGCAAGATTAGGGATAAATCTTCTCATAAAATTTATCCTACCAAGGAAAATTTGCAACCCTTTCTTATGTTTCTACACTTGCTCGGGTTAAGGGATACCCCAAACTTTCTACACCTTAAGAACACCTATCTCAAATGATCAAAATGATCTTCTACATTCTTTTAATACATTGTGATATCATCAAGGTAAACTAATACAAAATTTTCAATCATGTCTTTGAAGGCCATCTCCATTGCCTTCTAAAATGTACCACCTGCATCGGTTAGTCAAAATGGTGGTAAATGTAGTCTGGTACCTATCAAAATCTTTGACCAGCACTTGATTGTAGCCAGAAAATCCATCAAGAAATGAAAAAATCTTTGAACCACTGACCTTGGAAAAAATCTACTCCATGGAAGGGAGAGGATGGTGATCTTTAAGGGAAGCTTGGTTAAGGTCCCTAAAGTCCACACATAATCTAATTTCTCCATTCTTCTTCCTAACAGGGACAAGGTTTTCTACCTATGACAAGTGCTTGATGGGGAAAATTATATTGGCCTCAATTAATTTGGATAGCTCTTTTCTCATTAAGGGTTCAATATTGGGACTCACTAGCCTCCATTTTTGTCTTATTGGTTTGACATTATCAATTAAATCTATGGTATGTTGAAACAACCTTGGGTCAAAACCCTTCAAATCATCATACATCTAGGAAAATACATCATTAAATTCTTGACATAGATGAATAAAACTTTCTTGTTGAATCTTAGAACATACCTTTCCCATATTTAAGGATTTTCCATTAGCAACTGTGACTGGGGCATAATCATCTTTGTTAGCAGCTAGGTTCATGATTCTGCCTCTTGCTTGGTAATCAGGATTGAAAACACTCTCTAAGCTAATGAGATCCTTATGATTTTTTTTGAAACTGAGATTAATGATTTGATCGCCATATTGATCCTATAGTCTTGACTAGTTTCTATCTAAAATTTTTGCTTCATTCTACAAGAAGTTTACAATTTGTTCATCAGATTCAAACACTTGCTAATGGATGTTGTTGTTAGGGATGGTAGACCTTACTACCATTTTGATTTGTTGCTTCTTCTTCTCCTCAAGATTCCTTGGCACATCATGAGATGCACCTATTGCTGCAAGTATGTTAGCATATCTATTTTAGTTTCTAGGGATGCTTTGAATATTAAATGCATCAAAACCCTCAAGAAAATCCCATACCCTATGTTTATAAGACTTGAGAAAATTGTTCTTGGTGAGGTTTCTGATTTCTCACTTGATTAACCACCAACTCACTATCTCCATATACACTTAAGGCTTGAATTCCTCTTTTCTGAGCAAGTAGGAGACCTTGAATCAAGGATTCATACTCAGCCATATTATTAGTGCAGCTAAAGTGAAGCCTGAAGGAGAAGTAGTACCTTACTTGTGCAGGAGAAATCAACATTATACTAGCCCCTGATCCATTCTTATTCCTTGATCCATCAAAGTACATACTCCATATCTCATTCACATCTTCTTTAGTCTCCACAAGATTGGGAACTAGAGCATCCTTTTCTAATATACAATATGTATTGAGGCCTATCTCAAGGGTTTCTGACATTGGATCAAATTTATATGCATTAGCCCATTCATCTAAGAGAAAATCAAGTATCTCTACTAGGGAATTAGTAGGCTCATTCATTATGTCATTCTCATCCATTTCTAGGATAGTGCAATTCATGTTGATGAGATTAGGGGTGTCGGGTTTAGTATGATGGAGGGCTAGAGGCTCTTCTCCGATTGAAGCTTTGGTTCCATACCTAGTTTTGAAAGAAATGTATGACCAATTAGAAGATATGTAACCACCTATCTGGGAAGTGAAGTCTCTTGACAGACAAATGGAAAAATGTGGCTTGACTTCAGCAACTAATATATCTTGAGTTATAGTACAACTAGGACATGCATGTAGGGCCATTTCCACATTCCTAAGGATCTCTACAATTTTGATAGTACTACCATCCAACTATAATACATCTCTAACAATGGGCTCATATTTCATTTCCAAAATATCAGCAACACACCTAAGCATCACTGAACTACTAGCCCCTAAATCAATCATGCAATTGTGGACTAGTTTATCCCCTATAATTAGAGAAACATAAAATAGAGGGGGTCTAACCTTTTTACTTGTTTCTACCTCCTTTGATGGTTGTACTAGGGTTGTGGCACTTTCCATGATGGGTGGCTGACACTTTGGTTCAATACTTTCCAATTCTTGCTGCAACAACCTCTTTTGCATGGGTATAGTAGCAACAACATCCCACATGGAAATATTCACATTTGTCTTCTTCATTTGTTCTACCACACTAAATGGAATAGTAGTTACTTTGGTAGAAGCCTTGAGAGCTGCATTTTTAGGAGGTTGAGATGGAACAACTTAAGGATCACTTACATCCTTTCTGCCATTATATTTCCTTTGTTGTTGAAAGGTATTTGATTGGTCATTTATTGCTTGTTCATAAGGTATTGCATTTGAAGTTGAGGCATTATTGGGAGGAGGGATAGCATCTTCAATAGCTCTTCTGTTGCTCCTAGTGTTGTGAGAAATGGAATCCTGGTTTACATTATAATGTTCCTCCACTTGATGATTCATAAAGGAGCAATCACCTTGTCCTTGCATATTTGAGGAATCTTTAAATTGGTCCTCCTAATATGATTTTCCTATTGCAGGCTCTTGGATGGCCAAAGCCAAATAAGATTCAACCTTCTGACACATGCAACGGGCATAGGAGTAGTTACAGGAGGGCCAAAAATCGTGATCTTGGGCCATGTTGTTTTGAAGAACTATGGCCCTACTTTGGTTTACATTTAAGGTTGAAGCATGGCTAATCTATCTATTCTGATCAAAAGAATTGTTCCCATGATTATGATTTGGAGGCCTACCACTATTCAAAGTTTGATATTGTAATTGATGAGCCTTACTACCTTGAGCTTGCTATCTCTCTAAAGTCACCACCTTGTTGCTCACTTTTTGCATCATAGAGAAGCTATCCTCCAGCTTCTTCTCTTGGTCCTGCAACTTTTTATCTATGTTCTCTATGTTCAACATCATAGATTGCATCATCTCCTTGATTTCGTCTATTCCATTTGAAGATGTGGAAGCTTGAGTGACTAGATCAAGGATTGTGATGTGGAAGTTTTGGGAAGAGGAGCCATTGCTGATTGGTGATTTGGAACATCAGGGAAGAAAGGCATTGGAGGCCATGGAGCTAGCTTACCTCCTTGTATTAGCATGTTTTCTAACTTTATTGCTATGTCATAAGCATTAGGAAAGGTATCTCCTCCCATAGTTTGGATTGTAGTGGCAATGTCATTGTAAAAAGCTCTGAGGTAATGCAAGAAGGGATTACCAGGGGTAGGCTTTACTGAAGTAGGTATTCTATCCCATGTCTTTTGAAATCTATAGTTGAAATCAGTCATACATTCATGGGGGGCTCTTTTTTATAGTAGTCAACTATTCTAAAAGTGACAACTAGTCACTTTTGTCCTCAAAGTGTTTGCAAAGTCCTAATCCTAATCCATCCCAATCTGCTATAGAACCATGAGCCAAACCTCTATACCATTGTAGTGCTTTTCCTTTCAAGGATGAGGCTAGAAGCCTAACTACAACATCATTTTCTATAATACCATGGATATTGTAGATATTTGCAACTTCTTGAATGTGTTCTAATGGAGGGATAGAAGTTTTTCCAGTAAATTTTGGTATACTTTTGAGTACAACTATTGGTATGTCATGTCTTTGGGACAATAAAAGAGGACTTCCACCATTAAAGGTTGAAAAAGCATGAGCTCTAGGCTACGTCATATAGACAAGTGATCTATTGATATGTGTTGATGGCAATCTAGGCTGAGATCTAATAGTAGGAGGAGTAGAGATGGATCTTGTGGGTGTATTTGTTACTATTGCACTCCTAACTGGTGATAAAGATACTCTAGTCTTCCTTCTTCTAGGATTTGAAAATGAAAGCTCTTGGTACTAAAATTTACCTCTAGAAGATGCCCTTGTTTTAGCTTTGGGCATGAATTACTGCAACTTTTGGTCTAGAATGAGATGTATTTGAAGCTCAGAGTCACCAAGTACTTGAAGAATGAATCCCTTGAAGGCTTGAACACCAAAGATAGTACTATCTCCTTGGTATTAATCTTCAAATCTTCCTTTTGACACTAGTAGACTTGAAATTTTTAGGATTTTTGTCCCACCGGGCATGCCAAAAATTGTTGTCACAAAATTTTGCACCCTTGTCCAAAGTTTTTACCTAAGGACAACCTTGTGAAACATGGAAACAAACTCCAAGCTGTGGGACTTGAACTATGAGGTTGAGCCTCTAGGGAAGGCCAACTTCCTTTACTATCAGGGTGCACCTAACTACTCTTTGAGAGGAAAAGGGAGAAGGAATGCATAGAAGCAAATCTACCTATTCTAACCTAAGAGGGGTGATGAACCAAAAATAGAGTATTCAAACCAATCTCTGCCCATACATACACTATTGAACCATCATGACACCAAAAGATATACGCATTCAGACTTGCTTTAATCTAACAATCACATGCAAATCAGAAAAACCCAAATGAATCACACAAGGAAAGAGATGATTCTCTTATATACCATTCATAGGCCAAAAGAGATACGTTCATGCAAGACTGTAGATATCTACAATACACCAATGAGAGGCAAATAGTTCTTGCACTTCACATCAATGGCTGAAAGAGATAAGAATGCCATACAATTTAGAGGCAAAGGGGATTTATAGTGAAATTGCAGAGCAATATTAGAGAAAATAGAGAAGAATCAACCTCAACAAAATCTACAAAAATTGCCTTTATAGCCTAGGAATAACTGAGATTTTCTCTAACTAAAGTTACTCCACAACCACTGCCATTAAGTCTCTTTAGAGATCTAGAGAAAATCTTGTCTGGGCACAAATTCAAATACAATGAAATTTGATATTTTGTTGAATAGGGCCCTGACATAAACAAAACCATTAAACCATTATGGCCAAGTATATGGATAAACTGGAGTGATCGAGTGTTCTCCTACTATTTACTAGGTTCAACATTCATTTGAGAGTAGTTGGAATTGATCGTGAGGATCAAATCATGCAAGAAAACTCAATTTCCTTCATGTCTCACTCATCAGTCAACAAAGTCAAAATTCAACTAAATCTTGCAACCAAAATGGGCCACATGGGCCAATAATTTTATTTCATTTTGCTACCTCATAAAGTTTCCACATGGTTGACCACATCGTCTCAATTAATTGAGCCACCTTCCCAATTTAACTACAATGTCACATAACCATCAGCCTTAACTATTAATGCCTTAGCTGAGACCATAAGGACACATGTCCTTTAGGTGCTTTCCTACATTATTTAATTGCCTTACATCTTCATAATGCAGGAAAGTGTTGATCATTGATCTCTATAAGATCAATGATCATGAAAGATCTTCATTATAATGGGCCTACCCTTAATACTTCTGGGCCCACAAACTACTTAACATACACTTAGCACAACCTGGCCCCACCTGGCATCACCCTCCAGCTTATGAAATCAACTTAAACTCACAAAGAGATACAATAGCGAGGCACTTGCCCACATTCTTAGCATCCTTGCATCTTCATAATGCAGGAAAGTGCCCACCATAGATTTTTTTGCATCAGATGGTGGAAGGTACATATTAAGAACATGTGGTGGCTTGGATGTCTAACTGTAACTTTTATTCCTTTGGGCCCGCGAGGACATGTGGCGATCTAGCACTTTCCCGCATTGTTAGGAAGTTTGAAAAAATAAAAAATGTGGGAAAGTACCCACCAATCAACTTGTGAGCTCACCCAATAGCTTCCCAACTTGTTACCCACAAGAAGAACATGGACCCACTTGCCACGTGTCATGACAATGCTTCCCAACATTATGTAAAGATTGCTTGTTTTGAGAAAGCAAGAAAGTGCCCATCGTAGATCTATGCAAGATCTGATGGCGAAGAAAGTTGCAAGCCAGGGGAAAGAAATTTAGGAAAATAGGAAATACCATAAAATCTTTATTTGTTTGTCTCTCATATTTCTATGGCATTTAAATAATATTAAAGATGGTTAAAGACTGTTGGGTGGGCTGACATTCAAATTCAAATTTTTGGTGGGAGGCAAAAATAGGTAACAATTACCAATAAAGTAAATCGATGATGAATATTCTAATCATGTTGATCATCATCATATTGTA
Source organism: Cupressus sempervirens (assembly GCA_028749045.1). Lineage (NCBI taxonomy): Eukaryota > Viridiplantae > Streptophyta > Pinopsida > Cupressales > Cupressaceae > Cupressus > Cupressus sempervirens. The sequence continues at coordinate 104,862,350 of CM053783.1, forward strand.
AGTGGGGAGAAAAATAAGATTCCCATCGTGGGTGCATCTTGGTAATGACACAAACAAAAACTTCAAGATCAAGAGGATGATTAGGATTAACCTTGTCTAGTGTGGCATAATTAAAGAAATCAATTACTTGTTGAGTACGTGGGGCTGCACATTGGATCTACCATCTAAAGAAAGGTCTTAGAACAATAGCAAGAAATAATAGATATTGGTGATCATTCTGAATCTAAAGAACAGTGAATTCTCCACTATCATTGCTATTGATATATTTTGGTTGTGTCATACTTCCCAAATTTACCAGAGTATCAATGGCATATTTTGTAGAATGGAAAAACTTTTGGTTCATTCCTTGGAGAAGGAATTGTCTTTGGGAAATATAATGTAGGGAAGAAAAAAGGACATTGGACTCTTTTTCTATATGAAAACCATAATAAGGAGGCTGAGAAGGATTAACCATAAAGAATCTAGGAACTTGCCTACTAAGGTAGTCTGCAATTGTGTTTTCTTTTCCTGGGATATGTTGGACTTCATAATTATATTGGTTCAAATATGCTTGCCAGGGAACATATTTCCCTCTTCCATCCTTCCTTCCATGATCCTTTTACTTAAAAGTAAGGAATCTGGTGTAGTTTGTGCAAATGATAAATTTTGGTAGATGCATCAATCTTAATGAAAATTTCTTGAGACAACAAATAACACCATAAATTTCCTTATTAGAAGAAATCCATTTTTTGATATCTGTAGGAAATACTCCACTGGTGTATATAGTGATGTATTCTTTATCATCCTTGACAAAACATAGATATCCTCCCCATGCTACATCAGAAGCATCTGTATACAAGATGAAGTCCTGGGTAGTTGGCACTATCAATGTGGGAAGATTTTGGATCTTGTGTTGAATCTTCTGGACTACTTCAGTGTGGATTGTTGACCATTGTGGTTTTTCTTGGTGAGAAGCTATTGTAAGGGATCTCTATCAAAACCTGCATTTGGATAGAAATTATTTACATAATTTAATATACCTAAGAATCCTTGCAACTCCTTGGTATTTAATGAAGGCTAAAATTCAAGGATCTTATTCTTAATATGAGGTTGAACCTTAATTTGTCCTTCTCTAACTACCATACCTAAAAACTTACAAGAGTTTTGACACCACTAGATTTTTGATAGGGACGGAACAATCCCAGAATCTAGACATAATTTATAAAAAATATTTAGATGAGACCTATGCTCATCAATGTCTTTGCTAAAGATTAAAATGTCATGTATATAGATGCAAAGAAAATTATTGCAGCCATTGAAAATTTTATCCATTCTCTCTTGGAATTAGGATGGTGCATTCATCAAGCCGAATGACATGACAGTCCATTCAAAGTGTTTAAATAGGTAATTGAATGTAGTCTTATGCTGATCTTCCTTCTTTATGCAGATCTGGTAAAAACCTAATTTACAATCAAACTGTGAGAAGATCTTATAGTTAGCAACCTTTTGCAATAGATAAAACTTATCTAGTATTGGATAAGGGAATGGAATAGTTATATCAATTAATGGTTTATAATTAATAACCATTCTTTTCTTTCCTCTCTTTTTCTCTGATTCCTTATTAATCATGAATGCATAACAATTGAAATTGGACTAAGAGTGAACATTACACTTCCCTTTTTTGAGCTCTTCAATTGCTTGCTACATATCATCATAGTCATGTACCAGAATAGGATTTTTTTCCCCGCACTTCATCTTTGCTTTAGGCTTTATCTTTATTTCCATTTCTAGCGTTTCTTTTTTCTAAAATTTCTATGGATCATCAAAACAAAAATTTTGTATGCTCAAGGCTTTTAAGTCTTCAAGAGGTTATATAGTCTAGATCATATTAACAAAGGGATGTTTTTTGTTGCATATACCAATCTAGGAGTGCTTATCTTTTCTCCTTGTAGGGTAAACATAATACTTTTCATTGTATAGCCATAAGGGGTAAACCTATCTATAAAGTTTCCTCCAAGTAGTACATCTATAGGCATCTATTGCATGGCAAAGAAATTACATTTAAAGGTTTTCCCTTCTATTTGCAAGGCTTGTTGGTAGCAATATTTATAATAGCTAAATTGGTTGCCTTAGACATCATAGGCAGTATACACAATTTTTTCTATTAGCTCTTCCCAATTATTAAGGATTTTCCTCTTATGAAAAGAGAGAGAGGCTCTAGTGTCAATTTGGGTATCATATTGTTTTCCATTTATTAGAACACTAATATACTAGGAAAATTTTCTTGTAAGGAGATGTACTAAGTATTGTGGTTCTAATCTTGGAGTAGCTTCACGTGGGATGGTCATTACCATTCTTGTTATACTTGGATTAGGAATATTAAGATTGATAATTTCTTAATCTTCATATTCTTCCTGGATCCTAGAGGAGAACTCATCAACACTTAAACTAGTGTTGAAGGGTCCTTCATTAATATCCATGATAATAACATTAGAATGTTTACTGGGAATTACTATCCTAGGAGTGGAGATATTTTGGTATGTATTTAGAGCTTGCACAATGGGGTCTGGCTGAGTTTTAGACTTGTAGAATTTTCTCTGCTTTTGTTCTATTGTGACAAGATTAAATATAGGGGTTTGTTGACATACTTGTTCAGAATGCTCCATATTTTCACACATGTTCAAGTTCTAAAATTCTTCTATAAGGTTGTCAAATTGAGGCATCTTTTGGAAAGGTGGTTGATATGACATCTTTGGTGGCTACTACTACTAGTAGTAATGGGAAGAATAGATAGGTTCATCTTCATCATCTTCATAGTCATTATACTACCATTTATAAATTCTTCTTCCTCTGTTGTTGCTATTGTGCTAGTTATTAAATCAACCTTGTCCTCATCTTGAATGGTTCATGTATACACCAAGTAAATCCTCATGTTCTTCTACTCCAAGTTGTTTTTCTATAGCTTGCAAAGTGTTGGCAAGACCTTCTAGAAGTTCTTTATCCTCTTCAAGAACTTCTTCTACATCCTCTAAGACTAGTTCAAAAATATTATCTTATATGTAAAGATCTTTATGGATTGACAACTATTAAGGAAGGATAGGAAGACCTAGTTGAAGGTAGAAATGATGAAGAAGAAGAAGAAAAAGAGAAATATGAGGAAGGAGAGAAAGAAAAAGATGAGGAAGAGGAAAAAGAGACAGAAGAGGAGATAGTGGAGAAGACACAAGGTGAAGAGACAACAGCTGAAGTGAAGCAAACTCAACAGAGTGTCCAAGACACCCAACTACCACCACCAAGTCCTCCACATACAACACCTATAGAAATAGTAATAGTTAAGGATGTTCCTGACATCATAGGTTAGAATATCAATCCACTCACTATAGAGGATCTCAAAAAGATCCTTTATCAAACCACATTGCAATCACAACTATCTACTAATCTAGTTTTGGTGAGTGTGGATGAATTACAAAAGGCTATAGTAGAAATCACTAAGGAGAAGGTGAATACAAAAGAACCACCTTCACAACCTCCCATGACTACAACTGATCAACCTAAAGAGCAAGAAACACATGATAAAATTGCTAAAGTTGATGATGCAGTTATAGTCACAACAACTACCATAGAGCTAACAAAGGATAAAATAAGGCAAGATGTTCCTACTACATAAAGCCAAGGTGCACCTCCTCAAATCATCATTATTTACCAAGGTAGTAGAGAAGAGGAGAAAGAAGAGGAGAAAACCCCTAAGGAGCACGAGGCAATACAAACATTGGTGAACTTTCTTACCTTAGGGACTCCTACAAAGAAGCCAAGCACTAATGCAATACCATTACAAATTTCAGCACCAGGCTCGAGCTCCACCAAGTTTGCAAGTGTACTTCACTATGGAGACCCTGCACCTTATGAAGAAATAGTCATACCTAGTTATGACTCAAGGACTATAAATTTAGCACAAATAAATTAACTGAAAGAAGTACTAGAGAGAAGGAAGAAAAAAAAGATACTCAAAAATGAGTATAGGCAGAAGCGAGCACTGGTGGAAATTAAAGATATATTTCTTGATGGTTTCAGCCTACAAGTACCTGATGAAACCCAACTCATCATGTAGCAATTGGCCAACATAGTGGACTAGGTACAAAATGAAGACCTTGACACTAATGTTAAATTATTAGAATGGTTAGAAAAGAAGTTTTAGATGAAAGTAAATGAGAAAATATCAAGTGAAATAGCACTTTCCCAAGTATAATTGGCTAAGAAGATTGAAAAAATCAAGAAAGTACTTGAGAATGTATTCTCATTGTACACCAAGTTGTGTGATTCATCATATTTCACACAAAAAACTAGCCAAGGGATGATGAGCTTGGAATGAAATCTCAATATTTCTAGCACTTAGCTACCCAAAGATCCAGCTCAAAGTGAGAAGCATTTTGCAACTACGCTTCACACACAAAAAGAGTTAGTTGTATTGATAGTAGAAGAGGCCACTATCAAGGCCAAATTGATGCAAATTCAATGTTCCATTATCCCACATTTGCAAGTACTTGATAAGGAACAAGCCTATGTAGAGAATGTTCTAAAGAAAGACCATAATCTTTCTACACTAGAAGGTCTTGTTCATCTTGTAGCAGAGACACCTATCCAACAAAATTCATTGGAAATTACTTTAGATAATTGGGATGCTTCTCTCAAGATTATTATGGAGGTAAATAAAACATTTTTGGCTAAATATTCTATTCATCCTTAGGATACTTTGACATAAGTGTAAAAAAGGGGGAGATATAGAATAGAAAGGGGGAGATATAATTTTTTGGGGGATATGTGAATAAGAATGGGAGATAATACATTTTTGATGGAAATAATAAATATCCAAAGGGGGAGATATTAAAATTTTGAGGAAGTAATAAAAACCAAAAAGGATGCAATACTGCAAGAAGATGCAAAAGGGAAACAGATATAGAGTACATGAAGCAAAAATAGGGTAAAAAGATAAAAAAACAAAGGTAGAAATTCCAAAGAGTATCAAATACATCAGCATGAGACACATTCAACACACAAATTTTGGTTACAGGAATGGAAATGGCACATCAGCTTAGAGGGAGTTACAAATTTTTTGAGGCATATAAAATTTTTGAACAAGTTTTTGAAGTCTTGTACATATGCCAAATAGAATATGTAGTATACTCATAGAGATTAGATTTATAATATTTAGTTAAGTGTTTTTGCCACTCATGTCAAAGGGGAGATTGTTAGTCTCAGATTGGTTTTGACAATTGAGTGTAAACACACTTAACCAAATTCTCAAGATGATGCCAAGTATAATATAGAAGTTGAGCTACAGTGTATGCCAAGCCAAAGAATTCAACAGGTGTCAAGTGAACTTTAGGTGCTGAGAAATCTTTAGGTGCCAAGAAATCTTCAAGTGCTAAGCAAAGTATAGATGTCGAGTCACTATAGATGCTGAGTGAAACATAATTACTATAGGAGCTGAGTGAGCCAATTTTCCTATATGTGTTGAGCATCAACAACTAGTAAGTGCTGAGTAAAATAGAATCAACATATGAGTTTGTGCCTTCACAAACTCAGATGTAAAGCATTTTTGGAGGCCACATAGGATGAATCTCAAAGGATCTTGAAGATAAGATCAAATCTTTTGCATTACCTATGAAATCAACATGCAACCAATAAGAAAAATGGGGAAGGCATACAACTAATAGGGAAAGTGCAAGAATCAAGTGAGAAATGAAGATTTAATATTGATCATAGATTCATACCTAACCCAACTCTTCAAAAACTTTATAAGGAGGATGAAGCCCCATTATGCAAGAGAGAGGATATGCAAGAAAGAGGTGTCTGGGTGAATTATAGTGAAGTGCATAAGGGTAAAAGGACTTAGTGAAGAACAAAGTGGCATTATAGAATCCAGTTGATTAAGAACATAGTATCAACCTCAAAGAATAACATATCAGATCAAGCAAGGATCAAATCAATTAGAGTAGAACAAGGATCTATAATCAACAATTGAGGATTGTAAATTATTAGGTCAAAATTTTATAATACTCTTTAGCAATTCTATTAGGACTGAAAATCCTATGGACTTAGGTTGGCTTAGCAACCATTTGTAAATCCTTTGATAAGGTGGCATTTCAAGTGAATGTACTAAAGTCCTTTAACTAGGCCTACTTTTAACATGGTAGTTAAATCTTTTAACTAGGTCACTTTTAACAGGGTGTAAAGTCTTTAACAGGATAGGCCTTTCACATGGAAGAGCATTGGAAGTGGTCAAACATTGTAACCTTGAACACTTACAAATTACTACAGTAATATTTTGTGGGTGTCATCCCCACCTCAGTTTTAACTCCTCATTTTGGAGGGCTTTTGGATTACCAAATTTGTGTGTTATCTATTTTCGTGCATGTCTTTTACTTTCATATTTATTACATGAATTAGATTCATGTGGATAATATTAGTTGAAAGGATTTGAAAAGGTTAAAGTTAGTTACTTTTTATTCACCCCCCCCTCTTAGAAGTAAATCTTCCCACTTGTTAATTCCAATAGCAGAAAATGAATTTTCCACTTCATATTTAATGTCATGTTGATGTCCAAATCTTCAAGCGATAAATCATTATGAGATTATCATTCTTTTTTTAATAAATTAAGAGCTCTTTTCCATCTCTCTATCATGGATTTGATGCTTGGTGGAAATTCTATTTTTGAGTGTGAAAAGGGCACCCAATCTTCAATTCTCCATTTCCATGTACTGGGCACAATGTTGATGTAGATTGCTTCACAAATTACTTTTTTGGAGTGATCTTGATACTAGACCCCATATATCTTCATTATGGATTGAGATTTTCCTTTTCTCTCCTCATTTGGAAAATTGAACTTTGACTGCAAAAGGCATAATAGAAAATACTTTTTTGCTATGCGTTTTTCTTTTTGGTGGAAAATGAAACATTTGCTTCTCCAATGGAAAATCTAAAAATGACTATGAAAGACATAGCAAAAAATGAGTTTTCCACTATGCTTTTCCCTTTGGTGGAAAATGAAACATTTTCTTCTCCAATGGAAAATTTGAAAATGATTGTGAAAAGCGTAGTGAAAAATGAGTTTTCTACTATGCATTTTTCTTTTGGTGGAAAATCCCAAGTTGAATACTCCACTATGGAAAATTTAAGAAGTGCTCTTTCATCACAAAAAAATGAACTTTGACTTCAAAAATTATGGCAAAAAATGAATTATCCGTTTCTTTAAAACTTTGTCAAATTTTCACCATTTTGCTTCCACATCTACATATATGGACTCATAAACAATTCAATCCTTCATAGAAACTTTCTTAGAATCAAGGAATACATTAGCATAAATTTATCATGGGTGGTGACTTAAAAGCTTTGAAAATTGGGGTACTTTTAGTGCACCTACAATTGGCTCTGAATGGGGATTATGTGTTGCAAATTGCATAAAGAATCCAGTATCTCTAGCAAAAGACAGACGCCTATCCATTGGGCTACAGAGTCTAAGCACAAATAGGATTATACAATAATTTCTTTTTAGGAGGATTGAAGGGAGCAAGGAAAAACCAAAACTAAGAAAGTGGGAAACACTAAGCTAAGCACCCTAAAATTGTGGAAATAAAAGCTTATTTACAAACTAAAATGAGGAGGTCTCACCGAAATGAAAGAGAGCAGGGAGAAACTCAAACATAACCATTAACCAGAATGGAGAAGTATGATCCTTTCCAGAAAAGAAACTTGCACTCCAACAAGCTACAACAAAACCATTTCCTTTCCATGACTTCATCATTTCTAAAAGTGAATCCAGAAGAATGCTAAAAATATGTGACCCAGAAATATTTTCCAAGTAACAAAGCTTAGTCAAAAATTTCTGATTCATCTTTATCCTTTTGAATGTAAGATTTAGAATCATTCCCAATATCAAACTAAAACTTAGAGATCTCCAAGGAAATTATCATATCATCTTTATTATCCAAACACTTCAAACTACTATAATGAAAATAATTTCCAGAATTCATGGTGCTCTCAACATACAATTTTTCTTTTTTAGGGTGAGGATAAATCTTGACTAAGATAACTTTTCCACCCTTTTCTTTCATCAAATCCAAAATTCTTTCATTTAAAATAGAGATATAGATTTGATCAATACCTAAAATCTTGATAAAAGCATTACCATTAATGGGCAAAGAGAAATATGAGCCTATCCAGTAAAGTGGGTTATGTTTTGCAAGGCTGAACCAAAACCAATACCTCCTAGAAAACTCTTCATGTCTGAATGCCACACTAATATAGTGCTAGAAATTAGTGAGCCAAAAATATTTTTGAAACAACTAGGCCTCATCATAGACTGCTAATTTTTTGGAATTCATCTACACATTACTTCTCATGTACTCAACCATTCTTTGCTGAAGAGAAAAATAATCACAAACTTTTGGAAAAGATGCTACAACATATTCACACTCATAACTTTCAACTTTATCTTTTAATACAGAAATTTCAGAATCTACATCAAGACTGAAATAGCATTAGTCTTCTTCACACAAAGGGTCAATCCAAAATGAAACAACTTTATCATCCTTTGTACCTATCAAGTCTAAAAAATCTTTATCAAAATTTAAAACTTTAATACTTGAATTAGTTGTAGAAGAAGACTTACATTCAGCTGGGACTAAAGATTGATTAACTTCCATTTCATGACAAAGGAAAATGGAATTCAGCTCTTCATCATCTTCATGATGCAACACTTTGTAAGCCACTAAAGATCTTTGCACAAAATTTTCTCTTGCATCTTTTTCTTCAATTGAAATTCTAGACTTAGTGAAAGAATTATCAATAAATGTTTCATCCTTTCCATCAATACAAATTTCTCCTAGAATACTCAGCTTTGCATGGTTTTCAGAACTAAATGATTCTAATATAGGATCATTACAAACTTGTGAAAATTGAAAAACATTTCTACCATAATCTTCAACAAAATTTAACTTTTCATAGTCCAAAAGTGCATGAAACATAGAATTATTTTCAAAAGACACCTCATGCAAAAGATTATCTCTATTTTCATCAAATTTGAAACATTCATTATTAGGAGCAAAATAAAGCATGGACAAATTTTCATTTTCTATGGTTCTTACAAATTCCTTGTCATTGTCAAGGATTCCTTTGTCCATGGAAATTTATTCTTCTAGAAACTTTGGTATTTCTTGTTCTCCTAGAACCAAGCAATTGACTAATACTGGTTCTTCTTTTACTAATTTTTCTTCAAGTAAACTTGCTAAAACATACTTCCCTTTTCTTTGGTCTTCAACAGTAAAGTATCTTTGGATAAAACACTTTAATAGTAGAGCAGATTGATGATCTTCTAAAGGATTTAATCCCTTTCATTCAACTTCAGTAATACTTTGTTTAAATGTAGTCCAAAGGAATTGTAAGTTAGGATCACTCTCAAAATTTAGTTCTTCAAATGTGGGTTTCCTTTTGATTTGCTTTCTTGGTTGAACTTCTTGCTCACTCAAGACTAAAAAATTATAGGAAACAAAATTAGGTGGGACTTCTGAAACCACTTCATCATCCACCTTTAATTCATTGCTTAGCTGCAACACCCTTTCCTCACAATGCTAAAATAACTTCCTTTTTACCTCTAGCTCTTTCATCTTGTGATATATGGAACAAACACTTCTCCATAAAATAATTGGTGCATGATCTTCTTCAATGCTCAAATTCATTTTCTTCTCATGAGTAATGCTTTCTCTAAAAGAATCAAATAAATCACGCAATACTAGATCATGCATTGGATGAAGTTCAATCAAAGAAGCATCTGACCTTCTTCATTTCACAACTTTAATGGGCATGGTCTTTTAATAATAGAGTCACCCATCTCCTATAGGTAGAGATAATAATAATTCTATAAATGAAAACACCAAACTCAACCAAAAATTATAAGAATCAATAAAAGAGTTGTCAATCTCTAGATAAGAGAGATAATAATAAAATTGAGGAAATAATCGTCAACACTAATCTTCTTTTCTACTTCCTGAGTAAAGTTGCCAAAAATTTGTTGGTAAATATATTGTTCATTCGAATATAACTATTAAATGCTCAAACCTATGAGAAACAATTTGATACCAACAATTGGCTAATCTATCATGAGGTTTATAGATTTTCTCTGAATTAAAAGGTACAACTTCCTTATCAATGATATTCAATGAATCTTGTTTTATTCCTAAACCAATTGGGTGTGTTCTTAACCTAAGAATGAAAGAGGAAAACCAAGCCAGTCTAGACAAAACTAACTCAGGCAGAGAATTAAATTATACACCTAGCCAACCCCAAGAATTCATACTTCCTATGACTCCACAACATTGGTAATGCAATTTGAATGCTATGTATGCAAATGCAATAAAAAATGAAATGAAAGAGAAAGTTAAATAATTCCAATTCCTGTAATAGGAATGTCTGCAAATACTTTGATCTACAATGCATTCATTATTCAACACAAGATGCAAGATGATGCCCAAAACTGAAAATAAAAATACTCTGATTGATTATAATCAAAAGAGAAATAACTAAATGCTCTGATTCAGATTAAAACTCCTATTACCTTGAACATCACAAATAAGAATGCTCAAATTTTATTTGATCATAGATTATGCTAAATCTATTACAAAAATTCAAACTCTTAACATGTATAATGAAAATGTAGAAAACTAAACTAAGTTCCTTCCCCATACTCTAGCTCTCTATCTCTCACAAAAAAGAAGAATCCCCTACAAATGAAAATGTTTTACAGTAAATACATTCTTCAACAACTATTTGGTTTCTTCTGATGACTTTTTAGTTCTATAACCGACTCTTGTCTCTTTGACTTCTCATATTTTTCCTCTTGAAAACTGACATACTTATAAACTATGATTTATAAGGATATACATTAACATATTTGAATGATGTTTGGACAAGTGATATCAAAATAAATTAAATTAAAATCAAAATGTTCCTTTGCTGGTCAGAATGAAAACTAATTTTGCCTGTAAAGTTACGTGTTATTGTGAGGGGCATATCTTTTGATTCTACTATTGGATTGATCTTAGCTTTGGATATGTTTTTCCAAACCTAATTATTTGCATTGATGTTGATTCTTTTCTAAATTTTGGGAGTGATTCTCTAGAATTCTTGTGGTGGAAAATCCCAAATGAAGGTTGAAAAGCATACCAAGTTCTTAGTTTTCCACTTCTTTGTTGTAGGTGAAATTCACACATTCTAGTAACAATTACACTTTGAAAATAATTAACAAGAAATAATTCTTCTTTGCTATTATGTTACTAGTTATTAAACACTCCAATTCATCCTTTGTGGAAATTTAACTTTTGTCTTCTCCCTTTGTGGAAAACTCCATATTGACTGCGAAAGGTGTAGCAGAAAATGAATTTTCCACTTCATATTTAATATCATGTTGATGTCCAAATCTTCAAGTGATAAATCATTATGAGATTATCATTCTTTATTTAATCAATTAAGAGCTCTTTTCCATCTCTCTATTGTGGATTTGATGCTTGGTGGAAATTCCATTTTTGAGTGTGAAAAGCACACCCAATTTTCAATTTTCCATTTCCATGTATTGGGCACAATTTTGATGTTGATTGATTCACAAATTACTTTTCTAGAGTGATCTTGATACTAGACCCATATATCTTCATTGTGGATTGACATTTTCCTTTTCTCTCCTCATGTGAAAAAATTGAACTTTGACTGCAAAAGGCGTAGTAGAAAATGAATTTTCTCCTACGCATTTTTCCTTTTGGTGGAAAATGAAACATTTGTTTCTCTAATGGAAAATATAAAAATACTATGAAATTCTTAGTGGAAAATGAGTTTTCCACTATGCTTTTCCCTTTGGTGGAAAATGAAACATTTTCTTCTCCAATGGAAAATCTAAAAATGATTGTGAAAGGCATACCAAAAAATGAGTATTCCACTACGCATTTTTCTTTTGGTGGAAAATCCTGAGTTGACTACTCCATTGTGGAAAATTCAAGAAGTTCTTCTTCATGGTGGAAAAATGAACTTTGAATTCAAAAATTGTAGTGAAAAATGAATTATCTATTTCTTTAAAACTTTGTCAGATTTTCACCATTTTGCTTCCACATCTGCGTATCTAGACTTAGAAACAATTTTAATCCTTCATAGAAACTTTCTTAGAATCAAGAAATACATTAGTAGAAATTTATCATGGGTGGTGACTTAATTTTTTTGAAAATTGATGTACTTTTAGTGCACCTACAAAATGGAGCAAATCTATTGGTACCATCATCAACCATAGACGAATCCTTAAGAGTAGAGTCTTTGAGGATAGAGTAACGTTTAACCAAAGCCCTAAACCACCAAGAAGGTATTTTCTTTATTTCCTTTATTTTGTAGGACAATGTGCAACAATATGTCCAGTCGCAAAGTAGGCCCTACAACAAAAAGGAATTCCTTCATAGTCTAGAGTCTAAATCCATGAACCATTAGGGGAGTCAAGTTTGATCTTCTTAGTGAGGCCCTTCAAAGAATTAACCACCATGAGGATGTGAGTATAAGGGGTATAAAAAATATCAAATGATTTAGAATCCACCATTTCAAATTCACCAATTATATCTCCCATACCTTCTAGAACTAAATCTAGCCATAGGTGAAGGGTAAGATTAGGAGCTTGACCCAAAGAGGCATATGTGAAAAATATTTAGATGCAGGGTAAATCTAGATAGATTCATAAATCAATGAGTCTCGATCATTAATGTTAATATTAGAATGTATCAGAGAACAAAAACCCCAAACCACCAAGGTCTTTTCTTTGATTTCCTCAATTCTATAGGATAGCACACACCAATATGCCCAGCCCCAAAGCAAACCCTACAATAGAAAGAAATTCCTTCATAGTTTGGATTATAAAGTCCTACATATTTCAAAAAGAGTGATGATTAGTTATGTGTTTAGAAAAAAAATATGGAAGAGGTCCTAAGAAAGAAACAAATTGAGGTATGAGAGAACAAAAACTTAGCGAATAAAACACATGTGAAAACCTCCAAAAATAACATATAATCATTTAAAACATACCATTGCTTTCATCTTCAAAGAAAATGTCTTGGCATCATATAGATTCACCTTCATATTAGTAATGAGATCAAGGAATGACTCGAGGATTGTTAATCCTTCTGAAAGTGCTTCATTGTTTGCCTACAAGAGAAGTTGTTATATATATATATATATATATATATAGAGGGTATATTGCTTGTCTTATAACTATAACTAATGTAAGTTAATATATTAAAGAGACATGCCTATTTATATCACATTTATATTCATTTGTATAGTAACATGGAAAACACATAAAATATCCACAAGTGCTATTACAAATTACAGAATAGATTAATTGATCCTATTTCACTAACATGGTATGAGAGGAAAGTTCGATCATGAGCCTATTCTTTCATAAATCTAAATAACCTTGTTGGTTGATATATGATATCAAAAGGTGTTCATATATATTTGAGTTTGAACAAATAATTCGGAGCATGGCCTCCATATCATACATAATCAAATAATATGTCACTCTACACCAAGCACGATGTTGGTATCATATATCCTTCGATGGAGATGTCAAAGAAAAAGGGTATGCAAATAACTTAGCCAACTATCTATGAGAGTGATGTAGGGGACTTCCCTTAATACCATAAACTCATAACAGAAACAAAGAGACAACAACAAATTTGAGAGAAAAATATGGACTTCTTATTATCACTACAAATGCGGAATTACAGAATTCTCAATTACAATACGCTAACCCAAATGGGCACCTTTATTATAGTAATTTGCAAGATAGTGTTATGAACTACCACCCCGAGTTGTCCTAGACAATGTTTGGGCCTTTCTTATATAGGCAGTTTTGCACTGCCTGAGAAGGTTCTAGATGCTCAAACTTAATACCTAGGGTTGATAGATCATAACAATACACATAGAGTTGGCCAAATACATCTTTGACAAATTATTTTAGAAATTTAAGTAGCCCCACTTCCAAAGACCGTAACTCATAAACCCTTTCTCTGATTGGCTATTATAACCACTTTTTAGAAATGCTACCTCTTGATATATAGGCTTAGAATGGTGCTAGTGCCCTTCTATTGCATTTTTAGAACTCATCCAGGCACTCTAAGGCCTCCAACAGTGAGCCTAAATATTTTTTTACAAATTTTTCAACTGAAAATCTGTGATAACTTCTCTGATACTAATGCTTGAGCAATGAGATTTTTATGGAAGGCTTACAACTCTAAAATGAACCTTCCTGTAGAAAATGAGAACATTTTGAGCTCATATGACAAACTTACTAAAAATACTAAATTTCCATAAATAGTAACCACCCTGTCTATTAGTCCTTATTAAAATAGAAAAGACTATAAATAAAATATTTTTGGGTGATGTAAGATTTCCCTTGCCCCAAAAATGCTCCTACATTAGACACCCAATGTAATTTGAGAGGTGACCCCATTAGGTCTTAGGTTCTTAGAGGAAAACAAGGATAGTTAACCTCCTCCTTTGCTAACCATGATTAATCCTCAACTGGTCTCCCTTTCCATTTGACCATATATTCCTCATAAGTTCTATTTTTGGTACTTTTTCCAATATGACTATCTAGTACCTCCTCAATCTCCTTTGTATCTGAACTAGCAACTAGAATGCTCCATTATGCTTCTGCAACTTCATTCCATAACCTCCTTCATAATATTCTATCAAATTTGAAATATTAAATACTGGTAAAATATTCAATATAGTAGGCAACTCCACTTCATACACATTTCCATAATCATGCCTCTTCACTATCTTGCATAGTCCAAACTTCTTTATCTTTAACTTATTATATTTACCCACTAGAAAATGCTCCTTTCTCAAATGAACCAAGACTTCATCTCCAATTTAAAATTCCTTGTATCTCCTTTTCACATATGCCTTAGCCTTATACTATGTATTCATCTTTATGATGTGCTTCGTTACCTCCTCATGGATATTCTTCAAATGTTTAGCAAAATCTTCTATTTGAGCACTACTTATCTCTCCTTTATCCAACTATCTCAGTTTAGAAGCATTTTTGGGACTACTCCCCTATACAATCTAGAATGGCGATTTACCAATACTCTTATTGATAGAATTATTATATGCAAATTCTGCTTGTGGTAAAATCATATCCCATCCTTTTGGTTTATCTCCAACCAAGCATCTCAAAAAATTTCCCAAATTAAAATTTATAGCTTCTATCTATTCATTAGTCTGTGGATGATGTGATGAACTAAACTACAAATCTGTCTTTAACTTCTTCCATAATGTATGCTAGAAATACCCAACAAATTTGGTATCTTGATCTAAAACTATACTCTTTGGCAGACCATGTAATCTCACCACTTCTCTGAAAAATAACTTTGCCACATGAACAACATCACTAGTCTTCTTGCAAGGAACAAAATGTGCCATCTTTGAAAACGTATCAACCACTAAAAAATTAGCATCATGCCTACACTATGTCCTCGATAATCCAAGAACAAAATCCATGATGATATCCTCCCATGGCTTCTCTAGTATAGGTAATGGTTGATACAACCATATACTCCACTTCACTCCTTTTTCTATCTAACATACTTTGTAGCTTTGTACAAATTTGATCACATCTTGCTGCAACTATGGCCATTAATAATTTTTAGCAACCAAATCTATGGTTTTATCTCTAGCAAAATGTCCTAGCAATCCTCCACTATCCTTCTCCTTGATGAGGTTCTCTCTCATTGAACCTATGGGAATGCACAAATGGCTTCCTTTGAACAACATACTATCTTGGATCATAAAATCGAATGACTTTATCTTATCAAGTGTAACAGGTTCTGTATAAGCCTTCCATGCTTCACCAAAATTAGGATCATCTTGACACAAGGAAGGATAGAGATAACTAGGGTCAAAGGCTCACCCATCTATCCAAACCATCCTACAAGAGTTAACACAACAAACAAATAAACAAAGAACTACAACCAAAGGAGGAAGAAGAGTGAAATACTTTTATTGATTCATCAAAATATCTTCATACATGCCTAGCTATAAGGCCTTTTGAGTTGTGGCCAATTACAAATACATTCACATTTAAAGATCCAACTACAAATTCACACTTTTCAATTTTGCTCCCAATCCTTTTCCCAAAAACTAACCTAACTCTAAGCCTAAATACTCTATATATACTTGCCAAAATGGCTTAAAAATTATTCTAGAACATTACATAAGAGGAATGCCAACCCAATAATGGTCTGGACACATCCCAAGAAAAGATCTTGACATAAATGTTGGGATCAAAATAAATCTTGCAAGTCAGCTCGCACAAATCATGACCAAATATTGACACTTAGCATATATTAGATAACTTTGCACATAAAGTAACACTCAACATACATTGGGTAACTCAAAAAATGAAAGAATTGCTATAGTAACTTGGCACATGAAGGAATTACTAACCACATGAAGGAATTACTAACCACATGAAAGAATTGCTAGAGTAACTCAACACATGAAGGAATTGCTAGGCACATGAAGGAATTGCTATAGTAACTAGGCACATAAGGAATTGCTAAGCAAATGAAAGAATTTCTAGGCACATGAAGGATTTGATAGGCATATGAAGGAATTTCTAGGCACATGAAGGATTTTCTACGAAAATGAAAGAATTGCTAGGCACATGAAGGATTTCTAGGTGCATGAAAGAATTGCTAGGCACATAAAGGATTTTCTAGGGACATGAAGGAATTGCTAGGCACCAACTTGCAGAATGAACAAAAATGAGCAAGATAACAAGGAAACTCAAGATCCTCCTACATCAAACAACTCAGATTGAAGGAAATGATTCTTCTAAATCATTGAGATGTCACAACTTGAGCTTAGTCCAACTCAAATTGAGAAATCCATGAGACATCTTCAATAGGTCTGTTCTTCCACTTCACCAAATATTCATAGTAATATTTTCCTCTTGTGGTCTTCCCAACTCTTTGATCCAATATCTATTCAACTTCTTCAATCTAATTCTTAGGATAATCATCTGATACAACAACTTCATTCTCTAACTCATGATACTTATACCAATCAGAAACATTTAATTTATGAGATATATCCATGTCATCAGGTAACTCAACTTCATAAGCATTACCACTGTCAAACTTCTTCAAGACCTTACAAGGTCCAAATTTATTCATCTTCAACTTACTATATGTTCCAATTGGGAATCTTCCTTTCTTTAGATGAATCATCACCTCATCACCAACTTGAAAATCATGGTGTCTTCTAAACTAATCAGCATTCTCCTTATACTTTTGATTACTTTGTTCCAACCTCAACTTCACTTCCTTATGTAAAGACTCCATAAAATCAACAAATTCTTCTCTTGTAGTGCTTCACTTTTCTTCACTAGCAACATCTCTCAAAATCTGATATACCTCTAGGATGCATTCTAGTAATAATCTTAAAAGGTGTCCTCCTTGTACATCTATTCATAGAATTATCATATGCAAATTCAGGTTGTGCCAATACCATCTCCCAATTACTTGGCTTATTCCCAACTAAACATCTTAGAAAATTACCCAAGCTTCTATTCACAACCTCTATATGTCCATCTGTTTGTGGATGGAATGTAGAACTAAACTTCAATTCAATACCCATCTTCTTTCACAAAGTCTTCCAAAACTAACCAACAAACTTACTATCTCTATAAAAAATAATGCTTCTTGGTAATCCATGCAATCTCACAATCTCTTTAAAGAAAAGTTCAACAACATGCTCAATATCTTATGCCTTCTTACATGGTATAAAATGAACCATCTTAGAAAATTTTTCCACTAAAGAAAATATAGAATCATACCCTTTCACTATCTTAGGCAATCTAAGAACAAAATCCATACTGATGTCACTCGAAGGTTTCTCAAGAATAGTGATGGGTGTATATAAACTAGTATTTTGAGTTACTCCTTTTGCAACTTGAAAAAATTGATAACTCTTTACAAATTTCTAAACAGCCTTATACATTTGTGGCCAATAATACTTCTCTTTCAGCAAACTCAATGTCTTATCAATTTGAAAATGTCCAGCCAATCCACCACTATGCTTTTCCTTAATCAGATTCAACCTCATAGAACTTCTAGGAATACACAACTAAATGCCTTTGACCAACATACTTTCTTGAATGAAATACTCGTCATACTTACTTATGTGATCTATTTGACTTGTTGCTCTGCACTCTCTCCATGCCTTAGAAAAATCAGGATCAGCATCATATAACTCTTTCATTTCATCAAAACCAAGAACTTCAACCTTCATTTTAGTCAACAAAGAATGGCTTCTAGTCAATGCATCAACAACTTTGTTAGTAAATCCACTCTTATGCTTAGTAACAAATGCAAAACTCTGCAAGTACTCAACCCACTTCATATGTCTCTTATTTAATTTATGTTGGCTTCCCAAGTATTGTAAAGCTTTATGATCAGTATACAACACAAACTCCTTAGGAATCAAATAATGTCTCGACTTCTTCAATGCTTGGACAATAGCATAAAATTCTTGATCATACACAAAATATTTCCTTTTAGCATCATTCAACTTTTCACTAAAGAAAGAAACAGGTTTACCTTCTTGACTTAATATAGCTCCTATTGCATTACCACTTGCATCACATTCAACTTGAAATACTTTGTTGAAATTAGGAAAAGCCAATATAGGTAATTCAACAACCTTTTATTTCAAAGTCTCAAAACTCTTATCAACTCCACATGTCCACTTGAATTCCTTTTTATCTCCACTCATTGTCTCAGTCATAGCATTACAAACAATACTATAATTCTTTATAAACTTTCTGTAAAAACTAGCCAAACCATGAAATGATCTTACCTCACCCACATTCTTATATGTAGAACATTCCAAAATTTCTTTGACCTTCTTAGGATCCATCTTTAATTCATCAGCTAAAATCAGAAATCTCAAATACATAATCTCCTCTTGCATAAAAGAACACTTTTATAGATTAATCAACAACTTTTTCTCTTTCAACCTCTGCAATACTTTTGTAATATGCTCAAGATGTTCTTCCTTAGTCTTATTGAATATCAAAATATCATCCAAATAAAGAATCACAAACTTACCCATAAATATTTTCAGAACTTCATTCATCAACCTCATGAAAGTACTAGGTGTGTTAGTCAAACCAAAAGGCATAACCAACCATTCATACAAACCATCTTTTCTCTTGAAAGCAATCTTCCATTCATCACCTTCTCTAATTCTAATATGATGATAGCTACTCTTCAAATCAATCTTGGTAAAATAATTTTCTCCACTCAAACAATCCATTATGTCATCCATCCTCAGCATAGGAAACCTATATTTCACTATTATCTTGTTAATGGCTCTAGGATCAGTATACATTCTCCATTCTCCATTCATTTTAGGTGCTAATATAGTAGGTAAAACACATGAAATCAAGCTCTCTCTAATCAAACCTTTTTGCAACAACTGATGCACTTGTCTATTAAGTTCTTCATTCTTCGCAAGTGTCAATCTATATGGTGCTTTGTTTGGCAAACTAGCTCCAGGAATCAGATCCATACAATGACTTATACTTCTTACTAGAGGTAAACCATCAAGATTATCATCAGCAATTATGTCTTTATAATCATTCAAAAATTCTATGATTTCTACTGGTACTCAACTATCACTATCTAATGTCACTCAGTCATTACTAGCTTTTGTTGCCTAGTCATTACTACCAACACTTGGTCCTCCAGGAACTATAGCAAAGAAAACTTGATTCTTCTTTACTTCTTTTTCAAATTTCTTTCCATTAACCATGCAAAATTTTATTGCAGTACAACTGACCTCATCTGGACTTTCAATTGAAGATAGCAATGTGTGTTTCTTCCCATTTACCCAAAGAGTATATTGATTCAATCTTCCATCATGTACAACATATCTATCATATTTCCAAGGTCTACCCAAAAAAATATGATAACAATCCATGGGCATAATATCACACAAAATTTCATCAAAGTAATGTTTAATTTTGAACTTCACAAGGCATTTCTCACTTAGCAATATCTTATGCTCATCTTTGATCCATGAAACATGATAAGGTTTTGGATGTTTCATCATCTACAACTGCAACTTGGTAACTAGCTCTTCTAATGCAAGATTTGTAGAGCTTCCACTGTCAATAATCACTTTGCAACATTTTTCAGCCATCTTGCATCTTGTCTTCAAAAGACTTCTCCTTAAAATAGGTTCCTCATCACTTCCCTTGTTACATAAGGTTCTTCTAACCATCAAATTTTCTCTAGCCTCAGGTCCACTTGATGAACTCTCAATGTCTTCTTAAATCAAAACATTTTTATTATTTTGCCCACTTTTAGAAGATCTACATTCAAAAGATCTATGTCCCTCTTTACCACATCTGAAACAATTACCATGAAATCCACCTCTATAATAAGAATTACCTCTTCCTTGATAAGAATTAGTGCCTCCTCAGTAAGAATTACCACTTTTCCATTTGGTCTTGCCTTTGTCATCATTCTTCCATTCAGATCTGCCACCATCACCATAAGATCTACCTTTGTCTCTTTGGAATCTACCACCTCTACCTCTTGGTCTTTGTTCATCTTTCTTTGTCAAGATATCCACAACTTTCAAGGCATATTGATATGCTTCTTCAACACTTTCCAACTTTACAAAACTTATTTCATCTTGTATTCCAGATCTCAATTCGTTAATGTACCTTGCAATTTTCTCAACATCATCATCCACATATCTAGATCTAATGTTCAATCTATAAAATTCCTCGATATATTCTTTCACACTCATGTCCTTTTGTTTCAAATTTTACATCTTTCTCAACAAGCTAACTTGGTAATTAGCAAGGAGGAATTTTTTCTTTACCTTGTTCACTATGTTTGGCCAAGTTCTGATCTTCTCCTTTCCTCTCCTTTGTCTATCAGTTTGCAAGTGTTCCCATCATAGTGATGCATGACCTTTCAACCTAGTGAGTGCAATATTCACCTTTCTATTATCAAGAGTGTTTTCATACTAAAAAAACTTCTCCATATCTGAGATCCAATCCAACACAACATTGGTATCCAATTTTCCATCATAAGGAACAACTTCTACAGCAAGCTTTGAATTTTCCCTAGACAACACTCACAATAGTATTTCCTCATCTTGATCTTCTTCAGGTTCTAGATTATGGTTTGGTGTTACTACTTCATCATCACTTACATCATCAAGATGTGCTCCTCTCCTCTAGGCTATCTCCATAGCATTTAATCTAGTAGCAATTTGTCTCAACCAATCCAATATAACATTATCAACATTATTTCCTCTACCATGAACCATCTTCATAAATCAATTTTTTGCAAGATCGTAACCCTCTCCAAGTTATAGGTCAAATCTATAGATATGCAACCTTAAAACCAAATCTAAATTAGGGTTCTACACTACCCAATCTCCAAAGGATGAACCTCAAGGTCTAATACAAACTAATGCAAAGAAGGATAGAGATAACTAGGGCCAAAGGCTCACCTAGCTATCCAAACCACTCTTCAAGAGTTAACACAATGGTTGCAAACACAAGGAACAACAACCAAAGGAGGAAGAATAGTGAAATACTTTTATTGATTCATCAAAATATCTTCATACATGCCTAGCTATAAGGCCTTATGGGTTACAACCAATTAAAAATTCATTCACATTTAAAGATCCAACTGCAAATTCACACTTTTTAGTTCTACTCCCAATCCTTTTCCCAAAAAATTTCCTAACTCTAAGTGGCTTACAAATTATTCTAGAACATTACATAAGAGGAAGGTTGATCCAACAATAGTTTAGGCACATCCCAAGAAAAGATCTTAACATAAATTTCATGATCAAAATAAATCTTGCAAGTTGGCTCATAGAAATCATGTCTAGATGCTGACACTCGGCATACACTGGGTAACTTGGCACATGAAGAGACACTCTCCATGCACTGGGTAACTCAACACATGAAGGAATTGCTACAGTAACTAGGCACATGAAGGAATTGCTACAGTAACTTGACACATGAAGGAATTGCTAGGAACATGAAGGATTTGGTAGGCACATGAATGATTTTCTAGGCACATGAAGGCTTGCTAGGCACATGAAGTATTTTGCTAGGCACATGAAGGAATTTCTAGGCACCAACTTGCAAAATCAAGAAAAATGAGCAAGATAAGAAGGTAACCTAGGATGCCCCTACATCACATTTGGATACAAAGTACTAAATTTCTTCAACCCAAACACCTCTATCTACATTTCTATCTGCAAAAGTTGTATTCTACTAAGAGCATCTACAACTTTGTTAGACTTCCCACTCTTGTGTTTCAAACCAAATGTATAACTCAGCAAAAAATCAACCCACTTTAAATGCCTTTGGTTCAATTTTCTTTGAATATTCAAATATTGCAAATCTTGATGATTACTTTACAAAATAAACTCCTTGGGAAGAACATAGTGTCTCCACTTCTTCAGTGCTTGAACTATAGCATAAAATTCCTAATCATAAACATAATATTTTTTTTTTTGCATTATTCAACTTCTCACTAAAATAAGCAACAAGTCTACCTTCTTGACTCAAAAAAACTCCTATTGAAGTACCACTAGCATCACAGTCTACTTGAAACACCTTGTTAAAATTACAAAGTGCTAAAATAGGTTGCTTAGTAACTTTTTGTTTCAGCAGATTAAAAATCTTATCTACTCGTATAGTCCACTTAAATTCTTTCTAGGGGACTCTCCTTAATCCCATAAACTCATAATAGAAACAATGAAACAACAAAAAATGTGAGAAAAACATATGGACTTCTTATTATCATCGCAAATGCAAATTAAAAAATTTGCAATTACAATATGCTAACTCAAATGGGCACCTTTATTATAGTAATCTACAAGATAGTGCTACTAATTATCACCCAGAGCTATCCTAGACAATGTTTGAGCCTTTCTTATATAGGCAATTTTGTGCCACTTGATAAGGTTCTAGATGCTCAAACTTAATACCTAGGGCTGATAGACCACTGAAATAAAAATAGAGTTGGTCAAATACATCTTTGACAAATTATTTTAGAAATTTTAATAGCCCAACTTTTGAAGACCATAACTTACAAACAGTTACTCCAATTGGCTATTATAACCACTTTTCAAAAATGCCAGCTCCTGATCAATAGGCTTGAAATGATGCTAGCACCCTTTTGTTGAAGTTACAGACCTCATCCAGGCAGTCTATGGCATCCAATAGTGAGCCTGTAGATTATTCTACAAAATTTTCCTCTAAAAATTTGCAATAACTTCTCTAATACTAATGCTTGAGCAATGAGATTTATATGGTAGGCTTACAACTCTAAAATGAACCTTCCTATAGAAAATGAGAACATTCCAAGCTTGCATGAAAAACTTACTAAAAATAGTAAATTCTCATAAATGGTACCACCCTATCTACTAGTCCTTATTAAAATAGAAAAGAATGAAAATAAAATATTTTTGGGTGATGCAAGATTGCCCTTGTGCCCTGGATTAGACAACTAGGATAATTTAAGAGGTAACCCCTTCATGTCTCAGGTATTCAAAGGAAAACAAAGATAGTTAACCTTGTCCTTTGCTAGCCATGATGAATCCTAAACTGGTCTCCCTTTCCATTTGACTAGATATTCCTCATAAGTTTTGTTTCTAGTACTTTTTCCAACATGACTATCTAGTATCTCCTCAATCTCCTTTGTATTTGAACTAGCTACTAGAATGCTCCACTATGCTTTTGTATCTTCATCTCCATCACCTCCTTCATAATACTCTATCAAATCTGAAATATTAAATACTAGTGGAATATTCAATTCAGCTGAAAACTCCGCTTCATATGCATTTCCATAATTATGCCTCTTCACTATCTGGCATGGTCCAAACTTCTTCATCTTCAACTTATTATATGTACCCACTAGAAAATGTTCCTTTCTCAAATGAACCATGACTTCATCTCCAATTTGAAATTTCTTATATCTCCTTTTCTCATCAGCCTTAGCCTGATACTATGTATTCATCTTTATGATGTTCTTACTTACTTCCTCATGGATATTCTTTAAATGATCAACAAAATCTTTTGCTTTAGCACTTCTTATCTCTCCTCTATCCAACTGTCTCAATTTAGAAGCATTTCTGGGACTACTCTGATATACAATCTTGAATGGTGATTTACTAGTACTCCTATTGATAAAATCATTATATGAAATTTTTTCCTATGGTAAAATCATATCCCATCCTTTTCGTTTATCTCCAACCAAGCATCTCAACAAGTTTCCCAAACAGTAATTCATAGCTTCTATTTATCCATCGGTCTATGGATGTTGTGATGAACTATACTGCAAATCTGTCTTCAACTTCTTCCATAATGTATGCCAAAAATATACAACAAATTTGGTATCTCAATATGAAACTATACTCTTTGGTAGACCATGTAATATGACCACTTCTCTAAAAAACAACTCTACCACATGAACAACATCACTAGTCTTCTCCCAAGGAATAAAATATGCCATCTTTAAAAATCTATCAACCACCACAAAAATAGAATCATTCCTGTGCTATGTCCTTGGTAATCCAAGAAAAAAATCCATGCTAATATTCTCCCATGGCTTCTCTAGTATAGGTAATGGCTAATACAACCTTGTATTCTACTTCACTCCTTTTTCTATTTGACATACTCTGTAGCTTTGTACAAATTTCATCACATCTTATTGCAACTATGGGTAATAATAATTTTCAGCAACCAAAACTATTGTTTTATCTCTCCCAAAATGTCTAGCCAATCCTCCACGATGCTTCTCCTTGATGAGGTTCTCTCTCATTGAACTTTTGGGAATGCACAACTGGCTTCCTTTGAACAACATACTATCTTGGATCATAAAATCCAACCACTTTGTCCTATCAAGTGTAATAGGTTCTGTACAAGCCTTCTATGCTTCACCGAAATCAAGATTGTGTAGATATAAAGTATTGAGTTCCTTGAAACCAACCACCTCTATCTGCATTTCTATCAGCAAAAATTGTCTTCTACTAAGAGCATTTGCAACTTCGTTAGACTTCCCACTCTTGTGTTTCAAAACAAATGTATAACTCTACAAAAACTCAACCCACTTTAAATGCCTTTGGTTCAATTTTTCTTGACTATTAAAATATTGCAAAGCTTGATGATTAGTATACAAAACAAACTCCTTAGGAAGAAGATAGTGTCTACACTTCTTTAATGCTTGAATTATAGCATCAAATTCTTGATCATAAACAAAATATTTTCTTTTCACATCATTCATCTTCTCACTAAAATAAGCAATAGGTCTACCTTCTTGACTCAAAATAGCTCCTATTACAGTACCACTACATCACAGTCTACTTGAGACACCTTGTTAAGATCAAGAAGTGCTAAAATAGGTTGCTCATAGCTTTTTGTTTCAACATATTAAAACTCTTATCTACTCATACAGTCCACTTAAATTCTATCCAGGGGACTCTGTTTAATACCATAAACTCATAATAGAAACAAAGAAAAAAAATGCAAGAAAAAAAATTTACTTCTTATTATTGCTGCAAATGTGGAATTACAAAATTCTCAATTACAATATGCTAACCCTAATGGGCACCTTTATTACAGTAATCTGCAAGACAATGTTGTGAACTATCACCTAGAGTTGTCCTAGACAATGTTTGGGCCTTTGTTAAATAGGTAATTTTGCACCACCTAGGAAGGTTCTAATGCTCAAACTTAATACCTAGGGCCAACAGACAATAACAATACACATAGAGTTAGCCAAATACATCTTTGACAAATTATTGTTGAAATTTTAGTAGCCCAACTTCCAAAGACCATAACTCACAAACTATTGCTTTGATTGGTTATTATAACCACTTTTTGAAAATTCCAACTCTTGATCTATAGGCTTGGGATTGTGGTAGCACCCTTCCATAGAGTTTTTAGACCTCATCTGGGCACTCTAAGGCCTCCAATGGTGACCCTAAAGATTTTTCTGCAAAATTTTCCACCAAAAATTCATAATAACTTCTCTAATACTAATGCTTGAGCAATGAAATTTTTATGGTAGGATTAAAACTCTAAAATGAACCTTCCTATTGAAAATGATAAAATTCTAAGCTCATATGAAAAACTTACTAAAAATAGTAAGTTCTCATAAATAGTAACCACCCTGTCTACTAGTCCTTATTAAAATAGAAAAGGACTAAAAGTAAAATATTTTTGGGTGATGCAAGATTTCCCTTGCACCCAAGATGCTCTTGCATTAGAGAGAATGTTCTTAGAGGGGAGTTAAAGTCCATGCCTATTGAATATACACTATTTTTGAAAATATTGATTTTGGTGTCGACTCTCCCCTAGGATGATTTGATTAAGGAAAATCAACTCTTGTTGAAGAAATTCTATCTAAGCACTACTCTACAGTGCGCCCCTATTCTGATCAATATCTAGATGTAGCCTTGTAGATGTAAGTTTTTGACTACTTGTGTATATAGTTCTTAAACAATCATGACTAAAGATGATGCTTTCAAGATGATGAAGTCATGGAAAAAATTTATAGTCATAACGGAATACCATTTGCGGCAAGATAAAACTTGCTTATGAATCAAGCAATGCTAGATAAAATAATACTAAGGGCTTCAAAAGTTTGTGTGTGATCCTAGATTAATGTCTACGCCATGGACTATATGAATTATTGCATTGATATGGCATTGAGAAAAAAATGTGTGATCTACAGTAGAGAGTGTTGGATCATTTTTGACATGGAGATTTTAATGTGGGTCTTACATATAAGTTTTGTATGGTGTAGTTTTGAAGGCATATAGATCTCTAAAGGTTGAAATTTAATTAAATAAAAAGACATGAAATATCACATACTCCTGGTGGTGAAGGAATACAACATATCAATAGAGATTACAATC
This sequence comes from Cupressus sempervirens, assembly GCA_028749045.1. NCBI lineage: Eukaryota > Viridiplantae > Streptophyta > Pinopsida > Cupressales > Cupressaceae > Cupressus > Cupressus sempervirens. The sequence goes on from CM053783.1 coordinate 104,889,380, forward strand.
ATTAGCATTGGACTGTTAGATAATCATAAAATTATATAGCCAAAACAATAGTTCATAGCCCAATCAATAGTCTGCGGTAAAGAGCACATGTCAAGAATAAAAGATTCATCTTTTCTATCAGTGGTTACTCCAACTGATCTAAATCAAGGATGTGGAAAAAATTAGAGCTTTAGTATAATTGAAATAATAAAGATAAAAATTTCATATGCAAATGATTATTCATTCCTTTCAATTAAAGAGGAACATGTATTTACTAAAGTTACAGTGTTGAACAAAGAGTTTGTTGATGATTAAAGAAAACCATATGTGGTACTAAATTCATACATTTGAATAAGACCATGATATCTCTATAATAGGTGACATTCATATTTAATATTGTCAAGAAAATATAACTGTCATTTGCCGAAGATCATTATTGAGCAAGTTATTTGCAAAAGCTCATCAATTCCCCATTAGATGATTTGTTAACTTTGTCAAGACTCGCTCGTAAAGAAGAAGGGTAACCTATGACTATAACATCATGAGTTGACTAGTGCTATATATATTATACATATATGGAGTGATATATTGCTAATATATTAACTTTCACATCAAAAGAAGACTAGAAACATGTTGATAAGCCTGTCATATGGATTACTTGGTATACATTGTGAAAGCTTCACCTGGATGACTTTCTATACATTGTGAAAGTTTCATGTTTACAAATTTTGATGAATCCATGTATACTATTTTATTCAAAAAAGGATGTTAAAACAATAGTTTATCAGACTCCTATCTTACAAATATTTCTAATCTTTCTTATCAACAAAGATAATATGCAAAGTCAGAGTTGATTTATAGGGAGACAATATTGGGTACAATAGTAATTTTGAGTCAAAGATACTTTTATACACATGTACAGCCCCACAAATAGAATATATGTATGTGTTCCTTATTCAAATGAATGGATGTGTGAGTGAGCACATTTAAAACATCTAGAAGTGACTACAATCAATATTGAAAATTATTGTGGAGAATGAAGAACTCATTTCTCAAAGTGTCTGAATCTCTAATTCATAAAGTAATACATGTAAAATTAATTTGAAAAGGTGAAGTAGTATGGGTTCATCAAATTGAATTTCAGAATAGATATAGAATATTATTCTTGACATTATTGCAAGTTTCAGAGGGAAGAATAAATAGACTCCCATCATAGTATTTGTAAAACATCAAAGTTTAAAATATCAATTAAAGACCTAACAAACAGAGTTTACAGTTAACATATTCCATAGTATTTTAACCTATATGATCAATTTGAAAATGATATGCTTAATATTTATGGATCCTAGATATCATAAGATATACTTGACATCCTTCATAAATATCATACCCAAGAAGTTGAATGACACCATCAATGGTGTCTTGTAATGAAACATTAATACAAATTAACTGTGCCTTTTTGTTACCAAGAAAGACTAATATATAGAAAGATTTGTGAAATCTATACAAGACAACATAAAGGACCAAAATTTGATACTTACATGCATCTTACCTTTTTGTGAAATCCCAAGATCTTTCCCATCGCTAGGATCCAAAATCAACATTTCCTGCTCATTACAACATTATGCCTCTTCATCATAATGCTCATTCACTACTTTCAACCACTTTTCATATTCCTTATTCACTTGATTAATTGATAGTTTCTTACCATCTCTCTCTATATGAAGATTCACTAAAAGTGAACCACATCAAACATAATAGTATTCATCTTAATAATTTTTTTGTTGTAAAACTCTAACATCACAAAAATGAAACACCTACTAATGTAATAAACAAGTAAAAAGATCAAAAAAATAAATTTAACTACTTCTAGTAAGCTACCTACTTGGAGAGCTACCATTAGGCTTGTTGCAAAAATTTCTTAATGAAATTTTGAATTGGTTCTTGTGGAAAAAGTCAGTCTGCAAAAGGAACATACCAACAATCATTTAGATACAGTAAAGTTATACATGTCAAAAAGTTGTTTTCCATAGAATAAAAATAAGTATCCAAAGTAATGTTTGTGAGGTGTTATGGTTACTTAAAAGAGCCTACAATCTAGATCCAATAGGCCATGCATTTTATTTTAAGTGCATGGAGATATCCATTATAAATCAATTTTAATTACAAACCTAGCTAAATTGGGACATTTTGAATCAATATGTGGATAGTTTTGGATTCCCAATCCATAAATTCCATTATGCCTATGCCTTAAAATATGGTAGGAGATATTGACATGTATTAAGTTTTATAAATATAAAAAAAGAGAAAATTCTAAACTAATATTCATTTGACGTTTCTAAAGTAAAATACAAGAATTCTCTCTAATTATGTGAGTCATTATTAGACCACAAAGATTGAAATTAATAATTTTTTATTCAAAAGATGATAAACAAATTACATCTACCAAATGACTACATTTTAATTATACATTTTATAATATAGATGCCAATTAAAATGTGTGTGAACACCTTTATGTTTTAACAGGTTCCTATGTTATAACAATAGGTTATAGAAGTTGTTGAATTACATTAGGCTTAAGAAAAATTGTGGCACTAGCTTAAGTCAATCTTCCAACTGATGCCTAATATCAATTTTCCCTTCTCACATGTAAAAACCATCATAATTCACTAAGATCCATTACAAAACAATATTATTGTAACCTTGAAATTTGGTACTGGTGACTCAAAAATTTGTTCACTATTCTAAGTTTTATGAGCATCTTACATATTTGCGCTAATTGTAATCAACCCATGTTTACGATAAATCTACATTGATGTTTATGTTACTTAAAATACATACTCCTTTTCACCTTCAAGAACCAGATAAGCCAATCACAATCTTTGAGATCTTGAATAATATAGCTCATAGTTTATAGAATTTTGTTAGCACCTCACAGAATGATCACCTAGCAGTTAGTAGTGGAAGCAAAAATGATGTTATTGGTTATATTGAGTAGTTATATGATGATCTTTTTTTCTTGAAATGATGGAGATTTTAGTCATTACAAGAGAATGAATAAAAAATAACCACCAGGCAAAGTTTCCCGAAACAAGAAAAGTGAGACAATCAAATTTCCTACCCTCTAACTTATGTTCCATCTCTCTTCCTATTAAGGAATTAAGGTTGACAAATTGCATCCAGTGACAACTTTGATGAGAAAAAAATCAATGAAATGATCCATAATGTTGTTCAACGTGAAAAAATATGATCAATTTTCTCTGTGAATAAGACCTTGCCTATTTTTCATCCATATGTAAAATCATCTCTAAACAAAACAAAAGCATATTTAAAAGAAATTATGAATTCAGCACCTCGATATGCAACCATGGCACCTAAGCTACTCTTCTCATAATAGAAAGTAGATAGAGGAAAATGAAAACCTACAAGTAAGATGCTACATTCTTAATTACAAGAAAATAAATAGAATATGTTCTTCCAATTGACTTGTATAATAAATAAACCCTATTATATAATTAATAGGAAGACTTTGAAATTGTAGATTTATAATTGAGTCTTCCAGAGGAGTACCATGATTTAATCCATACATTGGAACTAATTAGGAGATTTTAGAATATAAAACTAGAAGTTTATGGAGCTTTTTGGATTGACAAGGATATGTTGAAAATGTTCTCTAGTGAGTCCAGCAAGATTTTAAAAAAATTAATGGCTGGAGGAAAAAATAAGAATTACAATCAAGGTAAATAATATTGAATTCAAAAATCAAATCAAGGGAATAAACAGAAAAATAATCAAAAGAAGAGATAATCAACAAGGCATAATTTTTAAAAGCAACATTATGATTTGAGAAATTATAGACACACATCAAATCCTATAATTGTGGTTAAGGGCATCAACATGATCATTTCCATAAAAAATGGTTTGAGATTGAAAACAAACTATATATGGCCATAAAAGTATGAAAAGATGAACAAAGATACTCCAAAATATTTGTATGCATGTAATGCTAGAAAGGTGAAAGAAAAGGATCCTAGATTGATCCTAAGTTGGTGAGCCAAGAATCACCATCAACGTCATAGAAGTGATGTAGTAAGATAAATTCTAGAAACAACTAGGTAGTAAGGAAGAAAGCCTTGTTGTTAAGTCAATGATGCAAAATTTTGATACTTAAATTGTTCACACAGCTAAATCCATAAAGTTATTTACATGTATTATCAAACCTCAAGGATATTAGTATGTGTAGTCTAAGTAATGTGAATTTGATGAGGACACTTTTATAGTAGTTAGCCTTTTTTAAGTCACACTTGCTATAAGTTTTGGGTGTGACCACTTATTCTGAACTAGTTAATGTTTATAGCCTATGCATGGAGTGTGACATTTTGAATCAAGTTATAGCAACATTAAATTATTTTCCCAATAGTGACTTAGAACCATCATCTATGTCACACTATTTGAGCCCATATCCTCTCTCATTCTAGTTCAAACAACTTTGCAGTTTAGCTGAATATCATTGAGGATTCAGTCCCAAAATAATGTCCTTTCAAGTTTTACAAAATGTGGGTGATGGATCAAAACTTAATAAATACAATAGAAGAACAGGTTAAGGAAGAAGAGGTATTAGGATCAAAATATATTATATTACTTGGTAACTAAGCTAAATATGATCAAGAATAAATTTATACTTTGGTAATAGTTTTGAAGAAAAAGAAAGAATAGATTAGGAAAGAATAGAAAGATATCCTTGGTATGTTAGTTTGAGCTTCACTTGGTTTCGAAAATACTTTAATATTCTCTACTTAACAATGCTAACCACATGAAAATGAAAGCTCATCTAGCCTCAACCCCTCCCCTTAACATCAATCTAAATTACCCATTATCATCTAATTACATACTTCATTCATTCATTCATCTATTTATGAACTATAACTTTCAATCAATAAAATCACATAATATTCATTAATATGATATAAATTTTATTAATACACAATACTAATCAGGACTTCATTAACACATAAAAATGTTCATTAACATGACATAAAAATCAATATTAATATGCAACATTCATAGATAATTACTTAAAACAAAGTTCTTTCACTATCCAACAAAGTTTATCAGACAAGGTCTATCAAAGAGAATTTTTAAACTGTGAGTCCTCACCCCAACCCATCATAGCATAGATACTATATTTTTATTTTGCTACTTAGGACTGGATATCTTGACATATATTTTTGAGACTTAATGGACAGTAAATTTTTCTGCTTATCCAATGATATTTACCTTGTGATTTCCTATTATGATATGTATTAGGACTTTATTGGCATAGTCGTTGAATTAATGAATGTTTAATTAGTACTTCATTATTATGATAGAAAATAGAATTATGATGTGATTCAAATGCTTAATTTGATCTTGTTAAGGAAGTCAGTAATATGTAGATTTTTGAGGCTTAATGATTAAATGTTTGTAATCAAATGATGGAGGATAGGAAGTTAATTATGAAATGTATTATATGTGAATTGTAGAATAACAAAATTATCAAGTATCTTTACTTTCATATGTATTTTATATGAGACTTTTCATTGGATTTCTCATGCTTGATTTTAGTGTGCAAGAAAGGAACCATGGAAACATAATGACGAAACAAGGTATAAATACATGTTAATATGACACAACCAAGGTGAATCTTTAGAAAATTTGTAAACCTCATTGTGATTTTTTTATTTCATAAACATGAGGTGTATGTGTGTAGTATGTATTTCATGAGTAGATTTAGAACATGTCACGTGTGATGTATAGTGAATTTTGTGTGTGTCACATGATACTTGTTCTCATTATGTGAAAATGACATGTTCTCTAAAGATGGATCGTGTGGCCACATTATCTCAAGTTAAATTCCTTAATTAAGAATTAGATTTATAGTGTTGAGTTAGCAAGGGTAAAAAAGGTTACCATCATAGAAAACTTGATATTGGACTTTACCTAGCGTTGTGAGGGCCAAAAAGTAGCTCTAAGGTGAATTTGAGATGAAAATAAACCCTACCCATGATAATACTTTAAGTTAGGGGGCTAATAGTGACCACTAGGGTACCTAAAAGACCTAGGAAACCCCAAAAAGAATACATGTTATATTGAATCCGAAAATGGGAGTCATATATGGAGGCATGGCCAAATTAGAAACCCACTTACCCACTCTCTTACTTTAGAGACATTTAGGGTTTGGAGGAAGAGGATAAGGAGCTCTACAACAAATTTCTTTTACCATTTCTTGGAGTGAGGTTGTTATCCATGAACCATGATGTTTCTTCATTGCATTGTAAATTTGATATGGTGTTGATGTGGTTTTGTGAAGAATCTTGTTGTATGTGTGTTGAATGTGAGAAGTTTTTATGTGATTTCTTCCTTGAATCTTGTTTTGTTCATGTTGCTTGTTTGTGTAAAATGAGTGTGAAGCATCACTCACCCTTGGGAGGGAAGAGATGTTGGGTGAAGGGGTTAGTTGGGCTCAGTCATGTAGTTGAGAAACTCTCCCATGTGTGGAGATGATTTTGATGTGTTTTAATGGGGTGTGGACTTCATGATTACTTGCATTCTTGGGAGGTATAAGGGGTGTATGAAGAGGGAAGACATTGTTAAGCCTTGAAAGGGCATGTTACTTATGAAAATATGTGAATATATGTGATTCATGGATTTGAAATTCTCCTCATGGTTAGACCCCACCTTTACCCTATATCTTGATTCTATTGTTGAATCTATGTGCAAGCCTTGGGATGGGTTGTATTGTGTTGTGTTGAGTTGTGTTGTTATGGTTATACATGATAGGTGAATGTGAAGGTGTGCAACCATTTGTGCCTTGTTTCTCCAAGCCCGATGGGTGGCCTCCTTGAAGCCTAGGATGGGAGGTGAGCCTCCATGGTTTCCCATTTTTTTCTCTCCCTTTTGTAGGTTTTTACTTGATGATCTTGGAAACTTGGAGTTCACATAGTCTTTCCATTGCATAGGAGAAGAAGAATCTATTTCATTGTGTTGAAAATGGAGAAACAAACTCCATCTTGTTATGTGAATTAGTTTGTATTTTTAAGAGTTTTTTTATTATCCTTAGTCATTTGTCATTAGAGAGATTGGGAATCATTTATGTATTGTAAAAAAAAGTTTCCTCCATTTGTATATCTTGATATGGTGATTTCACCACCTTATGTGCATGCTTGATAAATGTTTGGATATAAGCTTGCAAGGTCATGAAAGAGAAATTCATTGTATTGATGTTGTTGCTTCATAACCCTCAGATATGAATGTATTGAAGAGAAGAGTTAAGCATTAATGTAGGCATTAGTATGATGTAAATAAGACTATCTATTATGATTCTATTATTTTGCATGCTCATAGAAATAATTAGATGCATTATGTAATCAAAATTGATTCATACATATGGATGTAGAATAGGAAATTCATTATTTAATGTATTCATATTTAGTTTTAATCATGAAATGTATGTCAACAATGCAAATTGAATACTTGATGTTCATGGATTTACCAACAAAAAAGATTTTAGTTATGTTCATATTAGAGTATCTTGAAATTATATTTTGTTAGTATTATGTTAGTTGTTTTGTGTACTACATTAGATTACCATATTTAATAGGTATTATAATGCATTATACAATGTTCAATTTTATCAGCTCAAGTATAAACAATTGTAGAGAATCCATGAAAAAAAAACTAGGCAAAAGCTTAACTTCAAAAGAAGCATGTAGGCACACAATTACTTGCTAGAAAATGTATAGCAACTCAAACTAAATCTATTCCCAAAAATTACATTCAATAGAATAATAATTTCAGAATTAAATAAGCATATTTTACCTCTAGCATTATAAAAATATATAAGTCAACCATCATAATGATGATGTCTACCCAAGAAGTGGACCAAAAAAATATCTATATGAATATATAGATGTGGAAAGGTACCCTGTCAGCCAATCATGAATAAATGCAGTTGAAAAAATATATAATATTAAAAAATATATATTTATTCTCCCATCCTAGGAGGTGACTTGAAATCAATCATGTTAGGGGTGCTTGAAGGAAAAATAATTTAAGAAAAATTTTGCAAGTTGGGGGGGAGAAAAGATCAAACCTTTCCCCACTATCCTTACATAGCGGCCACACTCATTTAAGGGGGGGAGCATTTAGTGTGTGCAGCTTGGAAGCATGCCTCCCTTCCTCCTCCTTCCCATCTGGGAAGAGAGAGGGAAAGACGGGGTGGGGGGTGTTGGGAAGTGGGTAGGGGTAAGTTTAGGGTATGGGGAAAAGTGTTAGGGTAGTTTGATTTGATGTATTATTATTATTAATTTTTTGTGAAAGGTATTAAGGGTTAGAGATTAAATAGGAACATAATTAAGTGGTATTTAGTAGGTAGATGGAAAGTAGGCTTAAGAGGATGCTTAGGAAATAGTTTAGGAAAAGATAGTTAGTTTTTCATTTTTTTTTAAAGAAATATATATATATATATATATATATATATGTATATGTATATATATATGTATGTATGTATGTATGTATATGTATATATGTATATGTATATATATGTATATGTATATGTATGTGTGTGTGTGTGTGTGTGTGTGTGTGTGTGTGTGTGTGTGTGTGTGTATTGAATAAGGAAACATTAATTAAGTTTTTTTTTTGGGAATATTATGTTGAAATGAAAATTAATGTTTAATTATAGTAAGGTAGTGTAGCATTATAGAATTAACTATGGTTAGTAGTGTTGTAATGAATGGTAGTTATAAGTAGGTTCTATAGGATATAAATTTTATGTGTAGCTAGTATATATTATGTAATAATCATTGACTACTGAATGTACACTCATTGAGTATTTTATAGGATCAAACCTCGATATTGAGACTATCAAATAGTAATCATTAGGCAAGAATTAACTGCTAAGTTAATAGAGAGATATATAACAATAATCTTAATGCAATTTGGAAGTAATTTAACACAAGATATGTGTTAGGATAAGAACATCATAACCCTACCCTGTATCTGAGATGTAACTTGCAAGGAACTACATTAACCAATGAAGTTGAGAAATTTCTCTACTATTTGATAAAAAATTTAGAATAGTTTTGCAATGTCTGAATCTTCATCATAACCTGTGACCTTAGAATGAAACTTATACACATTCAGTTATAACAATGTACCATTCAAGAATAACCACAACCTGATAAGAGTGCAAAACCTTTCAAATTAAACATCAAGTCATTTGACTAAATTGTATACATTAATGTGTCTTTCAAAAAAAAAAAAGTTGTGATTTTGCTTTGCAGAATTTTGGGCATGACATTGACAATCATTTCTTCTTTTTGTTTTTCTTAGCTCTCTTAAGAAAAAGGTTGATAGGAATATCAATATCTTCCTCATTTTCCTCCTCTTGTGGCACATGTAATGTCAAATTATGATGCCTCTTATTGTTTTAAGGAGTAGGAGGTTGCTACACTAAAGGGGGCTATGTTGCAAGAACAAGTAAATGGGTTAAATTGGCATACTCCATTTCTTTTTCCAACTGTTACAAGTATTTAATTAAGTAGTACAACATAAAATGCATTTTTCTTACCTAATAATGCCACATCATGTACATTAACATTATGACCCACTACCACGTCAACATGCTAAACACTTGGAACATGCTCCACTCCTTCACCATGATGTTCAACATGCTCTAAAATATTCAAGAAAAGGTTACATGTCAAAATTCAATTGAAGATGTTAAATTGTATTCATAATTGCATAATTAATTTCCAATATAAAATTAATACCTCCACCACTATAATGCACATCACAACCTTCATCATGAGCAGGTTCCATGATAGGATATGAAGGCTGAAATAAAATGCTATGCACAATGTTATACAATCAATTTATGTTCAAAACTAACACCAAAAAAGAAATTTCTCAACTATTCAATTTGATTTAGTTTTCATCTGACCAATTTACCTATGTCTAATTGTTGGAATATTATTAAAATAACTGAAGGGTGGGTGAATTAGTTATCCAAGTTCTAGATGTATAAATAAAAAATTTCATAGCTTAATGAACTTATAAAACATTATTCAACATGCATGCATCCATAAGATTATGTAGTCACTTAAAACTTGTAGGTTACTATCAAATCAACTTGCCAAAATGTAAACATGAAACATAATAGATTCATCAACACATTTGACACAATGATTTATGTTGAAACCCAATTTGGGAAAAACCATCAGTAACATGCTACTCTTTTTAACTCTTTTCAAGTGATTCCCTTTGAAAGGTCAACCTTGTTAAAAGTTACAACACACACTATTAAATATGACCCTATTAAAGGATTCCAATCGCCCTATTAGGAGTAAGCCTTGTTATAGGACTTTAGATCATTCACTCAGAATGTCACCTAATTGAAGGATTTAAAAATGATTGTTAGGTCAACCTTAATCCAAAGGATCTACCCTAGACTGATACAATTGTTAGAGAGTAATAGTAAGTCTTGATCTGATAACAACTTACAACTTCATTTATAGATTAAAAATCATTGTTTAATCCTCCATTCTACTTGGCCTTCATAAATTGTAGCTCTGATAACTTGCTCACCCTTCAAGCATTCATAGCCTTAAGCCTTTCTACTTAACATGCCAATATAGACTCTTCTCTTAGGTCACTTGATGAAGCAAAACCCTTGACTCCTTATCTTCCTTAGGTTCTCGCACATGAAAACCTTTACTTCTGAACAGCCATTCCTATAAATAGGAAATTAAGATCTTTTGCCACTCATTCTCCATCATCAAATTTAGGTAGGATACAATGAATCTACCCCACATTCCATATCTCTTCTAGAAACTTCTCCTTGAATCCTCTTTCAATTCACCAAAAAATGGTTTACCTTGAATTCTATGTCACCAGCTTATCAATCTTATCTTCCACCTAGTTTAAACAATCTAAGAAAATAAACTTGTTAGCTTAGATCCATCAAATTAATGATCTTTAAAATAATCCAGCAACTTGACATTATCTAGCTTCTAATGCTTGGCACATATTGAGTTACTTAGCGTCCTTTGTGAAATTACTCGGGATGAACTAAAGTTTACTAGTTCTCAATATCAACTAAACTTTACTCGACATCCACTATTCTGCTCAACATACACTAGAATATGCTTTTACTTGGATCCAACTAATTTTCTATTGGCTTGCACTAACTTTGCTTGACACCTAAAATCCACTTGGTCAAGATTTGTAGACAAACTTGTTGTAAGTTGTTCTTCTAAACTTTCTTAGTGCAACCAACCTTTATAACCTTAAGTAGACTATCAATACATCATGTTATCACTATCTTAACTAATTCTTGTACTTCTTTACATAATCATAACTCAACCTTTCTTCTAGGTGCTATTGTTACATCTTTTGGTCAAATCCTCTTCATCAATCAAATTAGTGATAGTACTTAAATCATATAAGAAATTGTCTTACCGACAAATAGCAGGTTTGACATCAGTGACAAAAAAATGATTGAAACATACAATCTCCCTCTTTAACAATCTCTTTTCAATCCATTTTCAATAATCTCTATCTTTGGCATTGATGGCAAACCAAACTAATTAACCAAATGGCGAACACCTTGTTCAACCAAAGTGACTAGGTTAAAATAATAAGACAATACCAAAAAGAAAATATTTCCTTGTATTGGAATCTTTCCCTCTATCAATAACTTCCATCTTCTAAATAGGTTATAAAAATCCTTCTGTGTCATCCTTATGTCTCCCTCTGAGTTTTTCCTTGTATCTCCCTCTCTATATCTTCCTCTTACTAGGTATATGGTTGGATTTTTCCTCTTTCTTGCACTTTACTATCTCCTACATCATACTTGTATTTTCCTTGGATCAATAATTATCTCCCAATTGTCTCCCTCTGATTAGTAAATCTCTCCATATCTCTTGATCAGTGATTATCTCCCTCTTTGACAAAAATTCCAAAGACTTGTCATCTTAACATGTCAATATATAAGCTTGTTCAATTTCTCCCTCTATTTTCTTGCTTGTGACTAATTTTTAGTTCTAGCTCTTTGGTTACTTTAGGTAGCTCCTAAAGTAAGATCCTCTACATCAATTTGTAACATATGATCATCAGCATGTTTAATGTAGGGCACTCCTCTTGTCACTTAGATAGCCTTTGATAGGGGTATCATCCCTTGTTTACCTCTTAGATATTCATGAACATCCTTGGGTAATGCTTTTGTGAAGATATCAACAAATTTCTCTTTTGTGTTAACATATTCCATCTTTACCTCTTTATCTTGAACTAACTCTCTCAAGTAATGATACTTGATTGCAATGTGCTTAGTCTTTTTGTGCATCACAAAGTTCTTTGATATATTGATAGCACTTGTATTATCACAATAAAGTGTGATTTTTTCTTTGATCTCTTCCTTTATACCTTTGAGTAGTTGTTTGATCCATACAATGTTTTTACAATTTACAACAACAACAACATATTTAACTTCAATAGTAAATTGTGAGGTGCATTTTTTTTCTTGCTAGTCCATGTAATCAACCTCTTGCCTAAGAAAAATGCTCCTCCACTAGTGCTCTTTCTATCATCAATGTTTCCAGTCCAATCAACATTAGTATAGGCTTTAAATTTAAATTTCTCATTTTTCTTATAGTATAGACCAATCTCTTTTGTTCCTTTCAAATATCTCATTATTCTCTTTATAGCCATCAAATGATTCTCCTTGGGATTACCAAATACTCCTAAAACTATCCCTACAAATAATGCAATGTTAGGTCTGCTATGTACTACATATAGGAATTTTCCAATCATAGACTTGTACAATGTTTGATTCACCTTAGTTGAATCATCATTCTTTGAAAACTTGTGTCCTATCAACATAGGTGTATTTACTAGTTTGGAATCCTCCAATCCAAGATTTTTTACTATTTCCTTGACATACTCTAACTGAGTGATGTATATACCATATTTCATCTGATATACTTGCAAACCCATAAATAATTTGATCTCTCCAAACATAGATATCTCAAATTCTTTCTTTATTTGATTTACAAAATCCTTACATAAAGAATCTTGACCTCCAAATAAAATATCATCAAAAAATATTTTAGATAACAAAATACCTTTTCCTTTCTCTATCTTTATGTATAAATTGTTGTTATCATTAGTCCTTTCAAATCCAATCCTCACAAGATAGTTATGAAGTCTCTCATACCATGCTCTTTGTGTTTTTTTCAAATCATATAGAGCTTTGTGTAATCTACATACCATATTTTTATTGTTAAGATCAACAAATCCTTCTGGATGTTCTATGTAAACTTCTTCCTCTAATATACCATTCAGAAATGCAAATTTAACATCCATTTGGTAAAATTTGAAACCTTTGTATGTGGAGTAAGAAAGTAAAGTTCTTACTCCTTCTATTCTAGAAACAAGAGCAAACGTCTATTCATAGTCAATTCCTTCTTCTTGTGCATATCCTTTGCAAACTAGTATTGCCTTGGGGTAAAAGTACAAAGCTATGTCACCTTTCAGGATGACTTATCAGAATGATTGAATTTGAGTATTTCTATTTAAAAATCAATTTTGTTCAAACATATGATCTAGATAAATTCATTCTAGCTAATTTAAATATATTTTAACACTTTTTCAATTGGAAATGTCTATTAAATGCATGTCTTATACTAGTTTATATCCAATTATTAAAGAAATAAAATTATTTCAGAGAACTAATGTTTCAATAACTCTTAGTATTTTTAATGACATCTTTTTAATAAGATATAAACACCATTTTATGGAGCTCAAAGTTAAGAATATTCTCATACAAATTTTATTGTGTTTTAATTAGATATACAATATTGTAATTAAAAAATTCTACAACCATGTATTTTAAAATTTGAAATGATGTCAATTTTGAGAAAGATAAATATATTAAATCATATCCAAAAAAATAATAATTATATGACATTCTAGAGGAGAGAGTCCTCTTTTAGAACGCATGATTTTTCTTCTAGTTAGAATAGATTTATTTCCAAAAATTTGGTGAGAGATGAAAACTATCAATTTTAGGTGAGTTGAATTTTTAATCATTATCAAAGAGAATATATAGGTCTAAAGCCATTTTTTTTTTTTGATTGTTCTACCTATATATATTAGCTATAACATAGTCTGAGATCGAAGAGAAATAAATTTATTTCTATATAATTTTGTGGTGGGAACTAGACCCCTAATTTTCAACATTTTTCAACAACTAAAAGGTTATCTATTAAAATTAGGAAAATATATCAATTCTTATTCTAAATAATTATTAAAAATTATAATCCTAAACTTCATCTGTTTCTACACATTTCATTACTTTACTTTATTTTCAAATAAAAAATAATAATACCAGTTTTATGTCATGGAAGGTGAACAGTTATACATTTGTTAGCCTTTTCCTTTACAAAAGGGTGACACAGGTTTGTGCTTTTACCCCTTATTCCTTGCGACTTCACCATTTTCATCTAGCTTGTTTCTAAATACCCACTTGGTGCCAATCACATTTTTGTCTTCTAGTCTGGGAACTTGAGTCCATGTTTTATTTTTCTCAATTTGTTCAATCTCTTCTTCTATGACTTTACTCTAGTCCACATCTTCTAATGCATCTCTTACTGATTTGGGTTCCTTCATGCTCAACAAACATGTATCATTTCTCAATCTATTTCTTGTCATTGGTCTATCATTTTTATCTCCAATGATTTGAGTGGTAGGATGATGTCTCTTGACATACTTAGACAAACTTGGTTCAGTTCTAGTTTCTTCAATTTATCTTCTAGCTTCAAAATCACTATGTGCATCTTTGTCAGGTAACTCAAAATCTCTTTTATGTACACTAATCTCAGAATCAAAATTTGCTTCATCTTCATTCTAGAACTTGGCATTTGAATATAGCTCAATTCCTGAATGCAACTCGACATTCATAGTATGCGACTCTATAGTCACTAAAACTTGTTTTTGGTTTGTAGCTTGATTTACAACATCTTCTTTAGTAGGCACACCTTCACAAAAGTATACAAATGATTTGTATTCCTCTAGTTCTTTCATAGGTTCAACCTCATATAGTTTTGTATATTCATCAAAATTTACATTTGCACTTTCCACAACTTTGTTAGTGTTAGTATTTAAACACTTATAAGCTTTACTTCTTGTGGAATAGCCTAGGAATATACCTACTTCACTTTTTGCATCAAGTTTACCATTCCTAAAGCCCTTAAGACTGTAACACTTTCTTCCAAATACCTTAAAATATTTTACATTAGGTGACTATCCATACCATATTTCAAAGGGTGTTGAATGAGTACCTTTCTTGACCTGTACATAGTTCTACCTATCTTGACTTGTACATAGTTGAAGGTATCAATAGATATACTTATAGCTTCTCTCCAGTATTTCAAAGTAACATTTTTCTCCATCATGAGTGTTCTAGCATAGTCCATTATAGATCTATTTGTTCTTTCAACAATTCCATTTTGTGGAGGGGTTCTAGGGGCAAATGTCTATCTTTTGATTCCTCTGTCATTACAAAATATCTCAAAATCATTTGATGTGAATTATCCTCCTCTATCAGATCTCAAACACTTCAAACTTTTACCTATTTCCTTCTCAACTCTTGCTAGGTAACACTTAAACATTTGTAAAGTATTAACAAATGATATTTCTCCTTGGAAGACAGATTTTGAATTTGATCATGATGGTGCATGAAGTTATCCATTCAATGGAACTTGGGAAGAGAGATGGAATTCTCTTCAAAATAGATCTTTCAAAAGCTTATGATTAGGTTGACTGGACTTTTCTTAGTTTGGTGCTCCAAGCTTTTGGCTTTGATCAGAAAGTTTGTAAAATTATATCTTAGCTAATTTCAAATTCTTCTCTTGCAATTTTGGTTAATGGTTCTCCTAATTTTTTCAAGCCTACAAGAGGTCTTAGATGGCAGGACCCCCTCTTGCCTATTTTTTTTATTATTTTGGTAGAAAATATTAGAAGGTTAATTGAGAAGAACAAATAAGTAGGAAGGCTAAAAGGGTTTAAACCATCTTCTAGGTGTGATCCTTTCTCTCATCAATAGTTTGTCTATGATACAATAATGGGAGGGGAAGATTTAGTCAAGGAGGCTAAGGTTATGAAGGATATTTTGGACTTGTACACTAGAGGATCTAAACAACTTATTAATTGGGAAAAGAGCTTAGTTTTCTTTATTAATACTCTAGAGGACAGGTAGAGGAAAATTTTGAGGATCCTTAGATGTGGAGTGGGAAAGCTTCCTTCTACTTATCTTGGACTCTGTTTGGGTGCTAAGCCTCCTAAATCCTTTTGGAATGTGATCATTGACAAGTTCAATAAGAAGCTTGTGGGCTAGAAAGGGGGTTCTCTTAGTCAAGAAGGAAAATGCCTTTTGGTAAAGTCTACTCTTTAGAACCTCCCAATGTATGCCTTGAGTCTTTTTGGGATTCCAGTTAAATTTGTAGAGAGAATGGAAAAGATTCAAAGGATTTTTTGTGGTTGCATCTTGAAGGGAAAAATAGATATCCCCTTGTGGCTTAGGATAATGTCTATCTTCCAAAGTGCTATGGAGGATTGGGCATCAAGAAACTTAAGCATCTTAATAGGGCTCTCCTAGCCAAATAGATCTAGCACATCTTTAATAGTATTAGGGAATGTTGAGATATCTTTTTTAATAAGTACCTTAGAAGACATTCAATCCAGTTTTTGTTAAACAATGAAGACATCCTGAGCAGGTCTATTATTTGGAATGGTATTCTTAAAGCATGAGAGTTGGCCAAGGCAAAAGTAGTTTGGAAAGTGGGGAATGGGAAGGATATTCTCTTCTAGACCAATCATTGTTTGTTGCAAGGACCTCTCATTAATAATCCTACTTTTGAAATGTGGGCTAATGATTGTATTAGGCAATTTGGTTTGAAAGTTAGTAGTTATAGAACTGGCTAGGGATGGAAAGACCTATCTTTCATCTCTAAGGATCTCAAGCCGATCATGACTATGTTAAATTCTATGGTTATTAATAAAAAGAGGGATGAATTTATATGGGGTGACAATCCTAATGGTTGTTACTTGGTAGCTTCAGGCTACAATTCTCTTTAGAGCCTAAAAGAGAAACCCCCTTGGGCAAAAGCTTGGTTACTTGGTCTTACCCCAAAGATCAATATTTTTTACCGGCTGGCCTTCCAAAAAAAAATTCTTATACAAGATAATTTAATAAAAAGAGGTCATATTATGCCTAATAGGTGTATCCTTTATAAGAATCAGATGGAATTGATCAATTAGATATCTATACATTGTTCTTTCTCAAGGTAGGTTTGGGACAACATAACAAAAAAAAAATTGGGGTAAGTTGGTTCAAACTAGGTAATCTTCTAGGTTTCTTTTGTCATTGGATAAGCATGTTCAAGGGTTTAGACTTGCTAGATTTAAGTACTTGGTCTTTGCCTCATTTTTGTTGGAGAATTTGGAAGGAAAGAAATAATAGAATTTTTAGAGATAGAGAGGAACCTACTTATGTTCTTGGAGAGAAGATTTATAGAAGAATAAAGGAAAACTATGAGGTAAGGAAGGGGAGATATTGAAAATGGTGGTAATAAGAGGGAGAAATAAAAGGATAGGAGGACAAAAAGACAGGATGTGAAATGGTTACTCCCTCCTGAGGGATGGCATAAAGAAAATTTTTATGGTGCATCAAAGGGTAACACTAGATCTTTAGGTTGTGGAGGAATCATAAGAAATACTCATGGTGGAGGGGTGGCATCTTTTTCTCATTCATTAGGTTTCCAAAATAATCATTTTGCTAAAGCTAGTGCTACTTTCCATACAGTTAAACTGGCCTTTGACATGGGGATTAAAAAATTATGGTTGGAGGGGGATTCTAATAACATTATAAAATGTATTAAAGGAATCACTCAACCTTCATGGTCTATTGCTAATTTAATTGAAGAGACTTGAAATCTCCTTCAAAATTTTGAAGGTGTCCATGTCACCCATGCTTATAGGGAAGCTAACCCTGTGGTAGACTGGTTTGCCAATGAAGTAGTTAGGCAAGATAAGGTGATGACCTAGAATTTAGGCAAGAATATTTTAGAAGAAGTGAGGAGTCTTATCAAACTAAAAAAATCCAAGGTGGTATAGTGGAGATTTTGATGTAATAATGTTTATTAATGGAACCTGGGGTGTGAGTTATTGTAATAATGGAATTTATGGCAAACATAGTCAAGAGGTGAGGTTATTAGTGACATATTGACACATTTTGTGGGTTGATTTTTTTATCTTCTTTTTTTCCTCGGGTATTGAATAATATATTGGTGGTTCTTAGAGACATGAAAATTAGAGCTTTCATAGGATTGAGAAGGGTTTGTAGAGGTTGGCATTTATGAGAATTGTAGGGGTGGAGAGCACAAAAATGGTGGAGGAATGGAATAGGAAGGAGCCTACAGGGGGAGCCAAAAAATAGAAAGAAAGGGCAAAAGTATGGGATAAATTGGAGAAGGGAGGTGTAGAAAATAACATCGCTAAACTCCATGACTTTGATCTAGATGTAACTAATAGTATGATCAACACTTAGAAGGATGTGAGAGTTAAAGTGAATGGAGTCTCATTTTAGATAACAAAGAAAGTCATTTCTCTTGTGTTTGAAATTTTGGTTGAGGGGTTTAAATTTTATAGAGACAAGAAGTTGTTGGTGAATGCTATCAAGGATTTTGCAAAGAAAACAGAGGAGAGGAATGATCTAGTTAAATGCGAAATGTACTATGAAATGGATTCCATCAAAAAACTTTGGAGATATGTTTTATGAGTTGTTATAGAGTATATTTCATTGGATACTAGATTTGACCGAGTAAGAACCCATTACTTTGTTTTTCTCAACCACTTCCATCATTGAATCAAGATTTCTTCCCCCTTTTAATTGTTTACTTCTATGAGCAAGGTTATCACATGATACAAGAAAAAACCCTCTATAAATCCTGCCCTACATGAGGGATTATTGTTGTTAATTTATGAGCATTTTAAAGCTTCGACTTTAAGTAAATCTCCTTAGTCTAGTGCAGATGCCTCTGAGGACTCGAGAAGCTCTAGTTTTTTCTCTAACTTGGAGGATATTGAAAGTATTAGTTCGAAGGGGGAGGAAAGTTCCTCTAGTAAAAAGGAGAAAAAATTTCCCTCATTGATTACCCTAAGTAGGAAGAGCCCTAGAGGTCATGGACCTAAAATTAAAGGCCAAGGTAATGAAGAAAACAATGAGGAAGAGGAAGAAATGAAATCTAATGATGAGGAGGAGGAGATGGAAATTAAGAGGGAGGAACTAGCTGCTAAGAAAATGAAGATGGAAAAATAGATGGATGCTGAGGGGGTTTGTGGGTTAGGGCCAGATATCTTTGCTATTCCTCTTTCCCTTATTCATTCCTAGGAGAAGGAGAAGGAGAAGGAGAAAATTGGAGGAGAGGGTGGAGAAGTGATTATAAAGGATAGCCAAAATGAATGGAGAAATTTCAATGTTAGAAAATCCAAGATGGGGATTGTTAGAGAGATATTGAATCCCCAAATTTTGGAAGAAAAATAGGGCCAGCTCCAGTTTGAAGAACTCATCGATTCTGCTATGGTGGCAATAACAGATAATGCTAGGGAAATGGGCATGAATCTATTGAATAATGCTTGCAATAGCATGATTGACAACTTCAGGTCAATCAATAGCTTTACTATGAATTGGAAGAGGCCAGGGATAAAATTGGCCAAATGGAAAATAATAGGAATGAGCCAGGTCTGAGAAATCAGAAGAATGAGGATAGAATCATTTTAGCTAAGAAGAGAATCCTAAACCTAGAAAACTATAATCATAATCTGGTGAATCAGAAAGATATGATAGTATACTCTCCCTCTTTGGCAACACATGCCAAATCCAACACATACCAAATGAGGAACAATGTACCTTATGTACTGATTCATATGCAATGTTTCCATAACTATGTTGCATCAACTAAAAGATATTCAACTTGATACTTGTTGATGCATCACTAAAACTTCATTTTAGTGAGCTTCAAATAGGGGAATGACCCCTAACTTACCTCTTAGATATAAGAATGCATCCATAGGTAAAGGCTTGGTGAATATGTTAGCAATTTATTCCTTTGTATGGACATATTCCAATATGATCTCTTTATCCTACACCAATTCTCTAACAAAGTGACACTTTATTGCAATGTGCTTGGTTTTTGAATGCATCACTAGATTTTTAGATATGTTAATTGCACTTGTATTGTCACAAAACATAACAACGCATTCTTTGATTTCCTCCTTCATGCCTTCCAATAACTATTTGAACCAAACAATATTAGAATAGTTCACTGCTGCTACAAGCTACTTTTCTTCTACTATGGATTGGGATGTACAATTTTGCTTTTTGCTTGTCCAAGAAACCAACCTCTTTCCAAGAAAGAATGCTCCTCCACTTGTACTCTTTCTATCAGTAATATTTCCTTCCCAGTCTGCATCGATAAACACTTTCAAATCTAGATTACCTCCAAATTTGTACCATAATCCATAATCTTCAGTGCCTTTCAAATATCTCATGATCCTTTTGATTTCCATCATGTGATTTTCTCTTGGTTTTACTAAAAATCTTGCTACAATACCAATTGCAAGAGCAATATCTGGCCTTGTATGAACTACATACTGCAACTTTCCAATCATAGATCTATACAATGCTTGATCTATCTCCTTTGATTCATCATCCTTGGTAATCTTTAATAGACCAGTACACATAGGGGTTCCAACTGGTTTATAGTCTTCCATACGGAACTTTTTCAGTATCTCCTTGATGTATTTAGACACAGAATTTGATCTCACCAAACATAGACATCTCAAATTCCTTTTTCATTTTCTTAAACAATTCTTTGCAAAGATCATCATTTCCTATAAAAAAAAAGTATCATCGAAAAATATCTCGGCCAAATCAATCTTGTTATCTATTCCCTCATTGATATACAAGCTACTATTGTCATTAGTTCTCTGAAAACAAATATGAATAAGATAGTTATGCAGTCTTTCATACCATGCTCCAGGGGCTTGTTTTAGACCATATAATTCTTTATGTAATTTACAGACCATGTCCTTCTTACCTAAATCAAAAAAACCTTCAGGCTACTGAATGTAGACTTCTTCATCCAATATACCATTGAGAAATGTTGACTTGACATCCATTTGATAAACCTTAAATCCTTTGTATGTAGCATATGCAAGTAGGGTCCTAACACCTTATAATCTTGCAATAGGAGTTAAAGTCTCTCTATAGTCTATTTCTTATTCTTGAAAGTATCCTTTGCATACTAGTCTAGCTTTGTTCCTTAACACCTTACCATCTTTATTCAACTTATTTCTGAATACCCACTTAGTTCCAATCACACTTTTATCTTTAGGCCTAGGTACAAGAGTCCATGTTTTATTATTCTCAATTTGCTCTATCTATTCATTCATAGCCTCAATCCAACTTTCATTTTCTAATGCATCTTTGACACTTCTAGGTTCAAAATCAGCAAGTAAACAAGTACTTTTTAGCTTACTTCTTGTCATAGTACATTCAGATTTGTATCCAATGATTTGATCTAGTGCATGATGTCTCCTGACATACTTAGCTAAAATAGCTTCCTTGCTTTTTGAATGAATTACACTTTTATCCTCTTACACTTCAACTTTAGGTTCTAGCTATTTTGTCTATTGTTCAAGTCCTTGAGACTAGGTAGGTATTGGCTTGGTAGCATCAGAAAGTGACTCAGTTTCATTCAACTCGATTTGAACTTCCTACAACTCAATTAATGAAGACTTGGGAGTAGAAGATTCTTGATTGATAGATGTATCTGGCACTATATCAGGTTCAATGAAAACAAATCTCATGTAGTCTTCTGGTTCCTTTTTTCTCTCTTCTTCAGTCTTTTCTACAAACTCATCAACTTTCACATGTGCACTTTCTATGACTTTGTGAGTTGACAAATTCAAACATCTATATGCTTTACTCTTCCAAGAATATCCCAAAAATATTCCTTCATAACCTTTCACATCAAATTTACTTTCTCTAAATTCTTTCAAAATGTAACATTTTCTTTCAAATACATTTAGGTAACTTACATTAGGTTTATAGCCATACCATAAGTCATAGGGGGTTTTGAATGAGTCCTTCTTTAGCTGTACTTAGTTCAAGGTATGAACTCTAGTGCTGATAGCTTCCTTCCAGTATTTGATAGCAATATTCTTTTCAAACATTAAGGTTCTTGCATAGTCCATGATAGATCTGTTCCTCCTTTTAGCTATTCCATTTTTCTTGGGAGTGTTGGGGGTTGATACCTATCTTTTGATTCCCTTTTCAATGCAAATGTTATTGAACTCATGGGAGATGAATTCACCACTTTTGTTTGACCTCAAGCATTTCAGTCTTTTGCCTATTTCCTTTTCTACTCTGGCCAAATACCACTTGAACTTTTTAAATGCTTCTAATTTCTCTCTTAGATACATGCCAATAATCATTCTTGAGTAATCATCAACAAAAAGAATGAAGAAATTTTCTCCAATATAGCTTTCAATTCCAATAGGTCCACACAAATCAGTATGCACAATTTTTAAAACTTCTTCAAACTAATAGTTCTTACTTTTAAAGCTAGTCTTTCCCATCTTACCAATTTGAAAATTCTTGCATAGACCAACCTCAAGTTTCTTTATACTAGGAATGCCTCTTACTTTCCTAAATTTTCTTATTTTCACTAGATTATCAAAGTTCACATGATACAACCTTCTATGACATAACTAACTTTCTTCAGCTTGAACAATAAAGCATGAACATTCACCAAATTCAAGATAGAACAAGTTACCTTTTGTCTATATGCCTAATCCAATCAGCTTTCCTTTGTCATCTAGTAGTTTTTATTTTCCATGCATGAATTCCACTTTGAATCCATTATTGAGTAGCTATGCCACACTCAACAAATTGTGTTTTAGTCCTTCTACCCAATATGTATTATTACATACAAGCTCTTTGGCTAGTGAAATTCTTCCTCTTCCTTTTATGCAACAAGGTTTATTATTACCAAACCTCACACTACCATCATCATAGTCTTTAAAATGTTCAATTTTAGTTTTATCACCACTCATATGATGAGAGCAAAAACTATCTATAATTCATGTATCATTTTTGCTCACAAGAAAGATAAGTGCCATTTTATCTTCCTCATCATTATTAGATTCATCTTTCATAGCAATGTAAACAATTTCATCTTCTTCATCATCAAAATCATTAGAATCCTTAACCATGAAACATGTTTTCTTACCTTTGTCCTTGAATGATTTGATGTTTTTCTTTCCATTGCACTTGTGACCTTTCTTTTCATCCTTATTTTGCTTGTTTGGGCACCTAGCAGCAATATGTTTAATTTCCTCACATGGAAAATAGATTAGAGGAACCTTTCCTTTGTATTTTTCTTTGCGTCTTGAATATTTCCTTGCAAGTAGAGCTTCAACCACCTCAAGATCACTGTCAGAACTCTTCTATGATTCTTCTTCACTTTCTGATTGAGAATCCTTTATATTCTTGCCTTTCTCCTTAAGTGAAATCTTGGCTTCAAATGTTGATTCAATGTTCTTAGAAGCTAGAACATAGCAATCATAGCTATCTAGCTCAAATGCATTCAATCTCCCCACTATGGCCTCTAAATTTATTTTATGATTAGCTTCACATCTTCTTTCTTGAATTGCAGAAACTCTAATTGAATAAATGGGAAGTAATGTTTTAAGAACTTTACTTACAACTGTTTCCTCCTCAATGTCTCCTCTGGAAGCCTTAATTGCACTGACAACTGCTTTGAATCTTTCAACATATTTGGCAATTTTTTCATCCTCTCTCATCCTCATTTGATAAAATTATCCTCTTAGACTTTATACTTTGACTCTTCTCACATTATCATCACCTCCATAGATATCTCTCAGCTTGTTCCACATTTCAAAGGTTATTTTGCAATCCTTGACATCATCAAATTCTTCATAGCTTAGGGAAAATGCAATGTCTATCATCATGGTGTTATGAGTTTTCTTCTCAACAATGTCATTAGTAGACAATGTACCAGAAGGAGTTACGTATGCTTCATCTAGATATTTCAGTCTTGTATCTCCAATGGAAGCTAGATGGAGTCTCATGAGACCTTGCCATGCTGAAAAGTTATACCTATTAAGCCTTGGAATTTCCCTCTTGTAAGACATCCTAATCTTTAGCTTATACCCTTGAAATCCTTCCTACAAGCACCAAAATCTTTAGTACCAATAGTTACAAATATAGATGGAGTAACTGAGATGGGGGGTGAATTAGTTACCACAAAAACAAGTCCATAGATCTCTTAGATGTCTTAAACAACTAGTTATTGTTGTCACTCGGTAGCCACACAAAAAACTGTTGTAACTCGATAGACAAATTGTGTATTAACTTATTATTGATCTTTAAGAATTCATAATTATTAACAAGCATGCAAAATAAATAACATCAACACAAGAGACACTAGATTTAATGTGGAAACCCAATATGGGAAAAACCACCAAGTAACTAGCTACCAATTTTCACTCTTCTGAAGTGAGCCCTATTAGGAGCCAACCCTGTTAAAGGTTAGAAAACACATTGTTAAGTATGACCTTGTTAGAGGATTTAATCACTCTACTAGGAGTGACCTTGCTATAGGACTTTAGAACAATTCAATAGAACTATCCACCTTGTTAGAGGATTTACAAAATTGTCGTTAAACCAACTCTATTAAGAGATTGACAAATCACTGCTACAATGATGAAAAAGTAACAATGAGGTGACCTGAATGAGATACAACTAAACTTTGCTATTACAAATCTCTATTCTACTTCAATAGATCCTCACTAATTGGATACAACTCTGGTGCTCCTCAAGGATATCTAATACTTCTTCAAAATTTTCTCACACCTTCCTTTTCACACAATCAACTCACTTGCATACTCTCTCATTCATCCATACATTTGAATTCACAACTTAACCTTTTATTTATACATTAAAAATTGTCAAGTTGGCTCATTTACAAGTTACATTTACTAATAAACCAAATGGAATCAGCTACAAACATTACATGAAACAATTAAACTTTATTTTCCTAAACAAGGAAATTCTTCATTGGACGACTCTACTTGATAAACACTACTTTAGAAATGATTTCCAATGTTAACCAAGTGAAGCTTGGTAAACACTGTGAATTCTGCAAAATCCTTTGGAGATCGAGTGAACTTGGTAAGAACTAGCTTTCCTTCACTGACCTTGTGAGCTCTGTAGAAATTTTCTTTCCTTTGTTAACCTTAGGAGCTCAGTTAACACTAACCTCTATCACAGAATCCTTTAACACCCGAGTGAGCTTGATAGAAGTTGTCTTCCTAATGTAACTTTCAAAAATGCTTGATAGACTCTGTAATTTACTTTTCTAACCTTCTAAGTTCAGTAGACTCTATTTGATAACTAATATGACATTTGTGTAACATCAAAGACAATACACAATTGAATAATTGTATCCAACAATTGCCATCATCCTAGAATAATCATCAACAAAAAATATTATCTATTTATCTCCTTTGTAGCTTTGCACATCAATTGGTCCACAAAAGTCAGTATGAACAATCTTTAGTATTCCTTCAGAGATATAAGTTTTACTCTTAAAACTTGACTTTGTCATTTTGCCTAACTGACATTGTTTGTAGATTACATTATCAGTCTTCTTCAACTTAGAAAAACCTCTAACTTTTCTCATGTTACTAATACTGCCTAATTTATCAAAAGTAACATGACATAACCTCTTGTGCCATAGTCATACATCATCAAATTTTACAATGAGACAAGTAGAATCCTTTATATCAAGATAGAATAGCTTACTTCTACTTTGATCACCCTTTCCAATCAATTTCGCATTTGTGTCATATATCTTAGCAATCTTGTTTTCAATCTCAACCTTACATCCCAAATTATTTAGTTGTCACACTCTCAACAAATTATAGTTAAATCCTTCAACATAGTAAGCATTGTCAAATATAATCTTATTTGTTAGTTTGATAGAACCTTTTCCTTTTATCAAACATGATGCATCATTACGAAATATTACACTATTTCCATCATAACAATTCATGATAATAAACTGAAATTTGTCCCCAGTCATGTGATGTGAACATCCACTATCAATGATCCATCTATCATTCTTGTTTGCACAAGTCACAAGTGCACTTACCTCATCTTTATCAGATTCATCCTTCATTGCAACATACACCACTTCATCATCATGTTCATTAGAATCATCCTTTTTTCTTGTTCAACAATATAACAAGACTTCTTTTGTTTGTTTTTGTAGTCCTTGATGTCTTCATCTCTTCTACTCTTGTATTTGTCACCACCTCTATAGTTCTTCTTCTCTAGACATCTAGCAGTAATATGACCAAATTAATTGCAATTAAAATAAATGATAGGTAATTTACCTTTGAACTTGCCTTTACCTTTGTGGAATCTTTTTGCCAGCAGTTCTTTAAGCTAGTCTACATCCTCCTCATCTGTATCACTATCACTGGACACATATTTTATCATTTTCTTCTTCTTCTTCTTCTTCTCATTAGGTTCTTTCAATGACACCTTAGCTGTGAAAGAAAATTCAATATTCTCATGTTTGTAATTATCAAAGTTAGATAGCTTAAAAGCAGTGAGTCTACCTACCAAACCTTCAAGTGAGAGGTTATTCCCTATAATACATTTCAGTTATGGAATTGTAGAAAATCTAATAGCATATACAAGTAGTAGTGTTCTTAAAACTTTTGTTAGCATAATATTATCATCTATAGTACCAATAGCTCCTCTTATTGCATTAACTTCTTTTATCCTAGCAACATATTGAGAAATATTCTCACCTTCTTCTATTCTCATATCACCAAATTTACCTCTAAGACTTTTAACTTTGGCTCTTAAAATATTTGCATCTCCTCCATAGATAGTGGTTAGGGAATCCCACATTTTCTTTTCACTATCAAGACTTTTGATATCATCAAATTCTACATAACTTAGGGTAGAGGCAATCTCCAACATTGCCTGGTTGTGTTCTATCTTCTTTTTCATATCCTTAGTAGTAAGGGCTCTAGCAAGATTAACATGCTCAATGGTAATAGTAGATTGTGTATGATCTCCAAGTCCTTTAAGGTGTAGCTTCATCAAACCTTTTAATGTAGGAAAGTTATCTCTATTGAGCTTAGGTACTTCCCTTTTTGATATCTTGATCTTTGTGCTTCTATTACCTTCAAACTAGTCATCTTAAGCAGATGGCTCTAATACCAATTGTTGGAATACTTTTAGAATAACTAAGTGGGGGGGTGAATCAATTATCCAAGGTCCAAATGTATAAATAGAACTTTTCGCAACTTAATGAACCCATAAAATATTATTCATCATGCATGCATCCATAAGATTATGCAATCACTTAAAACTTGCAGGTTATTATCAAATCAACTTGCAAAAATATAAACATTAAATATAACAGATTCATCAACACGTTTGACATAATGATTTATATGAAAAATCAATTTGGAAAAAACCACCAATAACATGCTACTCTTTTTCACTCTTTTGAAGTGATGTCCTATGAAAGGACAACCCTGTTAAAGGTTACAATACACATTGTTAAATGTGACCCTATTAAAGGATTTTAGTCACCCTATTAGGAGTGAGTTTAGATGACTTTAGACCATTCACTTCGAATGTCACCTACTTAAAGTATTTACAAATTACTATTAGGTCAACCTTAGTCCAAAGGATTTACCCTAGACTAATACAATTTTTAGAGAGTAACAGTGAGGCTTGATCTAATAACAACTTACAACTTCATTTGCAAATTATAGATCACTATTCAGTCCTCCATTCTACTTGACCTTCATATAATGTAGCTCTGATAGCTTATTCACCTTTCAAGAATTCATACCCTTAATCCTTCTTGCTTAACATGCCAATAAAAACTCTACTCCTAGGTCACAGGATGAAGAAAAACCCTTGACTCCTTATCTTCCTTAGATTCTCACACATTACAACATTTTCTTCTAACTAGCCATTCTTAGAAATAGGAAATTAAGATTTTTTTCCACTCATTCTCCACTGTCCAATTTAGGGTTAGGATGGATTAGGTAGGATACAATGACTCTATCCCACATTCCATATCTCTTCTTAAAAATTATCCTCGAATCCTCTTTGAATTCACCTAAAAATGGTTTACCTTGAATTTTGTGCCACCAACTCATCAATCTTATCTTCCACCTAGTTTACACAATCCAATAAAACAAACTTGTCAACTCAAAACCAGAGAATTCACAATATTTAAAGTAATGCAACAACTCAGCATTATCTAGCTTCTAATGCTCGACACATATTGCATTCCTTGACATCCTTTATGAATTTACTTGGCACAAACTAAAGTTCACTGGTGCTCGACATCAAGTATACTTTACTCGACATCCATTGTTCTACTTGGCATACACTAGAATATACTTTTACTCAACTCCAACTAATTTTCTACTCAACTTGCACTAACTTTTCTCACCACCTACTATCCACTTGGTCAATCTTTGTAGACAAACTTTGTGTAACTTGTTCTTCTAAACTTTCTTAGTGTAACTAGCCTTTGTAACCTTAAGTAGATTATCAATACATCATGTTTCTTACTTGATTCTTTTACTTGTTTACATAATCATAACTCAACCTTTCTTCTAGGTGTGTTTGTTACATCTTTTGATCAAATCCTCTTCATCAATCAAATAAGTGATTGTACTTAAATCATATACGCAATTGTCTTACTAGTAAATAGCAGGTTTGACAATGGTAACAAAATAATGATTGAAATGTATAATCTCCCTCTTTAACAATCTCTTTTCAATCCATTTTCAACACTCATTTGGTGCACCAAATTCTTTGCTATGGGTTTCATGTGCTTGGTGTAGGCATGTAGCCATGACTTTATAGCCTTCTTTCAAGGAAATTTTTTTATCTTCATCCATGAGCTCTACAATGAATTATGTGCCCTATATTTTTTACTTAATATTGTCCATTTTTCATGTATGATTTGATTAAATAGAATTATTTTCAATATTATATAAATTTTTTTATATGAAATTTCATTGCTGCTACTTACAAGTCAAGACTAGAAATTCATATAGCCACTAGAGCCAAGGTTGTGCTGGCCAACCTTTTCTAGTCTCTCTTTTGTAGCCACTTATGTATCTTGTAGTCTATGAGTAGTTTGAAACATGTTAGATTATATATTTACAATGATCACTAATTAGTTCATTATTACATTCTACTTAACACTATCATGACATACTTTCTTTTGCCCTATTCTTGTTCATTTCCTTTACTATCACATAACCTTTTCTCTTTTGCATTTTCTATTATTTTATTCCACTCTATTGGTGGAATCATAGGAGGAGGATCATACTTTAGTTTCTCCTTTAGACCCCTTCTATATTGGTCCCTCATAGTCTTTATATGTCTTGATGCTCTTTTGAGAAGTAGGGTAGTGTCAAAATTATTTTTTCCAAAAAGGTCCTCAAAAGATGTAATGAGCTGATTTTTTTATTTCAGGACCCTATTCATTCAAACTTTAAAAAAAAATTAAAATTGTTAGATCAATAACTTCAATATAGTACAATAAATGGAAGAAAAGAAAAATATTATAGCAATGATATGAAGCTATGTACTTTTTATGTATGGTGGGTCCAAATAGCCTCAATGTCATATCAAAAAGATGATCAAAGAGAACATTATTTCTTACAAAAAAATCATGGGATTATTAGTTCAAAATGAGTTATGTGTAAGTAAAATAAAATTATACTTTAAATAATAACAATTTTAAAGCAATTGATATATTTCATAATTTTAATAGAAACATAGTTTTCTTGTCGAGCAATAATGTCCCAAGAAATGAACTAGTACTAGTCACACAGACTGCTCTAGGAAATGGATCAGCTTCAGTAGTATTGGTCTCTATTGCTCTATCAACTAAATGTAGGGTTATTAGTGCACAAAATAGGTACATGAGTATAAAATCCACCCAAAAGAAAAACACTACATGATTAGCACATTACAAAATATATCAAAACAAGGGTTTACTAGTTGTAGTGGACATAAACAAGGATGTTTGAATGCTCCTTGTTGCTGACAATGCACTCAAAAATATCAGCCCCTAACCAAAGGAGGCATTCACAATTCATCATGAGCTGAAGAATATAATATTGTTAGCAAAGATATTTTCAATGGATAAAGATCAAATAGAATACTAGTGAGAAGCATCCAAAAATAAAATTTAAGTGTTATAATGTTGATGAAAATAAACAATATTGTACCAGTTTCACTTTCAACATTAGATGTCCTATTTCATCAGTGAGTAATTGGCTTAAATAAATTGAACAATGTAATAATAATGTAATTTATATTAATGTTGTAAATAGAAAGTGTTACCTACATGAAGGTTGTGTGCTACAACCTTCACCATACTCACCACATGATGTCATATCTATCACATATTGCTGTAGAAGAATGCATACTATTTTATATCATGATCCATAAGATAAATAAAATGGACAATGTAATAATAATGTAATTTATATTAATGTTGTAAATAGAAATTCTTACCTACACGAAGGTTGTGTGCTACAACCTTCACCATACTCACTACATGATGTCATATCTATCACATATTGTTGTAGAAGAATGCATAATATTTTATATCATGATCCATAAGATACTATAAAATATCAATATCTATTGAAGTTCTATTATTTCTTGAGATTAATTATTGGTTACCTTCAAATAGTTGACTCTATGACCCAATTCTTCTTTTAGTACCTCTTTCTCCTTGCTTGTGTCACCCTCGATGATAATGTTAACAATTTCATCACTATATCTTTGTTTGAGTTGTTGGGCCATGAATATAGAGTCGACACTAAGGGTGATGTCATGTAGAAATGACACACAAATTTTAGGCCGCATTTGATTTTCTATCATTTTAGCTTTTCCATATCATTTTTAACATCAATATCAATAAAATTCCATCATAATAACTCCAAAGCCATAAAGAAAAGGACATAATAATACAACATTTTTTTATATATAATTTAAACAATTAGAATAATTAAGGTTTACCTTCATTGAAGAAGATGTGTGAGATGGTGCATCCCCACCTATGAGTAGTGATCTATCCATATCGTCTTGTCAAAAAGATTAGTAATTCTTAGCAATCAGCACTGAAATGAAAGTATTTGACATGTTGCACTTAATGTTTATATCTGCACATATGGTTTTCAAAGAAAAAATTGGTGTAACTAATGTGTATATCTGCAAAATTTAATATCAATAAAATTCCATCAAAATAACTCCAAATCCATAAAGAAAAGAACATAATAATATGAAATTTGTGATGCAAGAAAATAATGAATAACTAGGGCCAAAAGCTCACCTAGCTATCTAAGCCACCCTGAAAGAGTTAACACAATAGAAGAAAACATAAAGAACAACAACCAAAGGAGGAAGAAGAGGGAAATACTTTTATTGATTCATCAAATAATTAGCATACATGCCCAGCTATAAGGCCTTCTAGGTTACAACCAAATAAAAATACATTCACCTTCAATGATCCAACAACAAATTTGCACTTTTAGTTCTGCTCTCCAGTCCTCTTCCAAAAACTTTTCTAACTCTAAGCCTAAATACTCTATATATACTTGCCAAAATCACTTATAGATCATTCTAGAATATTATATAAGAGGAAGGCCAACCCAAAAATGGTCTGGACATGTCCTAGGAAAATATCTTAACATAGATATTATGATTGAAATAAATCCCACAAGTTGGCTCACAGAAATCATGTCCAAATGTTGACACTCATCATAAATAAGAAAACTAGGCACATGAAGGGTCACTTGGCATACATTGGGTAACTCAACACATGGAGGGTCACTCGACATAAACTAGGTAACTCGGTACATGAAGAGTCACTCGACATACACTGGAAAACTTGGCATCCAATAAGTGCTATAGTAACTCAACACCAACTAAGTGCTATAGTAACTTGACAACAACTAAGTGCTATAGTAACTTGGCACCAACTCAGTGCTACAATAACTCAACACTAATTGAGTGCTACAGTAACTTAGCATCAAATAAGAATGAACAAAAATGAGCATGATAACAAGGCAACCTAGGATGCTCCTACATCAGACAACCAAGGTTGAAAGAAATAATTCTCCTCAATCATTGAGATGTCACAACCTGAGTTGAATCCAACTTAGATTGAGAAATCTATGAAGCATCTTCAATACATCTATTCTTCCACTTCACTAGATATTCATAGTAATATTTTCCTCTTGTTCTCTTCCCAACTCTCTAATCCAATATATATTCAATTTCTTCAATCTACTTCTTAGGATAATCTTCTAATACAATAACTTCATCATCTGATTCATGATACTTATACAAATCAACAATATTAAATATAGGAGATATATCCATGTCATTAGCTAACTCAACTTCATAAGCATTACCACTATCAAACTTCTTCAAGATCTTATAAGGTCCAAATTTCTTTATCTTTAGCTTACTATATATTCCAAAAGGGAATCTTCCTCTCTTCAGATGAACCATCACCTCATCACCAACTTGAAAATAATGGTGTCTTCTAGACTGATTAGCATTCTTCTTATACTTTTGATTACTTTGTTCCAACCTCAACTTCACTTCCTTATGCAAAGACTCTATAAAATCAACAAATTCTTCTCCTATAGCACTTCTCTTTTCTTCACCAACAATATCTCTCAAATTTGATATACCTCTAGGATGTATTCCAGTAACAGTCTCAAAAGTTGTCTTCCCTGTACTCCTATTCATAGAATTATTATATGTAAATTTAGCTTGTGCCAATACCATCTCCCAGTTACTTGGCTTATTCCCAACTAAACATCTCAACAAATTACCTAAGCTTCTATTGACAATCATTGTCTATCCATCTATCTATGGATAAAATGTAGAACTAAACCTCAATTCAGTACCAATCTTCTTCCACAAAGTCTTCAAAAGATAACCAACAAACTTACTAGCTCTGTCAAAAATAATCCTTCTTGATAATCAATGCAATATTACAATCTCTTTAAAGAAAAGTTCAACAACATGCTCAGTGTTTGATGTCTTCTTACATGGTATAAAATGAGCCATCTTAAAAAATATTTCCACTACAACAAATATGGAATCATACCCTTTCTCTATCTTAGTAATGTCCAATCTTGCGCTTCACAAGGCATTGGTTACTTACCAATATCTTATGGTCATATTTGATCCATGAAACATGATAAGGTTTGAGATGTTTCAACCTCTGCAACTACAACTTGGTAACTAGCTCTTTTGATGCTAGATTTGTAGAACTTCCATTGTCAATGATCACCTTGCAGCATTTTCCAACCATCATACAACTTGTCTTGAAAAGAATTCTCCTTAAAATAGGTTCCTCATCACTTCCCTTATTACATAAGGTTCTTCTCACCATTAAATTTTGTCTAGCCTCAAGTCCACTTGGTGAACCATCATTATCTCCTTGAATCACAACATTTATGTTACCTTTCCCACTTTCTAAGGATCTACATTCAAAAGGTCTATGTCCCTCTTTACCACATTTGAAACAATCACCATGAAATCCACCTCTAGAATAAGAATTACCTCTTCCTTGGTAAGAATTAGTACATCCTCAATAAGAATTACCACTTTTCCATTTGGTCTTACCTTTTTCATCATTCTTCCATTTAGATTTTCCTTTATCCTATACAAAATTGTCAGATCTACCACCTTCACCATAACATCTACCTTTGCCTCTCTAGAATCTACCACCTCTACCTCTTTGTCTCACTCAAGGAAGACATACAAGAAAAATACCTATTTGGTGATACTTGCAGTCCATAAAATGAGAGACACACTAGGAAAAAATTTTATTTTGATAGTAAAGAGAAGATATGAAAATAAAAACTTGTATCTATAAGGTCTATTGACATATACCTATCAATCAATGTGACTGTGCAAGATCCTTGTCAAAGACATTGAATATGTTGACATATCTATCAAATTTTTTATTAGTGACACACACTTATTCAGATTATGTATAGCTACTGAGCTCATTGAATATTTTATAGTGTTTGTCATGTAATTTAGTAGCCACCGAGTTCAACAATTGCTATAGAGTCTGTTGGACTAGTTCCAGTGGTTATTGAGTAGATTTAGTCAATGAGAAGTCCAACAATTCAAACCGTGCATTTCAGTATACACCAAGTTTATTAGTTGGTTACTGAGAATTTTAGTGTCTACCAAGTTTGCAGTTCATGTGATGTGAAGCCAATGTTAATTGAGCTACTTTATGCTAACCAAGTGACTCAATGTTTGCCGAGTTGCAGAATATTTACCAAGTCACTAGTGCAAACCAAGTTCAAGACTACTTGAAAGTGATCAGTATGGACCGAGCTTCTACGTCTACCAAGTGCATGATGATGTCAAGTATCAGAACCTCACCAAGTCAATCTTCAAAACACAAGTATCTTCATGCAGGCCAACTTTGTAATTTTGTAATTTAGATTGGTATATATATGTAATGTACTGTATCATATTTAATGTAAGAATGCGAATGTGAATATGCATGTGAATGTGGATGTGAAAGTTCAAGTTATGAATGCAATAGATAAAGAATTGTAAAAGCCATAATAGAATAAGGATTAGTAGAGACATATATATCATAGAAAGGTGATCAATACACTTAGGAATCTCTATCAGCAAACTCAGTTGCAAATTAGAGATCTACTACTTCATCCTGATAGGTGAACTAGTCAAAATCTTTTAACAAGGTAGACCTAAAAGTCTTTCATAAATCTCCTAACCAAGTGGATACTTCATTGTATGTTTGTAAATCCTCTGAAAAGGTGGACCTAGTAGTCCTTATTACTCCTAATAGGATAGATCATCAGAAGTGATCAATTTAAACCTTAATAGACCAACTTTATGTTGTAGTACTAAAGTTTGTGGGTATCATCCCCACCGCAGTTTTACTTTCTATTTGGAAGGTTTCTAGGTCACCAAATATTTGTGCCAATGTGTTATGGATGCTTTCATATTTTCATTTTCTCATGCATGCAATTAGATCAAATGTGATGAATCAAGTGCTAATTGGATTATTTGATTAGAATTTTTTAAAGTTTTAGAAGTTACTAATTCACCCCTTCCCTCTTAGTAACTTAGCATAGTCTTGAATATTTCCAACAATTGGTATTAGAGATTTGTGGTTCTCAGGAGAAAGTTTAACAACTTGAGCAAAGATCAAGGATGGAGATATTCAGACTTGAAAAAGCTATTGATAATGAAAAGTTGGATCTAGAGATGGCAATTGCCCAACTCAAGAAAGCTAAGGAGAAACTTTCCCAATCTCTAAAAAGAAGAATGGAACTTTAAAATCAAATAAATGATCATCTCTACATTGAAGAAAGAATTGAAGACTTTCACCCTTCAAGCACCTCAGATGAAGCAAATGATGCAATCAAGGAACTCCTAGAAAAGAATGGTTTGCTACAAGAAGAAGTGAGAAAGCTAAAAAGAGAATAAGAGATTTAGTCAGTAAAGTTATGTAAAGTCTTAGAACAAAGAAACAAGATAAAAGAAGAAATGGATGGAAGGAACAATGAAATCCAAAACCAATTCCTTATGCAAATAGACCTTATTGATCAACTCTCTATAGCAAATGAGGAAATCATGAGTCTAAGATTTGAAAATGAAAGAATGACGAATGATCTAAATTCTAAAAGGCAAATAAATGAAAGAATAAAAAATGATCTAAGATCTGAAAGACAAATAAATGAAAGATTGAGGAATAATCTAATCTCAAGAAGACATGGTTCAATTGAATGAGCAAAACCTCTATAGGAAAAAAAGGAAAAGTAGGAATTGGATACAAAGAAGAAGGTGAATCATCCAAACAAGGTTCTCAAAAGAATCAAAGACCTACTTGCAATCACTGTGGTGAGATAGGTCATACATCAAACAAATGTTGGAGAAATGGAAAAGAAAAATTCAATGGAAAATGCTACAATTGCAATTAGCATGGTCATAGGGCTAATGAATGCAAAGAGAAACCAAGATTTGAAGGCAATTGTCATAAATGTAAGAAACATGGACACCACAAGGCATTAGAATGAAAAACAAAGACATTAAACCCTATATAGAAAATTGTGAAAGTAATATTTGGTTGGGACTATGATACCTGGTGTAGATGTCATTACTATGGAGAATTTGGACACATTGGTATGAATTGTTTTAAATATCATATGAGGAAAAGAGATGCCACCGAAAGATGTTTCATATGTACAAAACTTGGTCATCTTGCCAAGAATTATATGAATATTGGTAGAATTGAAGATGAGAAGAAGACAAAAGCTGATAACATCTGAAAATAGATGAGACATCAATGGATTCCTAAGTCTACTGAGGGCACTAGTCTAAGAAATGATGGTCAAGTCACTCAAGAATTGGGTGACTCTACCATTTCCAATTGAGGTCTCAAGGGAGAACTGGAACAAGGCTATCAAAGAAGACATTTGAATTAGTTCTAGTTGAAAGGTGACAAAGATCCAAATCTATATACAAGATACAAAGGGATCACTGAGCAAGATTAGTATTAGTTATTACTAAGTTATTTTCTCTACCATGTAAGGTCAGGGCATAGACTCTACCAAGCAAGGTTGGGAGGAACAAAGGCACCTACGATTATTGAGTCAAAAAGATGTCATCGAGTAATCAATGCTATATAGTGGATGATAGTCTATCAACACATCTACTTTCTTATAGAGTATTAATGGAAAAGTTTTAACAAAATGAATGGAATCAAATTCATTTCTTACTATGAATTTTCAAGTGCTATTGCAAAGTGTTGGAATATTCAAATATGAAAAGAGTACTTATGAGAGGAGGCGGGGGGGGGGGGTGAATCATAAGTATCAAACTTTAGCCAATAAAAATTTTAACTGAAAGTAAGTTGCATGCATGTAAATACATCAAGTAAACATGTAACAAAACTCATGCATCAATAACTCATAACACTGGAATTTTGGTAACCCAGAAACCCTCCAAGAATAAGAAGGTAAAACTAGGGTGGGGATGATACCCACAAAAATTTACTGCAGCAATATTGTTCAATCACTTCTGATGGTTTGCCCTGTTAAAGGCTTTACACTGTGTTAATAGTGACCTAGTTAGAGGATTTACAAACACTTAACATGAAGTGTCACCCGGTTAAAGGATTTTAATCACCTAATCAAAAGGCTCTTACAAAATAGCTATAAAGCTGACCTATCACCATAGGATTTTCATTCTAATACAATTGCTAGAGAGTATTAGATACAATAAACCTGATAGGTTACAATCCTTGATTGTTGAATACAGGCTCCTTTTCCGCTTTCTCTTGATCTTGATCCTTTGCGATCTGATAACTTTTTCTTTTGAAAATAGATTTTCTTATTCACCCTTGTATGTCCTTGCATATGTATATTTACAATTTGTCTTCCTTATAAAGACTTCAAAGACTTAGTGTTTGTTTTGGATCTACGATCCATATTAAATCTTAATTTTCCACTTAATGCTTATCTTTTGCTGATTGGTTGCATGCCTTTAGCATTTTTCTTATTGGCTGCATGCAAATTTCATAGGAAAAATAAAAGTTTCGATCTCATCATTAAATCCTTTGAGATTTACCTTTTTTTAGCTGCAAAAACTATTTGCATCATAGTTTGTGTAATTTCAAAATTTTATGCCGATCTACTGAGTTACTCGACACATGTTGTTTCCTGGATAGCTCAGCAAATGAACAAAACTATATCACTTGGCATATGTTGTACTCGGCACTTGTTAACACTCAGCACCTATTTTACTCGGCACTTGTTAACACTCGACACTTGTTGTACTCGGCACTTATTATTACTTGGCACCTATTGCACTCGGCACTTGTTATTGCTCGGCACCTGTTACACTCAGCACTTGTTGCACTCAGCACTTGTTATCACTCGGCACCTTATCTTACTCAGCACTTACTCTTGATCTTGGTTAAGTGTATTGACACTCAGTTGTCAAATTTATTCTGTAAGCTAACAATCTCCCCCTTTGACATGAGTGGCAAAAACACTTAATTAAGATCCATGTGACTCAGTAATTTATCCTACATTCAAAATTTTCTATCTCAAAATTTGCTATCTCCCCCTTTTATCATACTTCCCAAAATTTACTATCTCCCCCTTTCATCATGCTTATCATTTCATTTTTGTACTTAACTCCCCCTTACTTAATCACTTCTTATTACTCTTACTACTTATTCTCCCCCTTTTTTAAACTTATGTCAAAGGTCTTTACAATGAAATGCCATACTTAGCCAAAAATGTGCTATTTACTTCAAGGAGTACCTTTAGAGCTGCATCCCAATTTGCTAATGCGACATCCAATGTCTTATGTTGGATGGCAATCTCTGCTGCTAGGTGTACAAGTCCATCAGATGAAGAAAGGTTGGGGTCTTTCCTGAGGACTATCTCTGGATTATCTGCTCCTTGTGAAGTAATTCCAAATGAGGAGTAATTAACGATTGAATTTGTATCAATTTGGCTTTTGTGGTTGCCTCCTTTGCTACTAAGACAGCTAACTCTCTTTGTGTCTGAAGCGATTGGACAAAATGCTTCTCACTCTGAGCTGGATCTATGGGGAGTTGCATGCTGGGGATTTTCAGATTGTTTTCCAAGCTCAGTATTTTTTGGCTAGTGTCTTGTGTGAATGTGGAAAAATCACACAACTTGTTGTACAGGGAAAAGATGTTTCCTAGTATAATTTTAACTGTTATAACTTTCTTTACCAGTTCTTCTTGTGAGAGTGCTATATCACCAGATATTTTACTATTTACTTTACCTTGGAACTTCTTTTCTGACCATTCAAGCAATCTGGCATTTGTTTTCTGGTCTTCATTAGTCACCTGGTCAACTATATCAGATAGTTGTTCCATAATTGATCTTGACTCATCTGGAGATTGTAAGCAAAAAGCTTCTGTGAATATATCTTTAATTTTATTCAATGTAAGCTTATGCTTGTATTCCTTTCTTAGTGCTTCTTGTCTTCTTC
Source organism: Cupressus sempervirens (assembly GCA_028749045.1). NCBI lineage: Eukaryota > Viridiplantae > Streptophyta > Pinopsida > Cupressales > Cupressaceae > Cupressus > Cupressus sempervirens. The sequence goes on from CM053783.1 coordinate 104,928,660, forward strand.
TTTTATCCAATGCACTCTAAATTTCATTAATCTTCTCTTCAGTAAGAGTGCTAGATTCATAATATGGGATCTTTATTTCTTCATCAAGCTCAGGAACTCCATAATGAAGTCTCCTGACTTCCTTTGATGAGCTCGAGCCTAGTGTTCTAATTTTCAGCTATAATCCATCTGTGCTCGGCTGCTGAAGAGTTTTTGTTGGAGTACTAGAGTTTGGTAATGCAACCAATGTTTGTATTGCAGTCTCCTCCTTTTTCTTCAGCTTGAATATCCCTTTTATGAATGCTAGGTGGGGTTGAACTTGTTGGTTGTTCAGATGTTTCTTTTATTTCCCCTGTTGCTATATTCGGCACTTGGAGTGTATGAGTGACTATACTTGGTGGAGGTGGTGGTAGAAGGAATAGAATACCAGTAGTTTGTATGGTCAAAGGTGGTACTTGTGCTTTTACCTTGACTTCTAGATTCTATAATTCATGAACACTGACCAATACAAGATTTGAACTTAATTTTGCTACTAGTGATGATTGGTCAAGGATTTCCAAATCCTCTGCAGTTAATGGATTGATGTTTAGATTTGAAGTATCTGTAACATCCTTTATTTTTATGATATCTATAGGTGTGATGGTGGAATGAGGAGGTCTAGGAGGAGATACTTGTATGTCTTGCATACTTTGATCTTGTGGTTCAGCTGTATCTTTCTCCTCATCTTTCTCCTCATTATGTGCCTCTTCTTCCTTTTCTTCTTTACTCTCCTCCTCCACTAGTTTCTTCTCTTTGGTTTCTGACACTTTCCTTTCCTTTGTCTTGGCAATTGCTTCTACCTTATATTCTTCATTATATACATCTTCAATTTTCTTGTAAACTATTTTCCACAATCTTGTGGATTTAGTAACTACGTCTTCAATTTTATTCTACAATATGTTGAATGCTCTATACTTGGGAGTGAATATGTTATTATGCCTTTTTACGGCATTAATTATTTGAGCTTTAGTCAAATCAGGCAATAATCTTGCCAATGTTGACTCCCTTATTTCTTTTTCCATTTGTAAACAAAAATGCCATTTATCCTCGATAATTTTATACAATTCTCTTGGCATAGATTCATCTAATTCTAGAGGTGTGTGCTTATACTCAGCCATCATAGCATACATAGATTCCTCTAATTTATTTTTCTCTTCTTTGGTGAGCTTAGAAAAATTTAGGCTCTTTAGACCTTTTAAATCATTATTTCTAATTGTTGAATATAATTTATCAACAGCAGTCTGGGGTTTGTGTCTTACCACTTGAAATTGACTATTGTCCTCTAACTCTATTTTCTCCTCATCTGTTTTAGGCTGAGGAATAAATTTCCTTTTCTTTGACTCAATAGTAGTCTTCTTTGAGTCTTTCTTCTTTCCTTTTGCCTCTTCTTAGGCTCTTTGTGCTGCAGCCCTTGTGGTAGGTCTCTTTGGTGCAGGGGTAGCTACTTTCCTCCCCTTGAATTTAGGAGCAGAAGGAGTTGTGGTCTTTCTCTTAACTGGTGCTTCCTTTGCTTCTTCTACCTCAGCACTTTCCTCTTTGTCTTCTCCTGACCCTTGAGTTTGACCTTGAAGTTTATCTCCTTCTTCTTCAATGTCTTCTCCCTCTTCTTCTGTTGTTCCTTCTTCTTCTTCCACACCAAATTTTCTTTTGATTTGTCTCACCATTTTCTCTTTCTTCTTTACTGCTGAAGCATTCTTCAAATCTATTATTACCTTTGATTTGAAAACATCATAGGTTCCAATTTTTTTTGCATTTTTATCAGCATCAAGTTCATAACCTAGTGGCCTAAGCCATCTTACTCTAGGTATAACTACTTTTAAGTAAGTATAATCTATATCTACAAGAAAAAAAATATCTTTTTCATATTTCTCAGTCAATGAGACTGGAATTCTCATTCTTTGTTTCATGGACCTTTTGAAGTCCTCAAAATAACCAATCATTTGGGCATCAAAATTTTCACCCATCTGTTCAATGTATCCATTAATTTGTTCAACAATTGTTTTATCTGGATTCCACTTTACTTTACCCTTAGAAGGGAATTCTTTCATTAGATAGAAAAACATACACATTAAAACTGATCCAAATTTGCATTGAGCTCCCTTGCTCTTCCTTATAGCTCCCAGATTTTCATTAATCTATTGAAACATGAGCTCTGCCAAATCATAAGTATGATCCCTTTTGATTATCTTGTAGGCAACATCAACTGCTATACAAGGTACACTTTTCAACCTGCTTGATTGATAGAATTTATGTGAAATGATTCTCACAGCAAAATCTAGTAGGGGGTCTGTGACTGTGTCGATAGTCATTCCTCTATTTTTCCATTTGGCACCTGTATTTTTCTCTATTACTTCCCTTTTGTCACTTCACAGGGTCTTTGGCCAATCTAGGGTTGGAATACCAGTAACCCTATGAACAGTTTTCTTGGTGAATTTTACTAGCCCTGACTCTAACCAAAAATCTGCATCATGTATTCAGCTCAAAACTATTCGTACCCATTCAGTTTTGAAAACAATCGAAAATGCTAGGGTTTTGGTCAATCCTTTTCTTTCTATTATTGAATACTCATTTTTTAGTACTTTGTTTTCACATAGTTTATCATATGCATTATGAATTTCTAAGTCTCCTATGGCACCAATTTTGCAATTATAACATCTACGAACATCTTGGACCATAATAACTTTATTCGAAATAATTGATAACGCACTTGCAGGATCATTCTTGTATGCTACTTCTAGAATGAGCTTAAATTTAGGTTGTTTAACTTCATTGCTGACCAACTGAACTTCATGAATCTCTATACCCTTAGTGGTTCCTGACCTAGATGCCATTGTTTTCCAAACTAGGGTTTTTAATTTAAACAAGCTTATAAGTCCTACGTAGCTCAACACTTAAGTAAAATACCTTAAATTGATGAAATTTGTCTTGAATCACTATTGAAATCTTCACGAATGGCTTTTGAGCTGATCTTGATCTTCTCTGCTCTTTTTTGGCTTTGCTTCTTGTTTGAATTGTGGGAAAATGATCAAAAATTGGATTTATGTACCCTTCAAATAGAGTAATAAATGCTTAGTACGTTGCTAACTGTCTACTCAACTCTTGAAAAGTTTCATCATGACTCAGCTCCCATTGTGTTTTACTTTACTCAGCTCCTATTGATATTTCATAGCTCGGCATCAACTATCAACTCAGTCATTGTTAGCAAGTCGGCTCCTAAAGGCAACTTTGACATATCTTCAAAAAGTTCTCAATTTTGACAAGATGTGACTAGGTTTATCAATCCCACACACTCATTCTTTGCTTAATTTGATGAAGTGTGATCACTTGACCTATTAGGTGAAGTGATCTCTATATTTGATGTGCTAGACTCATCTTTCTTCCTCCATGTCTTATTCATTTCACTTTTGATATGTCCAACATCTATCTTTGCCTTTCCATTGCTGAACTCAGAACTTGATGCCTTCGACCTTGTTGGGTAATTCTTGCTGACATGACCAATTTTTAAGCAACTAAAACATGTGGTTTGACTCAACCATCTTTTTTAGTTCCCTCTAAAATGTGTTCTTATGTAGTTCTATGGGATATGTCCATATTCTTGACAATAGTGACAATTGTACCTGGTGTTGTAATCCCAAAATTCATGGTTTGATGTCTTTGCTGGTTGATTTACTATCCACATAGGTTTTGATCTGCATTCAAAAGCTCTATGTCCATAATTTTTGCAATTATAACAATGTCCATCAAATCTTTGAGTCCTTGTGACATTGGATTCATAATTTTGTGTCATATGTCCTTGCATGTTGCACTTGTGATAGAAACTTTTGGGTATGTTTGATTGATTGAATCTTCTACTCCTGCACACATTAGCTGTATGTCCCTTCTTATTACAGAAATGACAAGTGGGTTTTGAATTCTTACCTTTATCACTTCTTTGTTTAGCACTCTTTGAAGATTCTCCAACTTCAGTGCTATTGTATCCTAGTCCTGATGTATCATTGGTAGATTTTGGTGATTTCAGCAACTGTTCAAAATACTTGATTGCTTCACTTAATTTGTTGAGATTCTCTGCTACCTCTTTTTCTCTGTTCAATTCATTCTACATTTTTTCCTTCTGCATCTTCAAGGTAGAGATCTCAATATCTTTCATATTGAGTTCATGATGAAGATTCATCATTTGAGCAAGTGTATCCATCTGCATGTTTGAGATCCTTTTTAATTCAGTACATTTTTCTTCAAGTCTATTTTCAAGATTCCTTTTGTCATTTTCCATCATGACCTTATCATCAACTGCTTTTTTCTTTTGTTCAGTAATTTCACATATCATTATAGCCTATGATTCATGTTCCATCTTGAGAGTTCTTATCTCATCTGCTTGAATTTTATTTTTCTCAATCAGTTCTGCTATTGCTCCATCAAACTCTTTAGTGTCTCCACTGGAAAATATGTTGGTGGTATCAATCTCCTTGTAGCGTATGTCATTTTCAGCTATGGCTAGATCCTTCCTCTTTTTTAATGAGCTTCTCAATTTGTTTCTGAATTCCTCCAAGCTATGTAGAGCAAGTTGCACATCTATCACCTGATTTTCAATGATCTTTCCAAATTTGAAAGCTTCCATCTTTAGATCTTTTCCTCCAAGCTGTTAGGCTTTTCCTTGTGAGAACCTGACGAGCTCTGATACCAATTGTTGGAATATTCAAATATGGAAATAGTACTTATGAGAAGGGGGGGGGGAGTGAATCATAAGTATCAAACTTTAGCCAATAAAAATTTTAACTGAAAGTAAGTTGCATGCATGTAAATACATCAAGTAAACATGTAACAAAACTCATGCATCAGTAACTCATAACACCAAAATTTTGGTAACCCAAAAACCCTCCAAGAATAAGAAGGTAAAACTGGGGTGGCGATGATACCCACAAAAATTTACTACAGCAATATTGTTCAACCACTTTTGATGGTTTTCCCTATTAAAGGCTTTACACTGTGTTAATAGTGACCTGGTTAGAGGATTTACAAACACTTAACATGAAGTGTCACCTAGTTAAAGGATTTTAATCACCTAATCAAAAAGATCTTTCAAAATAGCTATAAAGCTAACTTATCACCATAGGATTTTCATTCTAATACAATTGCTAGAGAGTATTAGATACAATAAACTTGATAGATTACAATCCTTGATTTCTGAATACAAGCTCCTTTTCCACCTTCTCCTGATCTTGATCCTTTGTGATCTGATAACTCTTGCTTTTTGAAATAGATTTTCTTATTCACCCTTATATGTCCTTCCATATGTATATTTACAATGAAATTTTGTCTTCCTTATAAAGACTTCAAAGACTTAGAATTTGTTTTGGATCTACGATCCATATTAAATCTCAATTTCTCGCTTAATGCTTATCTTTTGCTGATTGGTTGCATGCCTTTAGCATTTTTCTTATTGGCTGCATGCAAATTTCATAGGAAAAATAAAAGTTTTGATCTCATCATTAAATCCTTCAAGATTTACCTTCTGTCGGCTGCAAAAACTGTTTGCATCATAGTTTGTGTAATTTCAAACTTTTATGACGATCTACTGAGTTACTTGGCTCTTGAAGTATTTTTGATACTCGACACATGTTGTTTCCTAGATAGCTCGGCACATGAACAAAATTGTATCACTCAGCACATGTTGTAATCAACACTTGTTAACACTCAACACTTGTTGTACTCGACACTTGTTAACACTTGACACCTATTGTACTTGGCACCTGTTGCACTCGACACTTGTTATTGCTTGGCACCTATTACACTCAACACTTGTTGCACTTGGCACTTGTTGTCACTCAACACCTTATCTTACTCGACACTTACTCTTGATCTTGGTTAAGTGTATTGACACTCAGTTGTCAAATTTATTCTTTAAGCTAACACAAAGAGCTATTTTTAGTGTGCTCAAAGTGACTTGAAAAAATTTCCTCCAAAAGTTTTTTGAAGTTCTCTCAATCTACAAAGTGAAAATGGCATCTAGCAACAACAAGGTTAAAAGAGGGTCTAACATGTTGGTCCAAGGAGTTGAATTGAAAGTGCCAAATTTCAAGCTCACAGACATGGTTGTTGAAGTCCTAGACCCAAGTGGAGCTCAATCCCAAATCCCTCCTAAAGTGCTTCTTGTTAATGACATTTGTACTCATTTCAAATGTGTTATTCATGAAATTAGTACTCTAGAAATGGATGTTGCCCTAGGTCAGTTATGTGTAGATTGAACCCTAAAACCCAAGCATCAACATCTAGAAGCAAAAGGGTTGAAACATATCCCCCATATGCCCCAAAATTTTCAAATTGAATGGATTAGGTTTATCCATAGTCAGGTGCATAATGGGTAGTTATGGTTAGAACAACCTATTCTTATAACCAAGAAGATGATTCATCAAATCACTAGCCTCCCCATGCTATCCAAAGCTAGAATGATGAAAACCCTAGGTCAGGCAGAGTTGGAAAAGAAAACCCTAGTTGAGTGGGATGGTAGAGGTATGAAAATCAACAGTCTCACAAATGTTGAATTGAAATTTGGAACTCATGTTATTGTGCATAAGATATATAGTTCAAGTTGACTTAATAGTGTGTCATGTGAAACCATGTATTTGGCATATAAAGTGGTTAAGAACAACTTATCTTATGGCCTTGCCAACCTATTGTTGAGGAAATTCAATAAAAACATGAAAAGTATTAAAACATCCAAGAACAACCAGTGCAAATTTCGTTCATTGTTAATCTAGTTATTCTTTTACGTCCAGAAGTTCTTCCCTTTTAAAGACACTATAGTTTGGAGAAAAGTTGTGCCTATGCTTTACCAAATAAATGAATACATTGTAGAAATAGATGAGAACTATGCCAACATCATGGACAACTACTTTGATGTACTCAAGGAGAAAATGAACAATAGGTGCAAGATTCTAAAGAAGTTAGTTGAAGATTATAAGGACGATGTATGCTTCATGGTGGATAGTGACAAGGTACATATCTAGGCAGTTAAGCCTAGAGGTGCATGGGTCAAACATCTTGGCTATGAGGTAAAAATTGATGAAACAAAGGATATCATTGAAGCCCTTGTCAATGAGCTTGTTGATCCCAAGACCCCTTATTTTAGAACTTATGATGAAGCTAAAGCCAGAATAGAGCTAGAAATAATGCTCTCATAGGTGGTTAACAAAGGGAAGAGAAGGATAGCAAAGTTGAAATCAAGTGCACCTCTCTTATTAACCAAGGGAAAATGTGAGGATGTGGAAGAAGTAGTACATGAAGAAGAATTTGAGAAAGAAGAAGAACCTTTGAAGAAAAAGGGCAAGGTGATCATCACCAAGCCTGTAAAGTCATCCACTACAGTTTTCACAAGGAGGTCACGAAAGAAAGGAAGTGACATTCTATTTAGTAAACCTCCACCCACCTTCTAGGATAACCTAAAGAAATTGGAAGAAGGAGCACAAATAAAAAACATTAAATCATTAAAATATGAGATTAGGACTAAGGTTGAGCAGAAATAAGTTGAAGACCTAGTGCTGAATAAAATGGGTAAGTGGAAGTACTCACCAGATCAGCTCACTTCTCAAGTCCCTAGTAAATTGTTAGAAAAGATAAAACCAAGATGGGGTTTTTATATGCAAAGAGTAAAAGAAATTTATGCACAAACCCTAAGGTAGTTATTATTGAGCATATCAGATGTTGAGGTGAAAGATTCATTAAAGAAAAATAAAGAAAAAGTGACTCAAAAGTTCAATAATTTTTTGGTTTTGATTAAGGACATTGAGCATGTTTATAGAAATGCTAAAAACACCTAGAAAAATATTTATCATCTTCATAAACCAAGTGGATTTTTAGTTGAAGTAAAGGATGATGATGAAGAAGAAGTCAAGGAGAAAGATGAGGAAGAAAATGTTGAAGAAGTGACTCACTTTGATAATGAGGAAGATGAAGAGGATCAAGTCTAGAGGCTATCGAGGAAGAAAAGCAAGATAATGAGGAGACTAACCTAGTCAAGATAGCTACTGTAATCATTGCCTCATTTTCTCACTCCCTGAGAAAACCATTGACTACATCGAGTATGGAGACAGCTTCAACAAGTTTGGTAGTGACTACTAGTGATACATCAAATGTCCAATCACTCTTTACCCCAACTTAGCTCAACATATCATTGATAGAAGTGACTTCCTGATGCATAGCATCTTGCATGGGAAAATTAAATTATTAGAAGAAAAAAAAAAGAGAGAAAAAGAAAAAAAAGGAAAAAAAAAAAAAAAATTGTGGAGGAGAGAGAAAGTGACGAAAATGGAAGGAAAATAATTTAAAATAGAAAATAGGAAAAGTGGAGAAAAGAGGAATCTCTATTTTCAAGGTGCATGGGTGGCATAAATAGAAAATAATAAAAATAGTTGTCATTCCATTAATCGAGGTGTGTAGGTGGCAAGTTCCTTAAATCATGCATTTAATATTTGTTGGGTGCTTATTTGTATTTGGGTGGGAATTTAATATTTATTTAAAGGTAGTTGTATTTACCTTTTATCCCACATTGCTTGTGTTTGTAATGTCTTGGGTTAGAAGTGCCTATTTAAGCAAGGCTTATAATCGTTTGTAATCAAGTTCAAGAAATGGAAGCTCTTCTAATGGAAGTTGGAGAAATAGAAGCTTTTCAAGTGTAAGCTCTTGTAGTGAAGCTCTTCTAATGTAATCTCTTCTAATGGATTTCAAGTATTAATGGATGCTTTATGAAGCATTTTTGTCATCTCTCTATCTCCATCTTGTTGCATTTTTTTGGTTGTGAGTTGGTACAGGTGGTGTGGCCCGTCATCACTTCCACTTTATCCACCAAGTTTTAGGCTCCTTCTTCATCTACCAAGTTGAGTACTTTAGTTTTCACTTCTCTAATTTTGACTTCTTCAATTTTGAGTAAATCAATGGTAAACTCTCCAATTTTGACTTCATCAATTTTGGATTCTTCAAGCATTTCTATAAATATTGCATCAATTAGTATAATATTAGGTTTTACTACAAGCTCAAGTATGTCTACTATTATTTCCATTCCAGATACAAAAGCAATGAGTGTAAGGACAATTGAGCCTAAGGTTCAACATAGTACAAAGTTTTTGGGGAAAGAAAAGGAGATAGAGAAAGACATAGATTTAGATGAAGAAATATTAATTCCCAAATGGGATATTTACAATCTTTCTATAGAGAAAATGTACTCATTTGGTGAACTCCTCCAGAAAAAGGTTTAAAAACAAAGGTTAAGAGAGGAAAGAGACAAAGAGTATAAGATAATTGATGATGTCGAGAACATTTTTTCAGAGGCAATAGGAATTGAGGTTGATTCTTCTCAACCTATTTTGTATCAGCTAGTAGAAGCAGTCCAAAAATTCAATGAGGACACTAATGGTCAAGATAACCTAGTTGAAAAGGTGGAAAAGAAATTTAACAATAAAGTGTTGGAGCACATTGCACATAAAATAGTCATTTATCAAGTTGAGCTTTCTACAATTTTGGTCAATCTTGAGGTGTCTTGTTCAAATGTGTCATCACATTTTTGAAAACAATGTGATGTCATTGAATATACAAAGGAAATAAAAGAAAATTTTTCTAAAATAGATATAGATCTAAAGGCAAGTGCTCAATAGTTGCAACTTGACCCTAGTTCAAGCTCTGCACATTTCAAGAAAATCATATTTTTGTCAGACATGCAAGCTGAATTGCTAAGAGAAGAAGAAAGGATCTACTCAACATTGATTGACATACAAAATATGATCCTTCCAATAATGGATGCTATGTAGAATCATATTGTATATTCAAAGACTCTAATCCATGATAACAACTTTTCTGTTGTGGACCATATGATTGAACTATTAGCAGAGGTGCAAATTGCACTTCATGCATGGAAGGTCCTGCAAGAAAATTGAGATAAAACCTTGGCAATCAATCTCAAGGTACACTCTAAATTCTTATCCCATTTTAGTGTTTCTATGTAAATAAGTTAGAATAAATCTTTGGCATTACTGTCAAAAAGGGGGAGAAATGTTATATGTATATGGGACATATAGGAGAAAATTTATAAAGAGGACTACTCTCTAAGAAATATGCTATGGTGGAGAACTACTTTATATATACCTTACAAAGATTAATTTTGAAAAATATCAAAAAATATAGTATACTCTACTGAGCTAGTATCACGTGGTGATGGATACAAGGTATTCACTTTTGGTTAATAAGATTTTTTCTCACTAATGCCAAAGGGGTAGATTGTTGACATATTAGTCAAGTTTGTTATTAGTGACACACACTTATTTAGATTGTGTATAGCTATGAAGTTCATTGAATAGTTTATAGTATTTTCCATGTAATTCAATAGCCACCAAGTTTTACAATTGTTACTAAGTCCTTTGGACTAATCCTAGTGGTTACCGAGCAGATTTAGTTAGTGTGAAGTCCAGCAGTTCAAATTGTGCATTTCAGTATATACTAAGTTTATCAGTGGTTATCAAGCATTGCAATGTCTACTAAGTTTGTAGTTCATCTCATGCAAAGCTTGTGTTAATTGATCTACTTTATGCTAACCAAGTGATTTAGTGTTTTCCAAGTTGCACAATATTTACCGAGTCACCTATGTAGGTCAAGTTCAAGACTACTTGAAAGTGATCAGTATGGATTGAGCTTCTATGTCTACTGAGTGCATGATGATTTCAAGCTTTGATAGTGGATGCCAAGGATCAGAACCTCACTAAGTCAATCTTTAGAACCCAAGTATCTTCATGTGGTCTGACTTTGTAATGTTGGTGTTAACTTGTATAATAGTTGACTTTGTAATTTTGTAATTTGGATTGGTATATATATGTAATGTATTGTATCATATCCAATGTAAGAATGCAAATTTTAATATGCATGTGAATTTGGATGTGAAAGTTCAAGTTATGAATGCAATAGATAAAGAATTGTAAAGGCCATAACACCATAAGGAGCAGCAAAGACATATCTATCACAGAAAGGTGATCAGTACACTAAGGATTCTCTATCAAAAAACTTAGTTGAAAATTAGAGATCTATTGCTTCATCCTAACAAGTGAACCAATAAAAATCCTTTAAGAAAATGGATTGAACAATCTTTCATAAATCTCTTTACTGAGTGCATACTTCATTGTATGTTCGTAAGTCCTCTTACAAGGTGGACCTAGTAGTCCTTATTGCTCCTAATAAGGTAGATTATCAAAAGTGATAAACATAAGCCTTAATAGGCCAACTATATGCTATAGTACTAAAGTTTGTGGGTATCATTCCCACCCCATTTTACTTTCTATTTGGAAGGTTTCTAGGTCACCAATTCATTGTGTCAATATGTTATGGATGCTTTCATGTTTTTCATTTCTCATGCATGCAATTAGATTATATGTGATGAATCAAGTGCTAATTGGATTATTTGATTAAAATTGTTGAACTGTTAGAATTTACTAATTCACCCCTCCCCTCTCAATAACTTAGCATAGTCTTGAATATTTCTAACAAAATAGCCTACATATGTAAATCATTTATCTTAAGTTAGCCAAAAATTTGGTCTAATTAATGTGTATATCTAAAAAAATATTGGATATGTACTTAATGTTTATATCTACACATATGGTTTTGAAAGAAAAAGTTGGTCACATCGCTTATCAAATTCATCCATATTGTAATGAGTGAAAAGTTGTTAGCTTACAATGCTTTATAAACTACAAATTATGTAGTAGATAAAAACTATATGATGTATTCATCAAAATCAAATAAATTTATATAAATGAAAATTATGAATCCATCATACTTGACATTGATTATACCTCAAAAAACATTTCATTGATCATTGCATAGATCATCATCTTCATATATGTCATCATCATCACCATCATTATACTTGTCACTTTGATCATCATCATCACCACCACCATCTTCATCACCACCATCATCATCTTTATCACCATTATCATGACCCTCATGACCATAATCATCATTGTCTTCATTAGCATGATCATGATTCTCATCATCATCATCATCATCATCATCATCACCTTCACAATTATCATGAACATGACTAGAATCATCATCATCTTCTTCTTCTTCATCATTGTGTAATAGTCATTCATGATCATCATTTACTTTTTCTTTTGATTCTTCAATATCTTCTTCTTTCATCACATTATACTTTACTAGCCTTCCTCTTGGATAATGTCTAACAACAAATGACCAACCTGGTTTGTGTAGAACACTAGAGTAAATTAGTTGCTCACATTGGCTTGGAAGAACATAGGGCTCATCTCCAACTGGCTCAAATGACCTTGTATTGATCATTGTAAATCCATTATCATGTTCAACAATAGTCCTATCAGGGTCATTTCAATTCAGTCATAGCCTATACCATTTGATGACAAATATAACTAATTTAAATAAATTAAAGTCTCACTCAAGTATATCATCCAAAATTTCATAGTATCAATTTTTAAATTTTTGAGGATGTATGTCATTTCTAGATAAAATATTGATGATCATGAAGATTTTCCTTATCACAAAATCACAAGTTTTCTTCATTTCATCTAATTTTTTAATGTGAAATTTATGGCCATGGTAGTACATAGCTTTGTGGTGTCTAACCTACAATTATTCAAATATTTCAATATTATTTGCATTGATCAATGAGTTGATATTAAACTTATGGCTCATGATTAGTAATCTTCTATGGACTTTTCTATCTCTTAAGCCATATGCTAGATCAAGTACCATTGGCATAACATTGGGATCTCTATTATGATGAGCTTCTTTAACCAACGATGTAACATTGTTTCATATTAATGAGTGACCATTTTTTTGAGACTATTGAATCCATACCATCATCCAATCAAGATTGTTTCCAACATACAAATGTAGTCCATCCCACTCATAACCAATTATAAAGAAAATAACTAGACTAGTTAGAAACAACTTATATTGATGATGGATAAGAATTAATTAACTATAGAAAACAACTTATAATTACCTCTCACTCTCCTTAACCTACCTTTCCCTATTAGATACTCCCCTTCAAATTTGTTAATAAAATTGTGATCTGAAATAAGATCTACATGAATATTTTCTACAAACTTTGGAAGATATTCACTAATGCACACCATGATCTGGTATACCACATATCCCTCTACCATAGAATCTTTAGGATGTGCTCTTTATTGAACCAAACCCTTGATAAATTTCAAGTGCCTCTCAACCATCCACATTGACCTAGCTTGTATAGGTCCACACAATTCAATCTCCTTAACTTGATGTATGATGTAGTGTTCTTGAGCATTGAAAAAGGTTGAAGGTATACACTTTTGCATTTCAAACATAATTTTTGGAATTTTTCTCTTCCAATATTTTATATATTTTTTAATCAATTTCTTTAGATGATAACCAGTTAAAAGAAATTCAACATGCAAAAACATATAAACAAGATTCTAGATAAAATTATATAATAGATTACATAAAAAGTAAAGCAAGTCCTAAATATAATATATGTGCAATAAATCTAAGAAAAAATACTTCTAGTCTCACGTATTTTTCAAGATCATATATAACTTGTTTAATACTATTGTCAAACAGGTGTGGGAGGGATAGAGGTAGGATGTACTATAATCATTAAAAAAGGACCATTTCAATATATTATTAAATAATGCAATAAGTTGTACATTCAATTTTAAAAATATATTGTAAATAGAGAACATGACTTACCTTGATGAAGGTATGCCAATCATGTGTTTTCAACCCTAGCCCAAAATCACCTTTCTTTGATAAAAGAATTGTTATATTTGCATCAAATCATATGGGAATTTTTTTTTTGAATGAATTATTTTAATGCATCACTTTGTTTCTCCATTAATAACAAAGGAAGGGTACTTGTATTTATGCGGTCTGCATTACTATTTAATTTAATGGAGTATTTTAATGCATGATTGGATTCATGAATGTTAGTAAAATTTTGACAAATTTTTTTCTATCACACCTTCCATCCAATATTTTCCATAGTGTCTCTATTACATTCTTTCCAATATGCATAGCATCAAAAAAATCTATTGATGTCAAAGGGGTTGTAATATGTAAGGAAAATTGTATGTATGGGAAAGGAGTATTAAGATGTAAATTGTATGATTGTATATGTAAGGGGGAGTACACTTATGTATCAATGTAAGGAGTGATAAGGAATGTAATGATCCATCAAAATATGAATAAAATTGTTATTATGTTTTGAAGAAAATTTTGTGTATCATTTTTGGACTTAGCTCATTTTCCAAAATGTTGGTATCAATGCCAAAGGTGGAGGTTTTTGAAAATATGGTTAGTAAGATGTCTTGATAGTTGTCATTTGGCTCATTTTTGCAAATATTGCTATCAATGCAAAAGGGGGAGGTTTTTGGAAATATAGTTAGTAAGATGTCTTGATAGTTGTCATTTATGGTAACATATATTCAACATTTAATTTATGCATTTAGAGTTAGGAAATTGTCTAAGACTTAGACAATTTGCAACAACACAAAGATAGATATGATGTTTATGGAGGAGACACCTAGAATTATCTTATGCACAATTGAGGTTACCTTTATGACAATATAATGATGATGCATACTAATGTGAAAATGAGTATAGATAGTATGGTGCAAGTTACAATTTAAATACTAGTATGGGCATTTGACATAGCATAAAAAAGAATAGAAGAGAATTGAATTGTACGACTTAAGGAATTATTTTAAGAACAAAATAATTACTAAGTCATGATCAGTTGACTTTGTGGATATCATTCCATAATTTATATTATATTATATCAAGTGTGTGAAGATATGAAGGCCGACTGAGCAGAGATTTATTAGTTTGTGAGGTATAAGAAGAAATCTTATCTAGTGCAGATAAGTGTGCTAGATGTGCAAGTTGTATGAGATGCAAACTATTGTACAGACAAATTGAAAGATATATGAGCCTTATATGATGTGATATTTGATGTATGATTAGAGAAAGTGTGAATTAAAATAGTTAAAAAGTATTGTATGTATCTATTCTTGTGAAGGACTTTATTTTATAAATGCATGTTACGATAGTGAGCTCTTCTTCCATACATTGTATTTGATCTACCTATTGGATAAAATTGATAAATTGTGTATTGCCATTGATGTTACATAATGGTCATATCATTGTCAGTCAGTATATGTTGAGCTCACTCAAGTAGTGAAGATAGTTTTTTTGTGTCTATTGAGTGTTCCTATGATTGCATAGTTCAGAAGGTAGTGTCTACTAAGTTCACTTGGGCATCAAAGGAAATAATGTAGATAATAAGTGTTGACCGAACTCACTTGGTTAATGAAGGAAAGTTGGATGGAACCAATGCTAACCAAGTTCACTCAGTTACCAAAGGATTTTTTTGAGCTTGTAGTGTTAACTGAGCTTCTGTTGGTTAACATAGGAAATCATTTCTAAGTTAGTTTCTACTGAGCTAGGTCAACTAATGAAAATTTTTCTTATTTTGGCATATCAAGCTCTATTGATTTATCTATTGGTTCTAGCTAACTAAGGTGATGAATATCAAATATTCTAAGTTGTATTTGAGCTAACTTGACAATATGGAAGATATAAGTACAAGGTCGATTTGTGGTTTCAAAGTGTGGATGTGTAAGAATGAAGATGCTATTGAAGATTTTAATGATGAAGAGAGGAAGTGAATTTGAAGGATAAGCATAATATCCTTATGGAGAAAAAAAGCTACATTCAATAAAAAAGGATCAAGTAAAAGCTAGGATAGAGATCTATAATCAACAAGTTGGTTGCATTCAAATCAAGTCATCTTATTGTTACACTCTAACTATTGTAGCAGTGATCTAAATCTCTTAACATAGTTGTCTTAATAGATATTTGCAAATCCTCTAACAAGGTGGTAGTTATATTGAATTTTCTAAAGACCTCTAACAAGGCAATTACTAATAGGGTGATTAAATCCTTTAATAGGGTCACACCTAATAGTTTTTTTTCAAACCTTTAACAAGGTTGGATCCTAACAGGGCTCACTTTAGAAGAGTGAAAACAATAACTGGTTGCAATTGCTGATTTTTTCCAAATTGAGCTTCCATGTTAAATCCTAGTGTCAAATGTATTCATGCTATTTTATTTTATTTGTTTACAACTAAGTTAAAGTAATGGTAATCATAGATAACATTTAAATTTTGCATGTTAAGCATTTACTGAGCACATTCAGTAATTATCGGTCTACAACATTTTGTGTGTGTGTTTACCGAGCATCAACAATATTCAGTTTTTAGTTTTTATTTTGTACTAATATCTAAGGGATTTGAGATTTATTTTAAAAGTAATTGATTCACCCCTCCCCTCTTAGTTACTCATCTTATATTTTCAATAATTGGTATTAGAGCATTTGGTGCTTGTAGAGAAGGTTTCAAGGACCTAAGCTAAAGATTAGGATGTCTTACAAAAGAGAGATCCCCAAGCATAATAGAGGAAATTTTGCAGCATGACAAGGACTTATGAGGTTACATTTGGCTACCATCAATGACTCAGGATGTAAGTATCTTGATACTAAATACAAGACTCCCACTGGAACATTACATGTAGAAGATATTGCTAAAAGGAAGAATCATAACATAATGATGATTGATATTGCATCTACTCTTAGTTTTTCCGAACTTGATGAAGTCAAAGACTACAAGAAAATGCATGAGATGTGGATCAAACTAAAAGAAATATATGGAGGAGATGAAAATGTAAGAAGGGCTAAGGCTGAAAGTCTTAGAGGTCATTTTTATTAGATGAAAATGAGAGAAGATGAGAACATTGCAAAATATGTGGAAAGGATCAAAGCAAGTGTAAGTGCAATCAAAGCATCTGGAGGAGACATTGATTTGAAAATAGTTGTAAGCAAGGTACTTAGAACTCTTCTTCCTATTTATGCAATTAGAATATTTGATATTCAAGAGATGAGATGTGATCCAAATAATAAAATATCTTTGGATGCTCTAGTTGGAAGATTGACAACTTTTGAGTTAGATAACTTTGATAACTATGTTCCTAGTTCAAAGGTTATTGAATCTCCTTTTAAAGCTAAACTCTCACTCAAAGAAAAGGGTAAGAAATCAAAGTCCAATCAATTAGAAAGTGAAGAAGAAGAATTAGATGAAAGTTTAGATAGTGATCTTAAAGTTTTTGAAGCCCTACTTGTGAGGAAGTATTCCAAAGGTAAAGTTTCTCTAATCTGCTTTTCAAGTGAAGAAATTGGTCACATTGTTGCAAGGTGTCCAAATAAAGAAATCAAAGATGAAAAGAAATGCAATAAGAATAAGGGCAAGAAGGATTCCAAGAACTACAAGAACTACAAGGACAAAGGTAAGAAATCTTGTTTTGTAGCTAAAAATTATTCTAATAGTGAAGATGAAATGGTGTACATTGCTATGAAAGATGAATCTGATGATGAAAAAGATAAGATGTCACTTATCTCTCATGTTAGAAAAAATGATATATGGATTATTGATAGTTGTTGTTCACACCATATGACTAGAGACAAAACAACATTTGAGCACATGGAATATTATGATGGAGGTAGTTTGAGATTTGGAAACAATGAACCTTGTAACATAAAAGGAAAAGGATGTATTTCATTGACTAAAGAACTTGTATGTGACAATGCTTATTAGGTTAAAGGACTAAAGCGTAATCTATTGAGTGTGGCAAAATTGAATAAAATTAGATTCCTACTAGAATTCATGAATGGATAGGCCAAACTACTAGATGAAAAAGGAAATTTGGATGGATTTGGCAAGCAAACAAAAGATAATCTATTTTATCTTGATCTTAGTGATTGTTCATGTTTTATTGCTCAAGTAGAAGAAAGCTAGTTATGGCACCAAAGGCTATACCATGTAAACTTTGATAATCTGGTTAAGATAAGAAAACATAGAAGAGTAAGAGGCATTCCTAGCTTGAAGAAGCTTGATATGGGTTTATGCAAGAAATGTCAAATTGGTAAGATGGGAAAGACTAGTTTCAAAAGAAAAAAATATTAGTCAAAAGAAGTCTTGGAAATTGTTCATACCTATTTATGTGGACCTATTGGAATAGAAAGTTATAGTGGTGAAAAAAATTTCATTCTTTTTGTTGATGACTATTCCAGAATGATGACTATAATGTATCAAAAAGAAAAATTAGAACCCTTTCAAAAGTTCAAGTGGTATCTGGAAAGAGTGGAAAAAGAAACTAGAAAGAGGTTAAAATTTTTAAGATTAGATAGAGGTGGTGAATTCATTGCCAATGAATTCAATAATTTTTGCATTGAAAGAGGAATTAAAAGACAAGTATAAGCCCCCGACACACCACACTAGAATGGTATAGCTGAGAGAAGAAATAGATCTATCATGGATTGTGTAAGAACATTGATGAATGAAAAAAATGTTGCTCTCAAATACTAGAAATAAGTTATTAGCACTACACTTCATACCTTGAATAGAGTATAGTTGTAGAAAAACTCAAACAAAACTCCTTATTAGCTATGGTATGGCTAAAAACCTAATGTAAGTTACTTGAAAGTATTTGGTAGCAAATGTTATATCTTGAAAGAGTCTAGAAAAGGAAATTTGATGTAAAAAGTGATCAAGGACTATTTCTAGGATACTCCTATAGAACTAGAGCATACAAATGTTTAAATTTTTCTACTCATAAAATAATAGATAGTGCACATGTTAGAAATGATGAGTTTGTAGAAAAGAGTGAAGAAGAAAGCAACAAAGAGTGAAGGAGAAATAATACCCTACCAAATCTATCTGAAAGACAAGAAGCTTCATCTCCTAAGTCCCCAAGATCTCCTAAAGTTATTGAGTTCTAGACAATGCAACCTAAGTTACAATCTAAAGGACTTGAGTCACAATTAGAGGCTACTAAGCTAGTTCAAACTAGGTCTAATGGACCCAAGTAATAGATAGAAGGACCCAAGCTTGAAAATAAAGTTCATAATGAAGATAGTGGAACTCATTCAAAGCTCAAAGATCCTGTGTAAGTAGGATATGTCAGAAGGCATCATGTAGCTGATCAAATCATTGGAGACAAATCTGATGGAATAATGACAAGAAGAAAATTAAAAGGTACATGTTTACTTGTTGAATTTGAACCTAGAAATGTTAAAGATTCTTTGGATAATAAAAGTTGGATTGAAGCAATGAATGAAGAGATAGAACAGATAGAGAAGAACAAAACTTGGACTCTTGTTCCTAGAACCAAGGATAAGAATGTAATTGAAATAAAATGGGTATTAAAAAATAAGCTGAATGAAGATGGAAAATTTTCAAGAAACAAAGCAATATTGGTGTGCAAAGGCTATTCTCAAGAAGAAGGTATTGATTATCATAAAACTTTTGCTCCTATAGAAAGACTAGAAGGTGTTAGAAGTTTACTAGCTTATGTAACACATAGAGGATTTAAAGTGTATCAAATGGATATTAAATTTGTATTCTTGAATTGAATTCTTGATGAGGAAGTCTACATTAAACAATCAGAAGGATTTGTAGATCCTAGCAAAAGAAACATGGTTTGCAAGTTACACAAAGCATTATATGGTCTCAAGAAAACTCCTAGAGCTTAGTATGAAAGACTTCATAATTACTTGGTATAGATTGGCTTTCAAAGAAAAAATTATAATAGTAGTCTGTATATCAAAGAAGGACCGAACAAGAAAATTGTATTGGTCAAAATATTTGTTGATAATACTCTATTTATAGGAAATGATGACTTGTGTAAAAAAAATTTAGAAGAAATGAGTAAAGAATTTGAGATGTCCATATTTGGTGAGATAAAATTCTTTGTTGGATTGCAAATACAATAGAACAAAAATATTATCTACATCACTCAATCTAAGTATATCAAGGAGATATTGAAGAAGTTTAGAATGGAAGATTCAAGACTAGTTGGAACCCCTATGTCTACTAGACATAATCTTTCCAAGAATGATGACTCTAAAGAAGTAGATTAGACCACATACAGATCAATGATTGTAAAATTGTAGAATGTGGTACATACAAGGCCTGATATTGCTCTAGCAATTAGAATAATGGAAAGATTGTCAACAAATCCTAAAGAAAATTACATGGTGGAAATCAAGAGAATCATGAGATATTTGAAAGTTACTGAACACTATGGACTATGGTATAAACTTGGAGGTAATTTAGACTTGAAAGTATTTATTGATGCTAATTGGGCAGGAAGTATTGATGACAGAAAAAACACTAGTGGTGGAACATTCTTTCTTGGTAAAAGACTAGTGTTTTAGACAAGTAAGAAGAAAAATTGTACATGATCTCAATCCATAGAAAAGGTATAATATGTAGTAGTAGTAATTAATTATTCTAGCATTTTTTGGTTCAAACAATTTTTGGAAAGAATAAAAATAGAGATCAAGGATCCTATAGTCATATACTATGATAACACCAATACAGTCAAAATATCAAAGAATCTAGTGATGCATACCAAAACAAAGCACATTGCTATAAATTATCACTTCTTAAGAGATTTGGTGTAGGATAAAGAATTTAGATTGGAATATTTGAATACAAAAAAATATATTGTAGAAATATTCACCAAGCTATTACCTAAGGATGCATTTATGTATCTAAGAGGTAAGCTAGGGGTCATTCCCCTATCTGAAGTTCACTAAATAAAGTTTAGTCAAGCATCAACAAGAGCTAAGTTAAAGATCCATCAGTTAGTGCATAATTAATAAGGGAATATTGAAAATTAATTAGTGCTTACATTAGTATTAATATAATTATTGTCTTTGGCATGTGTTGTCAAAGAGGGAGAATGTTACTATCACATCTTTGAGAAATTTTTGGAATGAGAATTAAGTAAGGAACTAAAAGATGGAGAAGTTTACTATCATTCCAAAGAAGGAGAATTTTTTTGTAAGAGGGAGAAATTTATGTGAATGAACTTGGTAGAAGTTGTTGCAGACAAAGAAAGAATCTAGTGAAAGGGAAAACTCATACTAAAAGAGGGAGTTCTCAAGAATAAATCCAAATTTTCATTGTGTTATGATATCTTGTGTTGCCATCAATACCAAAGAGGGAGATTGTTGGATACAATTGATTGATTGTATATTTTCTTTGATGTTACACAAATATCATATCATTGTTAGTCAGTATATGTCGAGCTCACTCGGATAGTGAAGATAGTTTTCTATGTCTACCAAGAATTCCTATGTTTGCATAGTTTAGAAGGTGGTGTCTACAAAGTTCATTTGAGTGTCAAAGGAAAAACTACAAAAGATGAGTGTTAAGCGAGCTCACTTGGTTAATGAAGGAAAGTTGGATGGAACTAATGCTAACCAAGTTTGCTTAGTTACCAAAGGATTTTCATG
This sequence comes from Cupressus sempervirens, assembly GCA_028749045.1. NCBI lineage: Eukaryota > Viridiplantae > Streptophyta > Pinopsida > Cupressales > Cupressaceae > Cupressus > Cupressus sempervirens. Next base: position 104,950,087 of record CM053783.1, read on the forward strand.
AGCTTGCAATGTTAACCGAGATTTTGTTGGTTAACATAGTTTTTGAGTTAGTTTCTACTAAGCTAGGCTGGCTAATAAAGGATTTTCTTATTTTGGCCTATCAAGCTCTATTGATTTATCTATTGGTTCTAGCCAAATAAAGTCATGAATATTAATTATTTTAAGTTGTATTTGAGTCAACTTGATAATATGAAAGATATAAGTATAAGGTCAAGTTGTGGTTTCAAAGTGTGACTGTGTAAGAATGAAGATGTTATTAAAGATTCTAATGATGAAGAGAGGAAGTGAATTTGAAGGATAAGTAGAATATCCTTATGGAGAAAAAAAAAATATTTGATCAAGAAGGATCAATTACAAGCCAAAACAAAAATATATAATTAGCAAGTCGATTGTATTCAAATCAAGTCATCTCATTGTTATTCTCTAACTATTGTAGTAGTGATCTAAATCTCTAAACAAAGTTGACTTAACAACTATTTACAAATCCTCTAACAAGGTGGTAGTTCTATTGAATTGTCTAAAGACTTCTAAGAAGGCCACTCCTAACAAGGTGATTAAATCCTTTAATAGGGTCACACTTAACAGTTTGTTTTGTAACCTTTGACAAGGTTGGCTCCTAATAGGGCTCACTTTAGAAGAGTGAAAATAGTAACTAGTTGCAATTGGTGGTGTTTCCCAAATTGGGTTTTCACATTAAATCCTGGTGTCAAATGTGTTCATGCTATTTTATTTTATGTGTTTGCAACTAAGTTAAAGTAATGGTAATCAAAGATAACATTTAAAGTTTGTATGTTAAGCTTTTACTAAGCACATTTAGTAATTAACAAGCCACAACATTTGTGTGTGCTTACCGAGCATCAATAATATGTAGTTTTTAGTTTGTATGTTGTATTGACATCTAAGGGATCTAAGATTTATTCTAGTAGTAACTAATTCAATTTTTAGTTATTCAAAAAAATGGCAAGTAGGAGTAGGAGTGGATAGGGGAGAGGATAGGGAAGTATGAAATTTCAAAATCCAAAACCTGTCCTTGGTGGGAATCCATTAGGAGGATGGGATTAGAAGCATGGATTGCAGGGATGGGAAGCAGAGAGTCAGGGGAATGAAGAGATCAAAGACGCATCAAAGAATGGAGATGGGGACCCACGTGACAAGGGTAAAGGTTCAGACAAGTATTTTTTGCCATCCAAGGCCGATAGGTCTAGGGTACTATCAGAAAAATGGTCTTCTATTTTTGGAATCAAACCTACTAGTAAGTCTTCTTTCCCACTAGTTAAACTACTCTCTAATTTGAAGAAGGATTTTTGTGTGATTGCAATTCTAGATGAGCTATTAGATCATAGCATTGCTATGATGGCTTCTACTTTTGTTGGTAAGTGCATTGGTCAAAGGTTGAATATAGATATTGTTAGATCATATACACAAAAAAGATGGAATTTTAAGGGATGGGTCACTATAATGGTGATGACAAAAGGTTTCCTATCTTTTGGTTTTTCATGCAGTGAGGATTTGTCAAGCATTTTTTATGAAGGACCATGGATTATAGGTCATAAAACCCTAGTTCTTTAAAAGTGGACTTTGAAGCTGGCTCTAAATAATGGCTTTTTTATGCAAGCTCTAGTTTGGGTTAGACTTCCAAAGTTGCCTTTATAGTTTTGAAATGAGGATGTGTTTGTGGGTATGGAAAATTCATTTGGCATACTTCTATCAATAGACTCGATAATGGCTTCTAGAAGAAGAATAACATATGCTTAGATTTGTATTGGAGTTTGTGAAGGGGATGATATGTTAGAGGTTGTGTGCTTTTCACTCTAAGATTGGTATGCATATTCAGAAGTTGGTCTATGAAAATGTTCCCTTTGTCTATTTTCATTATTTGAAATTAGGACATAAGGAAAATCAATGCCCAAAGGAAATAGCTGAAAAGGTAAGGAAATCTACATTTTCCAAACATGGAAAGGTGAGAAAGGTTTGGAAAAAGAAGGAATCTAAGGATGGTCAGAAGATTCAGGAGGAATTAGTGGAAGTCCCTAGTAAAGAAGGGAATAATTGAGACCAAAATGGATCAGAGGTTGATAAGGATGTGGCTCTAGTTCTGTCTAGACCTAAAATCATAGAGGCAGAAGGACTAGTTACGATCCCAAGATCTTCTAAAGAAAAAGAGGTTCCAACTTTTTCTGGTCCTAAAATCTCAGAGGTGGAAGTCTTAGTTAAGATTCCTAGATCCTCCAAAGACAAAGAGGTGGGGATTTCAGCAAAGAAGATTAGTTTCTAGATCATTGAGAAGGGTATCCCAACAAACTTAGAGATGGATGGTCCAATTTTTCCTAGCTCTAAGATCACAGAGGTGGAAGTCCCAGTTAAGACTCTTGGATTTTCTGAGGCCAAAGAGGAGGATATCTTAGCAAAATAGGCTGGTTTCCAGAACATTGTGAAGGATATAACAATAAATTTAGAGATGGATGGATCTCAGGAAAGTGGCCTACCAGGGGGTGATATAGTTTTGAATAAGTAGACTTCAGTAGCTTCAAGACATGAGGATAGGATTTAGAATGATGCTTAGCTATAGGATTTCAGCAAGTTACCTCCTTATTTGGAGTGAATAGGGGAAAAGGTTTTGAATAAGGAAGTGGAGATGGTGTGGGAAAATCAAGAGATAATGGAGTCTGGGAAGGATATTCAAAAGTAGTAGGGAATCTTGGAGGCTTCTTCATCTCTTCGAAAGGACTAGTTAGTTTCTTGTAATTTGGAAGAGAGATTTAGGACTATGGTATATTTTTCTTTGCCTAGTAAGAAGGTAAGGATAGATGAATGGATGGATAAAAATAAAGGAAGTCATTTAAATACTAAAAAGAAGAATAGTAGGGATCATTCTTTGGTTTCACTAGAATAGACTAAGAGCCATGGTAAAACAAATGTGGGAGTTAGGCAAAAGGCACTAGGTAGGAAGAATGCAAATTAAGTCTTGCAAGAGGAGACCATAACGAATTTAGCAAATGGGAGCCAACGAACCATACTGGAGTGTACTACTATCCTAAAATGAAGATAATATATTGGAATATTAGAGGCTTAAATGGGGCCCATAAATAGGAAGTTCTTAGGAATATGATAAGAGATAAAAGACCTAATATAATGTTGATTGAAGAGAAAAAAATGAAGAAGGAGCCCTGGCTAAGATCCCCTTAAGTAATATTATGATTGGTGAGGCCATGGACTCTAAGGAGGCATCAAGAGGTTTACTTACTCTTTTTAATAACAAACAGTTTAAACTTACTCCCTTGTATAATAAAGGTAATACTCTATTAAGTGAAGTGTTTCATATGAATACCAATGATTCTTGGTATCTTTTGAGTGTCTATGCCCCATACTAAAAGGGAAAGGAAGTATTATTAGACTAAGCTTGGGGATTTGGTCCAGAAAAATAATCTTAATAAAGGTATTATTATGGGGGATTTCAACACTTCTCTCACTGATGAGGAAAAACTAGGAGGTTTGGCACCAGATTTGAAAAGTAAGTTGAATGTTTTTTTCTTGTAGGCTATCCCTTCCCCCTAGAGTAGGATTGGACCACTCCCCATATCTCTTTTGGTTTCCTCTCTTGAGCCCCAGAGGAATTATCCTTTTTGATTTGAAAAGATGTGGATTTCTTATCTAGATCTATTTAACAGGATATCCAATTGGCGGAGTATGGAAGTGGAAGGAACTACTATGTTTAGAGTCACAAAGAAGCTGAGTAATGTGAAGGTGATAATTAAAATCTTGAACAAGATGAATTTTGGCCATATTTTTTAGGAGAAAGAGGATATTTTAGATAAGCTAAGTTCTATTTAGGATTTAATTCAATAGGATGGGTATAATGAATAGTATAGAAACATTGAGATGTCTATTTTACCTGATTTGCATAATATTATTAGTAAAGAAGATAATTTTAGAAGCAAAGATCAAGGATTAACTGGCTTAAAGAGGGTGACCAAAACATCAGGTTTTTTCACCTTTCTACTCTTAAGCATAGAGCTAAGGATAGGATTTCAAGAATTAAAAAGGGTTAGGATACTTTTACTAGGGAGAATGATATTTCTATTAAATTTGTTTCCTTTTTGTCTCCTCTTCTTTCCTAGGATCCCATGTTATCAGTGGTGGATCAGAATGAAATTGTGTCTTGTCTCCTTAATTTATCCAATCTCATCATAATAAAATGTTGAGGGTGATTCCTAAATCTCAAGAGGTGAAACAAGCTTTTTTTTCATTGCCAGTTGATACAGCACTTGGGTCAGATGACTTTCCAACCTTCTTTTTTTAGGTTTATTGGGAGGTGGTTATGGAAGATGTGGTTAAGGCTATTTTGGAATTTTTTGGGGCTAGAAGGCTTCTTAAAGAAATTAATTCTACTTTTTTGGTTCTCATTCCCAAAGTTCCAAGAGCTGAATCTATAGAGCAATTTAGGCCTATTAGTCTTTGTAATTCTTTCTATAAGATCATTTCAAAGGTATTATCTATCAGAATTCTTAATATTCTTCCTTTAATCATTTCTCAGCAAAAGACTAGTTTTGTCCCTGGTAGGAAAATTTTGGATTCTATCATGATGGTACATGAAGTTATTCATTCCCTTGAAGCAGGTAAAAGGGAAGGTTCACTACTCAAGCTAGACCTTTCAAAGGCCTATGACTGGGTGGATTGGACTTTCCTTGATTCTGTCCTCCAGGATTTTGGATTTGATCAATATGTTCACATGCTTATATCTCAACTTATTTCTACTTCTTCAATTGTCATTATGGTCAATGGGGCTCCTTTTGATTTCTTCAAACCTTCAAGAGTTTTAAGATAGGGAGACTCTCCTATTCTATTTATTATCATGGTTGATTGAGAAGAAAACATAGGAAGGGAGACTAAGAGGGATTAGGCCCTCTTTTGAGAATATTTCTTTTGCTCATCGATAGTTTGTGGATGACACTATTATAGGAGGGTAATCCTCTATTAAGGAGGATAAAGTGATGAATGATCTTTTGAATGTGTATATCAAAGGTTTAGGCTACCTAAGTAACTAGGAGAAGAGTTCAATTTTCTTTATTAATAATCATGTTTATAGAAAAATGAAGATAGCTAGGATTCTTGGGTGTGGGATTGGTAAGCTACCTTCTAGCTATCTTGGTCTCCCAATGGGAACTAAGCCTCTCGATTCTTTTTGGAATGGGATTCTTGATAGGTTTAGCAAGAAATTGGTTGGGTGGAAAAGAGTTACACTAAGCTAGGTAGGAAAATGTCTTTTGATTAAGTCCACTCTTTAGAATCTCCCAATGTATACCCTGAGCCTCTATGGGATACTAGCCAAATGTTTTGAAAAAATGGAAAAGATCCAGAGAGATTTTTCTTGGTCTAGTCTTGAGGAATATAAAAGATATCCTTTAGTGGCATGGAACAATATTTGTCTCCCTAAGAGCTATGACAGTCTTGGTATAAGGAAATTAAAACACCTCAATAAGGCTCTCCTAGCCAAATAGATATAGCACATTTTTAATAGCATGGGGGAATGGAGAGATATTTTAGTTGAGAAGTATATTAGAAGGCCTTCTCTAAAATTTTGGCTCAATAACGTTGACATTCCAAATGGTTCAATCATTTGGAATGGTATCCTTAAGGCAAGAGATCTAGCATTCTCTTCTAGCATGATAACTGGCTGATTTAGGGTCCTCTAATTAATAATCCTATTTCTCAGAATTGGGAAAATGTTTATATCAGGAAATTTGGACCTAAAGTTAAAGATTACATAATAGACCAAGGATGGAAAGACCTGGCTTGTATCTCAAATCATCTCAAGCTGGTGATGTTGATGCTAAACTCATTGATTCTAAATAATAAGAGGGATGAACTAATATGGGAAGATAATGGTTGTTACTTGGTTGCTTTAGGATATAATTCTCTTTAGAGTTTGTAGGAGAAACCTCCATGGGCTAGGGCCTGGGTGCCTGGCCTTACTCCACATATTAATATGTTTTTTTGGTTGGCTTTACAAGATAAAATCCTTACTCTAGAAAACTTGAAGAAAATAGGCCATTATATCCCAAATAGATGTATTTTGTGTAAACAAAAAGAGGAATCAATTAATCATATGTTTATCCATTTTCCTTATTCCAGGGAAGTTTGGGACCTTATTACAAATAATTTTGGCATTAGTTGGTGCAAGCCAGGTAATGTGTTGGATTTCTTTTGTCAATGGAATAGCATGTATAAAGGCACAAATAGGTAGGACTTAAGCACCTATTCTTTGCCTCACTTCCATTGGGGAATTTGGAAGGAAAGAAATAATAGAATTTTCATAGATAGGGAAGAACTTGCTTATGTTCTGGCAGATAAAATTAATAGGTATATGAAGGAAAATTACCAAATTAGAAAGGGAGGCAACATTGAAGATGGGGGTAAAAAAAAGGAGAATGAAAAGGATAGGAGATCTAAAAGATAGGAGGTGAAATGGAAGTTTCCACCTGAGGGATGGCATAAAGAAAACTTTGATGGTGCAGAGAAAGTGAATCCTGGTCCCTCCTCTGGGAATATTTCTTTAGTCATCAATAGTTTGTGGATGACACTATTATGGGAGGGGAATCCTCTATTAAGGAGGCTAAAGTGATGAAGGATCTTTTGAATTTGTATATTAGAGGTTTAGGCTAGCTAATTAACTAGGAGTAGAGTTCAATTTTCTTTATTAATACTCTTGTTTATAGACAAATGAAGATAGCTAGGATTCTTGGGTGTGGGATTACTAAGCTACCTTCTAGCTATCTTGGTCTCCCAATGGGAACTAAGCCTCCTAATTCTTTTTGGAATGGGATTCTTGATAGGTTTAGCAAGAAGTTGGTTGGGTGGAAAGGAGTTACACTAAGCTAGGAAGGAAAATGTCTTTTGGTTAAGTCCACTCTTCAGAATCTCCCAATGTATGTGCTGAGCCTTTACGGGATACTGGCCAAATTTTTTGACAAAATGGAAAAGATCCAGATAGATTTTTTGTTGTCTGGTCTTGAGGAATGTAAAAGGTATCCTTTAGTGGCATGGGATAATATTTCTCTCCCTAAGAGCTATGGTGGTCTTGGCATAAGGAAATTAAAACACCTCAATAAGGCTCTCCTAGACAAATAGATATGGCATACTTTCAATAGCATGGGGAAATGGAGAGATATTTTAGTTGAGAAGTATATTAGAAGGCCTTCTCTAAAATTCTTTCTCAATAATGTTGACATTCTAAATGGTTCAATCATTTGGAATGGTATCCTTAAGGCAATAGATTTGGCCATAGTTGAGACTAAGTGGAAAGTGGGTAATGGTGAAGATATTCTCTTCTAGCATGATAATTGGCTAATTCAGGGTCCTCTAATTAATAATCCTATTTATGGGAATCGGGCAAATTTTTGTATCAAGAAATTTGGACCTAAAGTTAAAGACTATAGAATAGACCAGCGATGGAAAGACCTGCCTTGTATCTCGAATGATCTCAAGCTAGTGATGTTGATGTTGAACTCATTGATTCTAAATAATAATAGGGATGAACTAATATGGGAAGATAATCCTAATGGTTGTTACTCAGTTGCTTCAAGATATATTCTCTTTGGAGTTTGAAGGAGAAACCTCCTTGGGCTAGGGCCTAGGTGCCTGGCCTTACTCAAAAGATTAATATGTTTTTTGGTTGGCTTTACAATATAAAATCCTTACTCTAGAAAACTTGAAGAAAATATCCCACTATTTCCCAAATAGATGTATTTTGTGTAAAAAAAAATAAGATTTAGTTCATCATATGTTTATCCATTGTCCTTATTCCTGGAAATTTTAGGACCTTATTACAAATAATTTTTGCATTAGTTGATGCAATCTAGGTAATGTGTTGGATTTCTTTTGTCAATGTAATAACATGTATAAAGGCACAAACTTGTAGGACTTAAGCACTTAGTCTTTACCTCACTTCTGTTGGGGAGTTTGGAAGGAAAGAAATAATAGAATTTTCATAGATAGGGAAGAAGCTACTTATGTTCTAGTAGATAAAATTAATATGTATATCAAGGAAAATTACCAAATTAGAAAGGGTGGAGACATTGAAGATGGGGGTAAAAAAAGGAGAAGGAAAAGGATAGGAGATCTAAAAGATAGGAGATGAAATGGAAGTTTCAACCTGAGGGATGGCGTAAAGAAAACTTTAATGGTGCAAAAAGAGGGAATCCTAGTCCCTCAAAATGTGGAGGTATTATAAGAAACTACTATGGTAAAGGGATTGCTACTTTATCTTACCCATTGGGACATTAGAGAAATCATTATGCCGAAGCCAATACAACTCTCCACATGGTGAAATTAGCATTGGAAAAGGGAGTTAAAAAACTTCAGTTGGAGGGGGACTCAAATAACATCATTAGATGTATTAAAGGGGCTATTCAACCATCATGGACAATACAAAATATCATTGAAGAAATCTAGTTAACACTTGGTAAATTTGATAGCATCTACGTCAATCACAAATATTGGGAGGCAAAATCAGTGGCTAATTAGTTTGCCAACAATGTAGTAAAGAATGACATGGTGATGATTTGGAGGACCGGTGGGAATATTTTGGTAGGTGTGAAAAGCCTAATTGATATGGAAAAATCTAGGGAGGTACGTGGGAAATCCAAAGATAATTATTGATATAAATGTGAATATGGGTATAAGTAGGTGAAATAATGGTAAAAATGAATGGTACATATGGATGATGTTATTAGTGTCAAATTAACATGGTTTATGGGTCAATTTTTGTATGTGCCATTTTATGGGTATTGAAAGACCTAATGATGAAAATCAAAGTAGTTTTCATCAGAGTATTTAGAGGGCTAAGAAAGGGTTTTAGAGGAAATTTTTTATGAGAATAGTTAGTGCTGAGATTACGGAGATGGTGGAGAAAAGAAGTAGGCAAGAACTAGTAGGTGAGGTAGAAAAATGGAAGCAAAGAAATATAGTGTGGGAGAAGTTAGAAAAGAGAGGAATTGCTAAATAAATAGCTAAGCTCCATGGATATGACCCTACAATTACTAATCTTATGGTAAATTTGTGGAAAGATGGAAGGGTTAAAGTTGACGGGGTTTTGTATCAGGTAAGTCAAGACATCATTGCTCATCTAACTAAAGTTCTAGATGAAGAACTAAAGTTTTACAGAGATAAAAAGGTGTCTGTAAATGCTATGAATGATTTACAAAAAATACAGAAGAAAAGAAGGAATGGTTAAGAGTGAAACATACTATGAAATAGATTCAATAAATAAATTATGGAGGTATGTTTTGAGGGCCTTTATTGAGTATATATCTTTAGACATGAGATTTTATAGGGTTAGGACATGTCATTTCATTTTTCTCAATCATTTTTGTTATGGGATTAAGGTCTCTTTCCCTTTTTATGTATATACTTCCATGCATAAGAATACTTTTGTGCACAAGAAAAAGCCTACTTTGAATCTATCTGTACATGAGGATTTATTGCTTTTTATTTATGAGAATTTCAAGGCTCAATCTAGAAGCAAAACTCCCACCCATGTAGTTGTAGCATTTGAGGAGATGGGGAGCTCAAACTTCTTGTCTGACATGGATGATGTTCAGAGTATAAGTTCAAAGGATGAAGATGCTAACCCTTCATTTGGAAAGAAGGCTAAGAATTTTGAGAAGAAATTCCCTTTGTCAACTAAAGACTTGTATGAGAAAAGTCCCAATGGGATTGGGTTTAAAATTTCTAGTCAAGGAGATGAGGAGTATAATGAGGAAGGGGATGATATGGATATTGATGAAGAGAATAAGGAGGAGGAGGATGTTAAGAGAGAGGAGCTAGTAGCAAGAAAGTAGAGGAGGTCTAAGGAGGAGGATGTGCCCCTAGAGGGAAAAATGGATCCTAGGTCAGAGATTACAGCCATTCCTCTTTCCACATTCTCCCCTCCTCAAGAACATTATAAGGAGAAGATAGAGGGTGAGAGTGGAGAGGCAGTTATAAAGGATAGGCACATTGCCTAGAAAAATTTCAGTTTTAGGACATCAAAAATGGGAATCATGTTATAAATCATGAATCCCTAGATTCTTGAAGGTAAAGAAGGAAAGCTCTAGATGGAGGAACTCATTGATATAGCCCTTTTGGCTATTACTAATAATGCAAGGGAAATTGGCATGAATTTGATAAATAATGCTAGAAATAGTATGATTGTGATGCAGAGCCCTCTATATTTATCTTCAAGGAATCTTAGTCAAACTCAAAGGATTCAAAATAGTCTAGTACACGCTCAAGGAAACAATAAAATCTCAAAGATTTCAACAAAGAACCCTGACATTATACACCAATAAAGACAACATCCTCATTCATACAATCAGATTTCTATGTCTGATTACATTATTTCTAACTTTCAGTCTTGAATTTTTCTTGCCAAATCCTTTGGAGAAATTGTTCCAAATTAGGAATAATAAAACATGTTCAAAGATTATACCAATAAAATAAACCAATTACAAGTTATGATCTTTGTATCAAGACCCATTTTCTCTATCATAAATTAGAAGTAAAAATAGTAGCCCTATCTAGGGCATCAAATATATTTCACAAAAAAAATTCAAATAACACCAAACCAATTCCAAAGTATCCATTTATAAGTATAGATTTTAAATCTATAAGCCATTTATTTTTTCCATCCATAAATCACTGTATAAGATCAAATCTTTGTCTTCAACACCATTGAAGGTATTTAAAAACCAGTTTTCACTCAAATCTTCATAACTTTCACAAAAATAAATGAATATGATTCAAACCAATTGGAAATGAAAGAGAGTTTACATATATATCCAATTAATAATATTAAGGTCCCATGTCTCCAAAATGTGTCCATACCACATGCTGCAATATGACTGTATTCAACGAATCTCAAATCTGCAAATACCCATTTTCACCAAAATGATCATAACTTATTCATTTCTTGATAAATTTGAAATAAAAAAAAAAAATCATGAGAAGTAGGATTCATAATTATATCTATCTATTACTATATTACATGGTTTCTAGGCTGTACATGGCTATACAATGCCTGGAAACAACGTTGAAACTAAAACACCAATCAAAACAACAACAATAGAATGCATCAAAAATGTATCAAAATATTTCCTCTTCTCAAAAAATTGATTTGGTTCGACCATAAAATGGTATTTATATCCATTTTATATTTATAAACCTTCCTAAATACCCCAAAGACCAACCATATACCTTTTTGCATCATTTTTGTATTATTAGCAACTTGCTGAATGTTGCATTTTACAACTTTTATGCAACTTTTATATTTTTGACAAAATCACTTCATACCATTTACAACTTGACCAAAATACAATATAAATGACTCAAAATGATTTAAATATCTAAAATAAGTAATCTTGAACTTCTCATGTTCTTATACTTTAGGTGCTCCTACACCAGATTGACAATTTCAGGTCAACTAAATGGCTCTACTATGAATTGGAGGAGGTCAAAGAAAGAGTGGATTAGTTGGAAAAACATGGGAAGAAGTTACAACATGGAAATTCAACACATAAGGGTGATGGCCTTAGATTGGTGGAAAAAATAATTCAGAATTTGGAAATGCAATCATAATTTGGCAAACTAGATGATTTCAATTTTGAATTCTCTGAATGAAAATATCTCTTCTCTAGCTAAAAAATTGAAAGCTAGGGGCTTCCTAGAGGATAGTCAGGAGAAGGATAGAGACAAAGATTGGATGGATGAGAACATGACTATAGACATTACCTTTAGCAGCATGGATCATATTGGTTAGAAGAAGTAGGAGCATATGGATGAGGAGATCTAGAAAGGCTATGAGTAACAAAAATGATGTAGGAGCTGGAAAGAAAGGTGGAGGAGTAACAAAGGTTTTTAATTTCATTTTCATTTCCTATCTTTTGGACTATCTAGTAACTGAAATTTTTGGTTTTTGGCTTTTTACCTGACTATTGATCTAGCCTTTTGGTTGGTCGTAGTACTATGGCTGGGCTTTTGTTTCTTATTATCAACCTTTTGATATGTTTAGACTGTGGTTAGGCTTTTGATGCTTATTATTAGACTTTTGATATGTATTAACTTTTGGATTTTAGGATCCGTATAAAACCTATTTTTCTTTTCAAAAACTAATTCACCCCTCCCCTCTCAGTTACTTTTCTTATATTTTCAACACTACCAACTCCTAAGAAACTATTAGAATATATAGTTCACTAATATAACTGGGGTGGGGGGGCGGGGGGGGGGAAGGGGTTGAATCAGTTATCCAACTATTATCACTATTATCAATCTTAAACAAACTTAACCATATGAGCAATATAAATTAAAACCATAATAAGATACTCATCCACAATTACATTAGATATGCTAACTAGGTAAACCCTTGATTAGAGGGAAAATTCTAGTGGGGATGGTACCCAGAAGATCATGCACTAATATAAATATTCCTTGTTAGTAGATGGATCTTGTTAGGATTCTATGAATACATTTAGTACATATGAGTCCCTATTAGGAGATTTGAACCCTGTGAGGAGTTGTGGAAGATAACTAAACCTAGTGCCCAAATAGTTTGAAGGGAAAGACCAATGAACCCACTTTCCAAATGATCTCTGTATTATTCCTTGTAGAATAATATAATAAAATTTACTTCCTTTTCTTCTATCCTATCAACTAGACCTCTATTCATTTTGATCTTGTAACAAAATCACAAAACTTTCCTCCAATAATCCCTTGGATCACTTACATGTGTTTACTGGAAACACTCTTCTTGTTTTTGCACTTTGGACTTCAATGGATCACCACACTCATACTCCCTTTTTACAAACAAAGATAACATCTTTTTTTATACCATTTCTTAATAATAATTTCTTAAGTCAGCATTGAGAATTTCCCAATTAATTATAATAAGATAATTAATTAATTACAATTACAATAGCACTATCAGCTCATAGTCTATACAAAACTTCACACATACAATACTAGGGCTTACACACTTGCTAAATTCATCAACACATTGTACTTTGTCACTACCTAACTATGCATCTTCTCATTACATCTCAAATGTGAGATAGTGGACAAACATCAAGAATTGGTTTTAGAAATACTATGTCTTTGAACTATTCTCTATAAGTTAAGTACAAATTCCATACGTTTTTGACTTAGACTCTACACACTTGACCATCCCATCAAAACATTGTTTTGAACATGTCCATAACTATGCATCACCAGGAAATCAAGCCATTATATGTACCATTAAGATCTGTGTCTTCTACTCAGCTAGTCTTAATGGAAACCATGCTATGTTGACATTAATGACATACACAGTCATGAATGCAACTTGTTAGTATTCTCCAATGCTTATGATACTCTCCCAAATTAGTATCACCATCATTCATGCTAATAATCTCCCCCTTTTCCATTTATGACAACATAGATGAAAAAAAATCTAAGTTCTAATAATACTGAATAGTGTTATGTTGTTTTTGTTGACCAACATTAGTTGTCCACATGCTAAAAAGGTCTCAACACAATAATTGCATACTCCTACTTCTTCAACAATATTTTTTTACTTCACATTAAACAATTCACAATACATAAGGTGTATATTCCTACTTCCTTACATGAATCTTTATAAATCTATCTAAAGAGATATCTCTCCCTCATTCATAAAATTCTTCTCCCACATTTCTTAGGAGATTTTTTTCATATTCTCTCCCCCATACTCAAGAGTTTTATTTCATGTATATTCTCTCTCCCATTGACATCAATGTCAATAGCCTCAATGTTATAACATGCCAATTGTTACATAGCAATTACTAATATACAGCTCCAAGAGTTCAACCATCTCGAGTGTCCAAAGACACTATTTAAAACAAAATACTAAGATTCCTCAATAACTTTGCTCATCATAGAAACTCCCCATATAGGAAGCATTAACATTCAATCCATGCTAATAATAATGCTCTATGCTAGTGGACTAATGCACTCTCTACATCATCTACTCAGTAGCCAAAGGCATAACCCCAAGCATATCTCTCAAGTACTCAAATGCATCATTAGGAAAAGGCTTTGTAAAGATATCTACAATCTGATCCGTAATACTCACATACTCCAAACTCATCTCCTTTACTATTTCTTTCTCTCCTAGCACATGATACTTAATAGATATATGCTCAATCTTAGAATGAAATATAAGATTCATAGACATACTTACTATACTTGTGGTATCACAATAAATGATAACATGCTCTTTTAGCTAAATTATGATATCCTTCAACATCTACTTCATCCACATAACTTTATTACAATTATTTTTTGTTACAACATACTCTACCTTTGCTATACTCTAAGAAATGCAATCTTCATTTTTTCTTAGCCAAGAAACCAATCTTACTCTAAGAAAGAATGCTCCACCACAAGTGTTATTTCTATCATCTATAATGCATACTCAATCTGCATCAATATATGCACATAGAGTGAAATCACTTGATCTATCATACCAAATTCCATAGTCAAATATCCCTTTCAAATATCTTAATATTGTCTTTACTACTACAAAATAATACTCCTTAGGATTAGCTTGAAATCTAGGTACAATCTCAACTATAGTTTCTATATCTAGTTTGGTGTGAGTCAGATACTACAAACCTCAAATCATGGACCTATACTTCTGCTCTGCTACAAGTCTCTCATCTTTGCTAGATAACTTGTGACTAGTTATTATAGGTGTACCAATAGGTTGATAATTTTTTAATGTAAACCATTTCAATAAGACTTTCAAGTACTTAGTTTGTGAAATACAAATACCATCATTGTTCTGTAATGTTAACAATCATAGGAAAACAATCATTTCTCCTATCATGCTTATTTCAAACTCACTCTTCATCTCTTCAGCAAACTTATCACTTGCATCATAATTATCTCCAAAAATGATATCATCAAAAAATATTACTATTATTAGCAAACCATTCTCAACTTCTTTTAAATATAAGTTACTATCTATTATACCTTTAGGAAATCCAAGCTTTGCCAAATAATTTTCCAAACTTGCATACAAAGTTCTAGGTGCTTACTTTAGACCATATAGAGCCTTCTTTAGTCTAGATACCATGTCTTTATCTTCTAATAAAGGAAAACCTTCAGGATTTTCCAAGTTCTCCATTTAGGAAGGTTGATTTAACATCCATATGATAAAACTTGTACTTCTTATTTGTTGCATAAGCCAAGAACATCCTTATTGCTTCCATTCTAGCTACATGTGCATGTTTCTCCTCATAGTATATGCCTTCTTGCTATGAATATCCCTTGCATACAAGTCTAGAATTGTTCCTCACAACTTTTCCTTTCTCATTCATCTTGTTTATGAATACCTATTTGGTTCCTATCACATTCTTGTCTTTCATTCTAGGAACTAACTCTCATGTATCATTCTTCACAATTTGACCTAGTTCTTCCTTCATTGCTTGAATGAAATTATCATCTTTACATGCTTCATCTACACTCTAAGGTTCAACTTGAGATATCAAACATATCTCCTCATTTTCTCTATTTCTTGTCATCATACCTTTGTCTTTATTTCCAATTATCTTCTCAGGGGGGTGATTCTTTGACATACTTCTTCTAGGAGTTGTCAACTCAACTCTTTCTTCTACTCTAAACTCATATCTCTATTATTCAATTTGATTCCCATTTTGTAAATAATTTTTAGTCTTGATGATAACTTCCATATCTTCATTGTTAGCCTTTTGATCAATAATAGTTACCAAAGATAGCTCTTATACTACTCAATCTTTCTTAACCAATTCAATCTTATCATCATAGTCATTCAAGAATCTTTACATGTTTTAAATTCTTCATCTACATAAGAAAGTTAACTCTTTCTCTATTTTCTTATTCTCTTAGGACATCAAGATAAAAAATGACCAAACTCTTTACATGTCCAATAAAGAAAAATTTTCATACCTTCTGGATCTCTTTTCATAAGAAGATCAATACCTTCCTTTATATTCTTGTCTTCTTCAAATTTGAATATGTCTTTATTTATGCTTCTATTATTTTGTATGTAGCAAAAATGATTCTAGATCTAGAAACTTGATGTTCAATTATTTACACATTTCTAATGTCTCACCAAGAGGCTCAATCTTCTAGGCATCAAAATTTACTCCATCAAACTTAGGACTATCCTTTCTGAAATGACGTACAACTTATTTCCCAAAGCTGTTAAGCTTTCTCTTCAAGGACATGATATTCTGATACCAATTGTTAGAATATATAGTCCACATATATAACTAAGAGAGGGTGGGGGTGGGGTGTGAATAATTTATCCAAGTATTATCACAATTATCAACTATAAAAAAACTTAACCATATGAGCAATATAAACTAAAACCACAACAAGATACTCATACATAATAACACTAGATATGTTAACTAGGTAAGCCCTTTATCAGAGGGAAAACCCTGCTAGGGATGGTACCCACAACATGATGTACTAATATAAATATTCATTGTTAGAGGATAGACCATGTTAGGAGTCTGTGAATACATTCAATACATATGATGTTAGAAACAATGGTCCACCAACATAACTGAGAGGGAGGGGGGTTGAATTAGTTATCCAAAAATTTAAAAAATTATCTTCTTTGAAAAAACCTAACTCTGTTAGGAGTCTATTAAAAATTTTACTACATAAAGTTCTTGTTAGGAGATTCCAATCCTATTAGGAGTTGTGCCAACCTCGTTAGGAGTTGTAGTACAATGTATGCAAGATGAGCCCACTACCCAAACATACAATTTCAACTACAAGAAGAGCTCACTACTCAAACAAATAATTTACTATTATTCTCTTCTTTCCTTTTTTTTTCAACTAAACCAATTACTCTCACACTTTTTAGACTAGGTCACAAGCCTCAGATCCAAATGTGAATCTTTGGATCACTCATAAAAACCTCAGAAATGAAGTTTCCTTCACTTCCACTCTACTCTTCTCAACTTCACATTCTATACTTGTACTACTTACACAATTACTTTTCCATGTCATTTCCATGTCTTCATGATAAAGGAAAATTTCCTTCCCTTATACCAAGTCCTCAAAAAAATTCTTTGAGTTGGCTATTAGATCTTCTCAATTAATCATTATAGGACCACATTAAAAACATGTTACACTTAGTGATAACACTAATCTTTTGCCTTGCAACTTGAATAACTTTTTGTATACATAATATTATTATGAGCTAACATAGTTACAACATCACCAACATGTCTTCTTCACACCCTCAACCTTGATTCTTAGAATATCAACTCTGCTTAGAGATTTAACAAGTTTACCAGAACATACCTCTGTAAACTCTATCTTGGAATAGACATCACCAAAACTTACATAAGTTCTTCCAAACTTATCATTTCTTCATTTGATGTTAACTACATAGAATAGATACTCAGACATATCTTTGATAACCTCAAAGAGTTAGAATACTCAACAAGTCATTCATACCAACTTGATCTTTCTGTTGTTCTTCTATCATATACCACAAAGGACTGCTATGTTGACATCAATGAAAAACTCAGCCATGAATGTAATATAACATCATAGTAACATATCTAAAATACTCCCCCATAGGAATATCATCAGGATTCATACTTCCAACAATCTCACAACATATGAGTCCCTGTTAGGATAATTTGAATCCCTATTAGGAGATTCCAATTATTTTAGGAGTTGTGCCAACCTTGTTAGTGTAGACACCTAAAAACCTTTAGAAAATAAAGTATTTTTATTTTTTGAAAAAGTCCTGATGACATCATCATTTATTAATTAATTAATTATTTAATTAATTAATTAATTTTTATGCCATTAAATCCCTTTATCTTAATTAAAAATATTTAATTAAGGAAACCCTCCCAAAAATGTTTAAATCTTATTTAAACATTATTTCCTTATTTATTAATTATTTAATTAATAAATTGACCAAAAATCCTAAAATAAATAAAAAATTTATTTTTTGCCCAAAACTTGGCCAATTTCCTTAAGACCACTAACCTCTTCCAAAATCTTCTAATCCTTCTTTAATTTCGATTAAAGGCTAATCCCATCATTTCCTACCCCTAATCCCAACTCAAAATATTTAATTAAGGTTAAATATTAATCCTCATGTTTATTAAAAAAGTTTTAATAAATATCTCCTCAACCCAAACCTTTGAAATAAATAAAACTTTATTTATTTCCTAAAAATCTAATTTATCCTCATCCTAAGAAGTTCTAGACTCTTCTAGAAAGTCTTCATCCTCATCCTAGGAAATTCTAGACTATTCTAGAAAGTCTTTATCCTCATCCAAAGTCTAGGCTCTTCTAGAAGATGTCTTTAAACCTAATCCTAATCTCCTCCTAACCTTTTCACATTCCCTAAACATGGGTTAAAACTTACTAACCCAAGCCAAAGTTAACAAATATCTCTTCCTTCACCCACCCTCATTAAATGCCATCCACTTGCCTATCCTTAAGCTAATCCTAAACCATCCTAATCCATCCTCTAATAATTTGCACAAGCCTAAACAAGCTTAAAACATTTCTAATCAAGTCCAAGTCGAATTTGCTCTCATCACCCTCAAAATATCTCAACCATAAAACTTTATGAAGTCCACTAGGTCATAAATGACTCTTACAAGCCCTTTTATTGCTCTTACAAGTCATTATGAGGGTCTTTATGAAGATTTTATCTCTTGAGCCTCCTTTGTTGACTCATCCTTGCCCTTTCCTCCATCCTCTCACCATGTGACATGTGTCACTCCTTGATTGGCTATAAGGAAGCACAATCCATGTGCTCTCCTCTCATGCAATCTGAGCCTTCCATAAGCTTTTTCCCATCCTTGCATCTTAGCCCTCAATCCCTCAAGCCTCTTGCCTATAAATTGGATCCTTCCCCTTTGCAAAATAACACAATCCATGAAGCAAAGTTATAATGCTATTTTGAGATCCAAATCCATACTAAAGCCATCTATCCACACCAAAAATCCACAATCATCCATTGAAGCCTTTGGAAGCATATTGAGCATACATCCTATCTTTTTAGACAAAGCTACTCAACAAGAGAGCTTCTCATTGAGAGAGCCCATTAATGGCTCATATTCTCAATTGAGAGCTCATCTTAGTCTATCTTGAAGTTTATGAATTTTGTTTAGTTTGTAGAAGCTTTATTTAAATTTGGTTTCTATTAGCATACTAACATTGCTCATATACATTTTGGCACGCCCGGTGGGACCCCGCATGGGTCATCTTCATTAGCTTTTTTAGTCAAGTTTTGTATGTCATTTGCTGATTTTGGCTAATTTTTCTTGTTTTTGTGATTGGTAGGATTGTATAAATTGGTTTTGTAGGTCTACATGAGCATGAAGAAGACAAAGGAACTCAAAGTCAATCTCATAGTGTTTGCAGATTTTTCAAGCTTATAGGTGGAGAAAGCACTTGGGATTATTCTTCCTCTTCTTGTCTATATTCTTCTTATTCCATCTACTTCTTCTTCTTCTTCTTTTGGGAGATCTTGGCCATTTTTTTTTGTTAAGGAAGCAAAATCATACACACTTCTTTTTAGTGCTTAAAATGAACCCCCAAATCATACTTAAATCCATTGAAAAACTAACAATTTACAAAAAAGAAAAAATCTTTTAACAAGTGAAACTAAACCAATCTAATCATTTGCATCCTTGCAACATCAAGGTTTTAGATGCATTCATGCAAAATTAGGAACACTTCATTTTTGGGAATTTAAAAAGAACTTCAAGTTTCTATTTCAAAAGGTTCAAAATCAACACTAAGTGCACACTAAAGTTCTTTTAAAAAATTTTCATGAAAACTAAGAGTCCTAAATGGTTGCCAAAAATTGTCCTAAAAGCTTTGTTATTTGTTCCAAACAAATGTCTTATTGCAAAATCTTGAATGTTTCTTAGGATTTTCATGCATCAAAACAATCTAGGAATATCATTTTTGGGCTTAAAACATGCAAACTAGAACACAAAATTTTGAATGAAAACCAAAGTCCAAAGAGTCATTTTCACTTTTGAGTCCAAAACAAAATCTTGAATGATCTAAGGTTAAAACAAAGCACTTCAAAGTTCTTAAAACAACACACAAAATCTCAATCTTGAATGCTCAAAAGAAAACACTTGAATGTTTAACCACTTGTCTTTGAATGCATGTTGCTAAAATCACTCTTGAATGCCATGGATTAAAATCAAATTTTCCTTGAATGCATGATTAAAACAACAAATCCAATCTTGAATTCTAAGGATCAATTAACCATTGCAATATCAAACACTTCATTTGGAGCTTCTAAAAATTGAACAAAACAAATCTCTTTTTGCAATCTAGGTAAAGTTTGATTTTTGGACATTTAAGAAACCTTGTTAAGTTAAAATACAAATTTGCAAAAATCAATTTGAGTAGTTCTTTGGACTCACCTCTTTTCTAATCACCCATCAAATATTAACCATTGGTTGCAATCTCAGCGCCATTTATGGGGATGGGTCTACTTGAAAAAGGTGTTAAATGTTCCACAATCTAACTCACTCACTTGGTCTTTGAATGTTTGCTTTAACTTTATCAAAATTCTTAAATGATCAAAACTCTAGATTAAATCGATCAAACTTCAAGTTTGGGCACTAAAATTGAACAACAATTGACGTGGAGAGCCTCCGGGCGCGCGCTTGAAATCGAATCTCACACACTTTTGTTTTGGGCTTAAAACAAACTCACACTGAATCTTGAATGCCTTAAAGAAAATTAATCGATACTTGACGTGGAGGGCCTCTGGGCGCGCAAGTTTGCTTTTGTTGACCCTAACTCTTCTTATTGTTTTCATTCTTCGATCGATTTACTTTTGTTGGCGCTTCAAGTTGGAATAAACATTGTATCTTAAACATGAGTGCTTGCAAAGTCTAGATCAGAAAACTTAAGCATCAGTTGGTAAAAAAAACAAGTGTGTTTTTTAGCCCAAGGTCATCCAAGTCTTCTCTCCCCTTGTCGTCTTTCGAGGCCATCTTGGGTGCATAAGATTAGGATCCAAAACCTTGTTTCTTTTTAGGAGGCCTACTTGGGGATTTCATCACCCCTTGGACGACCTCAACTCCAGCGTTCTGGCGGAGTATAAGAATTGGAAGGTGAATCGAAAGACACCTCTCTTGGGGTCAAGATTTTGTCACTCGGGCTAAGCCTCAAGGAACTTTATACCCTTGAGAAGTGAAAGAGGAGAAGTGGGTTACCGCTCCTCTCGACTGTGTGACATCTTTTTGGTCTCATCTACGGATTTGGGCCTCACGTACCTTGGGTATATCGAGGACTCCTTAGCTAAGCCAACTGTCAACCCTGTAGACAACCATCTAGGATGTTAATGTGTTTGAGGTGATTGATCGAAACATTTGTAGAACATACACACTCCTTGGCGCAAGTATCACTTTCTGAGAATCAAAAACTTCTATCTGGTTGTTTCTATCTATTGCTTGATCTTTTATTTGTTGAATAAATATTTGCCAAACTTGGTCAATCCTAGCTTAGGGCATACTTAGCGTAGTCACTGCCTATTCCAGAAGTTGAATGAGTTGAGGCAAAACAACCAAGATCTCTCAAAGTCAAGCAGATTCAGAAATTGATGTCAGAGCAACCCAAACCCAAACAGAAGTTCCACAAAGTTAAACTCAAATCATCTCTAGCATACCAAGAACTTTCAGCCAAGAGAAAAGAAATAACACCAAGCCCACGAATTGCCAAACTCCACAAAGTAGAGGCAAAAGCTACCGACGAAGCACTTCAAGAGGCCTGGTTAGAGCGCACCATCAAATTTAGCCAACATCCAGGAGTTAATCCTGCTTATGCCTTACCAACTAGGCATGATTTCTATGATTAGACACCCTTGTTTCTCCACATCTTCTTGGATAAGCTTCACTTTAGAGTCATTTTTGTAGAAAAACCAGCCATCTTAGGTTATCCCCTTAAGCATTATTAGCTCATCCATATCATTTAGAATCAAACCATCTAGCCAGCAATCAAAACCTCACATCCAAGCCTTAAAAATTGTTGTCACTTTTGCCAAAAGTTTGCCACTCCTAAAAATCTTCCAAATCCATCAATCTCACCAAGGTTATCCCTTTGACAGAGCTTTGTCTAGGGTAATCCAGCTTTGTCACTTGTTATCCCTCATCACCTTGAGCTAAAGGTTGGGATCCACAAGTGGTCAATCTCGTGTTCTTCCTAAAGGATCATCAGTCTATCCTTAAGTTGACACAATCACCACCGAGCTTGCACATAGGAAAGCAGACCTTTCGTGCTTTGGCAACGTATCTTTGAAGTTTGAATCTCCAACCCAATCCTCCTTAGGTTTTTTCATATAGCTTTGCCTTAACCTAGGAAATCATTTGCATAGAGAAGCCTTCCCGCTTTTGCATCCATCAGCATTATTGCATCTCATCCCTAGGAGCATTTTTCATGCCACCCGTCACTCGCTTAGCCAAGAAGAAAGAAACAATGGAGCCCTATCATTTGGATCGAACAACCTCACCCCCCTTGAGCACTCAGCCATCCTTCAGCCCAGAGAAAGCTATGCCATCATGTACTGACATTGAAGCTTTCATGAACCAACCAGGAAATGCAGTATTGGTAAATGCCATTATAGACAAGAACAAAGAGACAATCATGGCTAATTTTTGAAGGGAAAATGTAGGAACCTTTGACTTTGGAAGACCCCCTCCATTATCAGATCCATCTCACCCATTGTTTGGGCAGCTACCACCACCCATAGGCTCTTATGATCCAAATTATCCTCAATATATGCCAAAAGAAGAGCCTCCAGCCAATCCATATGATCCAACAGACCCAAACATACCATCATCCACCCAAGTTGAAATATCCATGCCGCAAGGCAACCCAGCCACCACCACTCCATCCTTGGTTCATACCTCTCCGCTCCAAACCCCCTTTACCCAAAACAGCTCACCGTTCACCCCCTTCACTATTGCTGCTGCTGCTCCCCAACCCAGCCTTCCAAATCCACCCATCTCCCAAATCAGTGCTAGCATCTTTGGCCAACCTCAGCAATATACAACAGGGATGCCACCCATGGGGCCAAGTAATCAACCTTTCATCACCCCCAGCTTGTTCACTATAGCCCAAAGCACAATCCCATCATTTCCATTAGGTCTTGGGAGCTCAATACCATTAGCCACAAATCTACAAGCTACTACCCTCACTCCACAAAGCTATCAAATCCCACAAGCTACTACCAATTTTCTACCAAGCTCCCAAGTGACCCCAGCCCCTGCCACCACTCTACCAAGCTTCCAAATCCAACCACAAAGCTATCAAACCCCATCAGTTCCATTTCCAAGCTTTCAATTCCCACCACCTCCACCACCAACTAATCCATTACCTCCAATTACCAACTACTTTTCAATGCCACTTCTAGGAGGTAATCCACCACCCCAGCCAACCACCAATTATTTGCAGATACCATCCCAAATGGGGGCACAACCCACATATATTGGTCAAACCCCACAAGCCCCCCGATCCTTTCCCCAAGCCTCTCAACCATCTTATACCTTACCTCCACAAAGCAATCCATTTATCCCACAGCCAGCTTATGTTCCTCAATCCCAACCTCAAATCCCATATCAACAGCAAGCCTCGCAGCACATGCAGCAATATGCGCCACCTCCCCCTCAGCAACCTTTCATCCATCATGCAACTGCCCAAACAATGTACAATCCCTATCAGCAAATCCCTCATAGCCATCCATATTCAGTGGCCCCATCCAACACATACCTACCTCAAGGCACTCCTACATTGGGGGCACCCCAGCCATCACCTATCAATTCAGAATGGGAGCAAATGAAGATAGCTCTGAAAGCCATCCAAGAAGGGAATGATCCGAAGACATTCAAGTTTGAGAATGTGTGTCCTTACCCATTTGACAGAGCCATTACCATGACACCATTTCCCAAACACTTTGAGGTACCCAAATTTGACAAATTCAGAGGAAAAGGAGACCCTGTCACACATATCAAAGAATTTTACATGCACTGCCAAGACATAGCATACAATGATGTCTTCCTCTTGCGCCTTTTTCCCAAAAGCTTAGCTGGACCAGCTCTTGAATGGTTTTATAGAATCCCCTATGGCACAATTAAAAACTTTGCTGAATTATCTAAGGCATTTGTAGCCCAATATGCCCATCTTGTTGAAACAGAGCTATCAATAGTTGATCTTGTCCACACCAAGCAAAAAGGTGGAGAAAGCCTTGCCGAATACCTACAAAGATGGCAAACCCTTACCACCCGCATATCCTGCACCTTGCCAGAACGCCATGTTGTGAAAATGTTTATTGATAATGCCCATCCTAGCTTGGCTCACCACATGACCATGAACTGTTTGCAAACCTACAAAGATATCAAAGAGAAAGGAATGATCCTTGAGCAAGGACTCATTAAAGATGGTGTGGTCAAGCTTTACAAGGAAGCCAACCAAAATCAATCACATTCTAATGACAAGTCTAGGTATTGGAACAAAAACAAGCACGTTGCAACAGATGGCGTCACTGACACCAGACATGTGAATATTGTTGGTCCTTCTCACGACCAGTCCAACCCACCATATCAACCAAAAAATCAACAAGCTATCAACTACCAACAACAGAATAACCAAAGCTATCAAAACCACAATCCAAGACCCAACTTCCAAGGGTCTAGCAATCAAGCTAATGCCATCAATGTAGCTGCAGGACAAAAGCCTAGATTCCAACCTACACCTAGAAACTATACACCCCTTGGTGAACCATTAGATGTCATTTTTGAGAAATTAGTCAAAGAAAACCTCATCAAATTTCCTCCTACCCAGCAAATTGACCCAAGCCAATCCAAAGCTGCATGGTACAAAGATAATGAGTACTGCAAATTTCATAGGGTAAAAGGTCACACTACCCTCAGATGCATGAAACTAAAAGACTATGTGCAGGACCTCATTGATCGGAAGGAAATCACTATTGGTGCCCAAACCTCTCCCAATGCAGGCTTACAGATCTATCAAAATGCTTTTCCTCCACACCACAACCAAAATCCTGGAAAAGCACCTATCCAAACCAACAACAACAACACCAACAACCGTCAGCCAAACCAACAGCATGGGAAGAACAATGACCACACTTCATCCTATATAGACTATGGTAGCCTTATAGGTTGTATATCCAAGAAAGAGCCTTCCGTCAATGTTATCAATATCCAAGGACCAAACAATGAGTGTGCAGTCACCACTCGAAGAGAGCGATTTAACATCACAGGCCCACCTGTTACACCAACACCATCAGCTCCATCAAAAAGCCAGTACAATATCTTGGAACACCTTGGGAACATGCCAGCCCAAATCTCCATTTTAGACCTTCTTCGCACTAGTCCTATGTACAAGAACATCCTTGATAGTGCTCTCATAGAATCTCGTGTCCCTTTTGATATCAATGCTACTGATTTTCGTAATCTTGTTGGACACCTCTCATCCTCATGTGCCCTATCGTTTAAACCCACCGACATACCCGTGGTCGAGCCAGATCACACCCTTCCGCTTCGCATAGCCATCATGGTATCCAACTTTGCTGTAAAAAGAGTAATGATAGATAATGGATCAGCCTTGAATATTTGCACCCTAAAATTCATAAAACAAGCTGGGTATACTGAGGCAGATATCATCAGTGAGGTTATCACCATCAAAGCTTATGACAACTTGGAAAGAA
The DNA here is from genome assembly GCA_028749045.1 of Cupressus sempervirens. Classification (NCBI taxonomy): domain Eukaryota; kingdom Viridiplantae; phylum Streptophyta; class Pinopsida; order Cupressales; family Cupressaceae; genus Cupressus; species Cupressus sempervirens. The sequence continues at coordinate 104,975,861 of CM053783.1, forward strand.
CCACAGAAGGAACTATTTTGTTGCCAATCAAGGTTGGGCCAGTCATCCAAGAGACGCTCTTCCATGTTATTGATCTAAACCTACCATTTAACATCCTCCTTGGTCGCCCATGGATTCATGCCATGAAAGCCGTTCCATCCACTTACCATCAGTGCATCAAATTTCTGCATCAAGGCACTGAGGTAACCATCCATGCCGATCCAGAACCCTTTGCTTACTGCAATGCGGTTGAAGCTTCATATACAAACCATTGCCCTGGAATTAATATTGGCACATCCATCGCCAGCTCATCCCACACTTATAATGACCCAGAAACCATCCTCGCCTCTACCCTGTCTACCGTGAAGATCAATAACAAAGGTTGTGGAGAGTATAGTCTGTCAGATGCATTTGTTGTCGGGGCACTCCCACTTGATCCACATGCCCATGGACGACCGACATATCACAAAGTTGAGGAGGTTCCACCTCCTCGATACAAACAGTTTGGCCCAACAACCTTTGTATCCTCAAAAATCCCTCTTCATGAGGAGCTCACTCCAGATATCAACAAATGGTTACATAAGGATGCACCTCAAAGAAATCAAGCACGCCTTGATCACTTCAGCCAAAAGTATCCCCAAGAACATAAGCTCATCACTGACAAATGGAACTATCAAGGTGGTGGTCTAGGACCAGAAGAAAGAGGCATGCAATGCCCCATCGACGCACATAAGTGGGAATCGAAGTTAGGTCTTGGCTTTGGCATATCCACAACTGGGGGCACCAATGAGAACGGTCACGCTTTTTCGAACATTCACCGCAACCTTGTCAAAATCGAAGACATTCCTGAGGAAGTTGAAAAGAGAGCCTACGACGATATCCTAGACCAAATCTCCCTCGGAGACTCTGTTCTCCAAGAACTATCCATCCACCTCATTGACCTACCACTCGCCCATCCACAACTCATAGATTGGGACCAACCAAGTGTCATACACATCGATGAGTTCACATCAGAGGAGGAACTTCTAAGATTCATGGGAGCTGAAACTCCTCACAAGAAAACAAAGCCAGATTCTGCCTATATCTACAAGCTAGATCCCAAGGGGTATTTTGGAGAAAATCCCCAACCTAGTTCCGATACACCCAAAATTGGAACTAAGGTGAATCTGAGACTAGCTAAGGCAATGAAGAGAACCCCTCAGCAAGAAAATCCAGAGCCACAAGAAGAACATGAGGATTTAGCATTGCCTCCTCAAGATAATCGACCAGAGGTGTCTTCTATTCTAATTGAGGATACTCAAGAAGTCAACATTGGTTCTTCAGAGATCCCCAGACTTGTTCACATTGCTGCGTCCCTATCACAAGACCAAGCTGACCTCCTCTTTGAGGTCTTAAGAGAGAATATTGGCCGATTTGCATGGTCATATCAGGACATGCCAGGACTTGATCCAAAGCTTGTAGTTCATCATCTTGCAGTTGATCCAAAGATCAAGCCCGTCAGACAAAAGCTTAGAAAAATGCACCCCAAGGTGGCATTATTGGTCAAAGCTAAATTAGAAAGAATGCTAGCTGCTAAGGTTATTCGAACTATCGACTACTCAGAGTGGATCTCCAACATGGTCCCTGTCACTAAACCTTCCGGTGACATCAGAATCTGCACTGATTTTAGAGATCTTAACAAAGCTTGTCCAAAAGATGATTTTCCCTTGCCCAACATAGATATGATTGTAGATCTTACAGCTGGACATGAAATTTTGTCCCTCATGGATGGATTTTCTGGGTATAATCAAATCAAGATTGCAGAAGAGGATCAGCATAAGATAGCATTCACTACCCCTTGGGGAACCTTTTGCTACAACATGATGCCTTTTGGCCTAAAGAATGCTGGGGCTACCTATCAAAGAGCTATGACAACCATTTTTCATGATCTCATCCATAGCATTTTGGAGAATTATGTGGATGATATCTTGGTCAAGTCTCATACCTTCATGGATCATCTTGCTGACCTGGAGAAAGTCTTTGATAGGTTAGCCAAATATCATCTCATGCTGAATCCCAAGAAATGTGTCTTTGGGGTCACATCTGGCAAGCTTCTAGGTTTCATAGTTTCTAAACGAGGTATAGAGATCGACCCCAAGAAGGTCAAGGCTATCTTAGACATGCCTCCTCCCCAGACATTGCGACAGCTTCGCTCTCTTCAAGGAAAGCTCCAATCTATTCGGCGCTTCATCTCCCAGCTTGCAGATAAGTGTACACCATTTTCACATTTACTGAAGAAGGATGAGAACTTCAAGTGGGATCCTTTATGTCAGCGCAGCTTCGACCATCTCAAGCAATATCTCATCAATCCCCCTATCTTGGTTCCACCAGTTCCTGGTCGTCCCCTGATTTTGTACATATCAGCAACACCTACTACTCTAGGGGCACTTCTAGCATAGCTTGATGACTACAACAGAGAAAGAGCCATCTACTACATCAGTAGAACCCTAGTTGGTTATGAACTCAATTACACTCCTATGGAAAAAGCTTGTTTGGAAGTTGTTTTCTCAACTCAAAAACTTCGCCATTACATGCTAAGTCATACCATCCAACTAGTCTCCAAGATTGACCCTCTCAAGTATATGCTCTCTAGAACAGCACTTACAGGCCGTTTGGCCAAATGGGTTATGCTCCTTAGTGAATTTGACATCCAGTATGTGGATAGAAAGGCAATCAAAGGGCAAGCTATAGAAGATCACCTAGCTGATGCACCTCTAATAGATGTTTATCCGTTGATCACAGAATTTCCAGATGAGCATATCTGTCTAATTGAAGAACAACCCCCATGGAAACTTTATTTTGATGGCTCATACACATCTCATGGATCAGGGGCAGGAATATTGTTGGTCACACCTCAAGGAGATTACATTCCAAAAGCCTTCAAGCTACAATTCCCTAGCACCAACAATATAGCTGAATATGAGGCCCTCATAGCAGGATTAAAGATAGCTGTAGAATGGAACATTGTTGAGCTACAAATCTTTGGCGATTCTCAGCTCATCATCAAGCAAGCCCTAAATGAATATCAAACCAAAGATGAAAAGCTATTACCCTACAAAGAGCTAGTTGATCAGCTAACCCAACATTTTACAAAGCTTCAGTTTACACAAGTGCCTCGAATATAGAACAAAGCAGCAGATGCTATGGCTACTATAGGCTCGCTCTTGGAAATTCCCCAAGCAGCTACACAATATGAGTTTTTAGTGGAGCAGCTCCTCACACCCGCCTATGCGAATGAGGATTCAAACCGTGTTTGTATCTTGGTTGGTCCCCAATCCCCTTGGTACCATGAGATTCATGCTTACCTTAATGATGGTATCATATCCCCTCACCTCACACGTACCCAACGCCAGAACCTCATCCGAAAATCATCCCGCTATGTTATCATAGCCAATACCCTATATCATCGGGGTTATCACGATACTCTCTCTCGATGTTTAGACCAAAATAAGGCCGCGATGGTGTCAAAGGAAGTACACTCTGGACTTTGCGGTGCCCACACGAGTGGTATTGTCCTAGCGCGACAAATCCTTAGAGCAGGCTACTATTGGCCTACCATTGAAGAAGACTCTTGTGACTTTGTTAGAAAGTGTCTCCCATGTCAGCAGCATGCAAATCTTGTACACGCTCCGGCACAGGATCTACAACCTATTGCACCACCTTGGCCTTTCGCTTGTTGGGGCCTTGACCTAGTTGGAACTATCACACCCCTCTCATCTGATGGACATAAATGGATAATAACAGCTACAAACTATTTCACTAAATGGGTGGAAGCAGTCCCCCTAGTCTCAGCTACAGGAGTTCAGGTCTCCAAGTTCATCTTGTACCACATTGTTTGCCGCTTTGGCATCCCATCCACCATCTTCACCGACCACAGAGGTAACTTTGAAAATCTCAACATGGAAGAATTATGCACTTCCCTCCGCATCCATCACCGCTTTTCTAGCCCATATTTCCCACAAGGTAACGGCCAGGCAGAGGCAACTAACAAAACCATCCTCAAAATTCTAAAGAAAGTTGTCAATGATTCCGGCCGTGATTGGCACCTACAAATAAATCCAGCCTTATGGGCCTATCGAACTTCCTTCCGTACATCCACAGGCACAACTCCATACTCCCTAGTCTATGGTGCTGAAGCGGTACTACCTATAGAGGTTGAACTTCCCTCCTTGCGCATATCTTTGCAAGGGCAAATATCAGATGAAGAATATAGAGTAGCTCGACTCACCCAGCTAGATCTCTTAGACGAGAAGCGGCAACAAGCCTATGATCATCTCACAGTCTATCAAACTCGTCTCAAAAGAAATTTCAACAAGAAGGTGCTTCCACGACACTTTCAGCCAGGTGACATGGTCCTCAAAGAAAACATGAAAGTCCAAGTAGATCGAGAAAAGAAAGGCAAGTTTGAACCTACATGGCTTGGTCCTTATGTTGTCACTGCTTCCTTTGGCTCTGGAGCTTATCAGCTATCTACACCAGAAGGAGAACTCTTGAATGATCCTACTAACATCATTCATCTCAAGAAGTTCTATGCTTGAAGATCCTTGGTATACCTAGCTTTTGAAAAATACAAAAGAAAAAAATAGTAAAGAGAAATAAGCGTCCAATGGTGAAAACTTGGCAATTCAAGCACCTTGGATAGGTACCTTGGTGAAAACCTGGTAATTCAGGCGCCTTGTGTACTAAAGACTAATCCATTATCTATCACTATCCTATCCCTCATCCATTTACCCACCATCCCATAAGACACACTTGCTTGTTCCCTTGGTGTTCCAACCAAATATCCAAAATCTGATGAAGCTTGTAAATACCTCCTGTACAGCTTGTAAATCTTGTACCAAAGCTTGTATTATACCTTGTAAATCTTGTACCATACCTTGTCTATCCAAATCTTGTCCAAGGTTTGTACCATATTCTAGCCTATAAATAATCCTGTATCCTAGCTTGTATACTATCACGTGCACACACAAAATTCCATTTTCCTTAAGCTTTTTGCAAACCATCTACCTATCCACCTATCACCTATTATAGACATCCCATCCTTCACAAACATTTCCATCTCACAAAAACCAAAACATGAACAAACTTATACATTTGTAACATATCTTGGTCCATCAGCTTGTACATCCTCTTTAACTTAGTACCATTGTATCTATCCAGCGTTCATGTCAGTTTGTCCTTGATCAGCATCTTGCACCCATCACACATCTTGGTTAGCTATTCCAATGCATCCTTTAGCTAGATTTCCTGTCACCAAAGTGTTATCTTTCTTAGTTTAGCTTGCCAGATGCATCACTCATCCAAATCCACCAGCTTCGGTGCTCTCCAATAGGTCCTTGCAGGATATAGCTTTCCTCATGTCTGATCTTGGTCCGTTAGTGCCTTGTCCTACCCATCTCGTTGGCAAACGACTCTCTTTTGGATTTTCACTTTCTTTTGATTTGGGATCTTCCCTTTTGGGTCTTGAAGTATCTTTTCCAAGCAATCTCCTTGTTCCCTCCTCAAGGTTGCCACGATCTTCCATATCATGGTATGCTGCGAATGGGGAAATTAGAGTGTAAGGTCTTGATCAGGTCTTTCATTTGTTTTTCTTTTCTGCTTGTGGGTTCTCCAGTGTCGTTTCCACACTGCTTCCTCTAGGATTCATGTGTGATGCTGGGGCAATCCTTGTGTGTTTGTTTTGAGTTAGTTTGTCAGTCCTTTGGACGGTTGGTGAAAAGGCCTTGATGTTCTTGGTAACCTTGGCAATTAACCAATAGTCCTATAGCAAATCTAGTGCTCAACTACATGGTGGTACTTCTCTTTGAAGTATCCCCCCCGCTCAAAAAGCTTCAATGGTTTTCCTTCATCTCCGTTATCCCCCATCCATATCCAGCATCTGTCTCTCCTACCCCAGCTTATGCATCAGTATCTCTTTGAATCACTCATCACTCTTAGCTTTAGGGATCCACAATCCTAGTCTTAGGGATCCACCAATCCAAATCAATCCACCAAGCCTCATCTTTCGAGATCCACAATCCTAGTCCTAGGGATCTCCGAAACCCATCTTCCACCAATCTGACTCTTTGAAATCTTGTTGCATCAACTTTATAATCCCCTCATCCATCTCCCTATCCTGGATTCATTTTTATAGTGCTCTACTCCTTCATCCTCCACCTTCCCTAAAGTCTTAAGCTTGCTTCCTCTTCTGCATCTAATTCTCCTTTATCATTCTCCCATAGTGAGAGTTTGAGCTAATTCAGCCCCTTCTCTTTGCCAATCTGAGTTTCCTTGCTCATCCGAGATTCTTGTACTTTTCAAGAAGCCATCAAGCCTCGCTTTCTCTCCCCACTACCTTCTTGAGGGGGCATCTCACAGTCCATTCTCTCCTCTTCTGCTCTAGCCTTGGGCATCTTATTTTCTTATCTTTGATGCCATGCCACTTGCGGCATCACATCAAAGAGGGGCAAAATGTAGACACCTAAAAACCTTTAGAAAATAAAGTATTTTTATTTTTTGAAAAAGTCCTGATGACATCATCATTTATTAATTAATTAATTATTTAATTAATTAATTAATTTTTATGCCATTAAATCCCTTTATCTTAATTAAAAATATTTAATTAAGGAAACCCTCCCAAAAATGTTTAAATCTTATTTAAACATTATTTCCTTATTTATTAATTATTTAATTAATAAATTGACCAAAAATCCTAAAATAAATAAAAAATTTATTTTTTGCCCAAAACTTGGCCAATTTCCTTAAGACCACTAACCTCTTCCAAAATCTTCTAATCCTTCTTTAATTTCGATTAAAGGCTAATCCCATCATTTCCTACCCCTAATCCCAACTCAAAATATTTAATTAAGGTTAAATATTAATCCTCATGTTTATTAAAAAAGTTTTAATAAATATCTCCTCAACCCAAACCTTTGAAATAAATAAAACTTTATTTATTTCCTAAAAATCTAATTTATCCTCATCCTAAGAAGTTCTAGACTCTTCTAGAAAGTCTTCATCCTCATCCTAGGAAATTTTAGACTATTCTAGAAAGTCTTTATCCTCATCCAAAGTCTAGGCTCTTCTAGAAGATGTCTTTAAACCTAATCCTAATCTCCTCCTAACCTTTTCACATTCCCTAAACATGGGTTAAAACTTACTAACCCAAGCCAAAGTTAACAAATATCTCTTCCTTCACCCACCCTCATTAAATGCCATCCACTTGCCTATCCTTAAGCTAATCCTAAACCATCCTAATCCATCCTCTAATAATTTTCACAAGCCTAAACAAGCTTAAAACATTTCTAATCAAGTCCAAGTCGAATTTTCTCTCATCACCCTCAAAATATCTCAACCATAAAACTTTATGAAGTCCACTAGGTCATAAATGACTCTTACAAGCCCTTTTATTGCTCTTACAAGTCATTATGAGGGTCTTTATGAAGATTTTATCTCTTGAGCCTCCTTTGTTGACTCATCCTTGCCCTTTCCTCCATCCTCTCACCATGTGACATGTGTCACTCCTTGATTGGCTATAAGGAAGCACAATCCATGTGCTCTCCTCTCATGCAATCTGAGCCTTCCATAAGCTTTTTCCCATCCTTGCATCTTAGCCCTCAATCCCTCAAGCCTCTTGCCTATAAATTGGATCCTTCCCCTTTGCAAAATAACACAATCCATGAAGCAAAGTTATAATGCTATTTTGAGATCCAAATCCATACTAAAGCCATCTATCCACACCAAAAATCCACAATCATCCATTGAAGCCTTTGGAAGCATATTGAGCATACATCCTATCTTTTTAGACAAAGCTACTCAACAAGAGAGCTTCTCATTGAGAGAGCCCATTAATGGCTCATATTCTCAATTGAGAGCTCATCTTAGTCTATCTTGAAGTTTATGAATTTTGTTTAGTTTGTAGAAGCTTTATTTAAATTTGGTTTCTATTAGCATACTAACATTGCTCATATACAGTTAGGAGTTGTGGATGATAGTTGAAACCACTGCCCAAACAAATTCAAGGGAAAGACCAATGAACCCACTACCCAAATGATCTCTATATTATTCCTTGCAAAATAATAGAAATAAAATGTACTTCTTTTCTCTTTTTCTATCTTGTCAACCAGAACTTTGTTCCTTTTGATCTTGTAACTAAATCACAAAACTCATATCCAATAATCCCTTGGATTGTTTACATGCATTTACCAAACACTCTAATCATTTTCACACTTTTCACTACAATGGATCACTACCCTCATACTCCATTTTTACAAACTATTGGGACTCAAAATTTAACCCTTAATTTTGAGTACCATTCAAAAATTTAAGCCCTATAAGCGCTTTTTGATGCATGTATACACAGCTATCCATTTGAGGCCTAATAGGTTTTTAATGTTTCTAACACCTTACATTAAATATTTCTACTCATTCCATGAAGATAAATTTCCATTTCAAGCCATTCCGTGAAGTTTCAATTTGACCAATGTCCAAATCTACATTTTTGCCAAGTGTCAAATATCGACAGGAGGCCATGTTTGCAATTGAATATCTTGAACCTAGTAATGTTTCATTGCTTAGCACTTTGATGTGTTTAGTGGCCACAAAAAAGAAGCTATGTTTCATATTTCAAGTCATTTTAAATCCATTTGACTAGGTTTTGAATCCCTTAAAGTTGGTCATTTATTGTTGTCATGCATTTGTGTAATTGCCTAGAATTCTAGGAGGCCTAGTTTGACTTTCTATAACATTGATCAAGTTGACTGAAATGAGAAAATTCCTTTTTTGATGCATTTTAGAGGTTAGAGGCTTTCTTTTTTTCAATTTTGAGCTTATGACGAATCTGTTTGTTCAGTTTTTGAATGTGATTCCAAATGCAAGTTGTAATTTTTTACTAGTGTTAAGAAAACAAAATTGGTCATTACCCTTGTTCATGATGTCATATTTATAAATACGTGATAGGTGAGATAAAATGGATTGTATGATTTTTTCCTACTCTAAAAACACTTTAATTGTGGTAGTTTGAAAGTCTTGATAAATCCGTCTACACATTTTCCCAAGTCCATTCTATTTGCAAAAACCACTTGTCTACTAGTGTTTCCAATCTACAAATTTTGAGCAGCTCACTTTGATTGTTTGCCATGAGCCCTAGGCATATATTTATATTTTCCTCATGAAAATGAACCAATGCTCTAGTTTTTATGCTCCCAAGTGTCAATTTTCCCTATTTTCAAAGCCAAATCTGAATGCAATTTATTATTTTCTGACATGTTTGCTTGTAGGTAGTTCTAAGAAGTCAACTTTGACAATCAATATCTTTTGATTGAGAATTCATCATGAGATGAGATTTGGAGGGGTATAAGAATGTTGAATAGAGAATCAATGTGTCAAATTTTAGAGCTCAATTAGGTCTTTTGGTCAATTTTTAAAGCTAGTCAAAGGAACTCTTGACATTAAAATGACAATTTGTAGATTAATGATAAAATGAGTTATAATTGATTGTTCAATGGTTAAAATTGATTTTAATCAATATAATGGGTTCAATGGATTAGTTTAAGATTTTAGTTGTTCAAAAATGAAAAAAAAAATTAGCTAGACCCACTTGGGGCCCGACTGATTCTATTAGACTAATACAATGTGTGCAAGTTGGAGATTTAAAAAGGAGATTATAACAATTTTGATTGTTACAATTTTTTACCATATGCATATCACCAACTGAAGATCAAATGGATATTGAACCATATACAAGTAATAAATAAGAAGAAAGAGGTAAAGTGACTTGTAAATGACAGTTCAATGATCTGTTGGTTCAAGAGAATTGTATGAGTTTTGAGAAAACTTATCTATTAGTGGACATTGCTTTTGTTGATTCAACTAGAAATGAAATCATATACTTGATGTCATTAAGGGTAGATGGTATGGCACAATTGTTCACCTTGTCATGGAAGGAGGATTTCCAATACTGAGTATCATGTGCTCTATTTTTGACATTGAGAAGTTTAAACATGGTCAATTAGTAACAACTAATGATAATTTTAATATGACAACTACCTATGAGGAGACACTAAGAAAGTAGATATGTGAGAATGTTAGTAGAAAAATAGGGGAGAAACTTGCATGAAAGTCATTGAGCAATGCCAGTAAGAGATACAAAAAGCACTAAGGTTATAAGGAATTTGCCTAATAGGGAAATCAATAGAAAGGGAATACTACTAAGGAAAGTATTAAATCCATATTACATGAAGTAGTAGTAGACATAGAAGTCCTTGCTATAGATATAGAAGTCCCTATCATATTGGTAGAAGTCCCCAAGAAAGAGTGTAGGGCAATGCCAGAAGTAAAAGGGGAGGCATCTTTTCTAGTTGCAAGTTGACAACCCATTTGAAATAGAATCTTATATGTATAACAATGATAGAGGAATTATTTGAAGGGAAATGTTGGAATTGGCTATGAGTTGTAGGGGACACGTGGAAAATTGAAGCCATGGTTCTAGAGGGACAAATCGAGGATAAAGGATAACATTGCAAATTACTAAGTAGATGTCTTCAAATCAAACAAGGCAACGATCTATATGGAGCAAAAATTGTTGAAGGTTTTGGAAAGAAGCAAGGAGTAGATGGAATGGAAAGACCTACAAAAGGGGTGACTTATATAGCTTATGCAACAAGGGTGGCTATGACATGGAGGTCCATATGAAGAAAATCTAATTTATGCCATGATTAACCTTGCTCCCTAGATGCAACATCTCTTTCTAGAGAAATTGGTCAAGTGGAGTGCCTGCCAAAACATATATCTTTCCAAAGCTTCATCGCCTCACTTGCTTTCCATACTACAAGTATAAAAAATTTCCTCACTCGCTTGCTTGCTGCACTATAAGCACTATAAGATTCATCACCTCTTTTATTATTATTCCCACCTATAGAAAAATTCAAAGTAAGGCACTACCGCAAGTGTATAAAAATGAGAGGACTAGATAGAAGTGGAAGGGGAAGGATAGGACATCATGAGAGAGCAAGGAAATCTCCATGGAAAGGAAGCAATAGAGCTTTGGAGGCAATCCAAGCTATAAAAGAGAGAATAATAAAGTTGCTTATACCAATTCCCAAGTGAAAAATTGATTACAAACATTATTTGAATGTAATCAAGTGAGTGTTATTTGCCATTAATTAAGTCACCTGAGAAGAGCTTAGTCCAAAATTTGGCAATTGGCATGCTTTCAATTTGATTAAATACCTTTTTACTCCATTTCTTAGTGTCTTTAATACACAAGCCTTTTCAAAGGTTGTTCCATCTCAACCTCCTACAAATGTAGCTCCCAAGGTTGTTCCATCTCAACCTCCTACAAATGTAGCTCTGAAGGTTTCTACCAGGATACCTACTATGCCATTCAGTGTGGTAAAAAAAATGAAGAAGAAAAATGCGAATATTTCCTTGTGGGATGTTGTTGCTACTATACCCATGCAAAAGAGGTTGTTGCAACAATAATTGGAAAGTATTGAACCAAAGGATCAACCAACCAGCATGGAAGGTTCCATAAGCCTAGTATAGCCATCAAGGGAGGAAGAAAAAAATAAAAATATTAGACCCCCTCCATTTTATGTTTCTCTAATTATAGGGGATAAACTAGTCCACAATTGCATGATTGATTCAGGGGCTAGTAGTTTAGTGATGCCTAGGTGTGTTGCTGATGTTTTGGGAATGAAATATGAGCCCATTGTTAGGGATGTATTAAAATTGGATGGTAGTACTATCAAGACTATAGGGATCCTTAGGAATGTGATAATAGCCCTACATGCATGCCCTGGTTGTACTGTAAAACAAGATATATCCATTGCTAAAGTCAAGCCACATTTTGCCATCTGCCTATCAAGAGACTTCATTGCCCAAATAGGTGGTTACATATCTTCTGATTGGTCATATATGTCTTTTAGAACAAGATATGGGGCCAAAGCTTCAATCAGAGTCGAGCCTCAAGCCCTCCATCATACCGAACCCTACACCCCTAATCCCATCAACATGAATTGCACTATCCTAGAAATGGATGAGAATGACATAATGAATGAGTCTACTACTTCCCTAGTAGAGATACCTAATTTTCTCTTATATGAATGGGCTAATGCATATCAATTTGATCCTATGTCAGAAGCCCTTGAGATAGGCCTTAGTACATAATGTATATTAGAGAAGGATGCTCTAGTTCCCAATCTTGTGGAGACTAAAGAAGATGTGAGTGGGATATGGAGTATGTACTTTGATGGCTCAAGAAATAAGAATGGATCAAGGGCTGGTGTGATGTTGATTTTTCCTACACAAGTAAGGTACTACTTCTCCTTTAGGCTCTAGTTTAGTTGTACTAACAATGTGGCCAAGTATGAATCCTTGATTTAGGGTCTCCTACTTGCTCAGAAAAGAAAAATTCAAGCCTTAAGTGTATATGGAGATAGTGAGTTGGTGGTTAATCAAGTGAGAAATCAAAATATCACCAAGAATAGTTTGCTCAAATCTTATAAACATAGGGTATGGGATTTGCTTGAGGGTTTCAATGCATTTAATATTCAAAGCATTCCTAGAAGAGAAATTAGACATTCTAATAGACTTGCAGCAATAGGTGCATCTTATGATGTGCCAGGGAATCTTGAGGAGAAGAAGAAGAAACAAATCAAAATGGTAGTAAGGCCTACCATCCCTAACAACAACATCCATTGGCAAGTGTTTGAATCTAATGAAAAAATTGTAAGCTTCTTGCAGAATGAAGCAGAGTTTTCAGATAGAAACTAGTCAAGACTATAGGATCAGTATGGTGATAAAATCATTAATCTCAGTTCCAACAAATTACCTAAGGGTCTCATTACCTTAGAGAGTGTTTTCAATCCTGATGACCAAGCAAGAGACAGAGTTATGAACTCAGCTGCTAATCAAGATGATCACACCCCAGTCATCTTTGCTGATGGAAAATCCTTAAACATGGGGAAGGTATGTTCTGAGATTAAGCAAGAAAGTTTTATTCATCTATGTCAAGAATTTAATGATATATTTTCCTGGACGTATGATGATTTAAAGGATTTTGACCCAAGGTTGTTTTAGCATACCATAGATTTAATTGATAATGTCAAACCAGTAAGATAAAAATAGAGGCTGGTGAATCCCAAAATTGAACCCTTAATGAGAAAGGAGCTATTCAAATTGATTGAGGCCAATATAATTTTTCCCATCAAGCACTCATCATTGGTAGCAAACCTTGTCCCTATTATGAAGAAGAATGGATAAATTAGATTGTGTGTGGACTTTAGGGACCTTAACCAAGTTTCCCTTAAAGATCTCCATCCTCTCCCTTCCATGGAGCATATTTTGTCCAAGGTCAATGGTTCAAAGAGGTTTTCATTTCTTGATGGATTTTCTAGCTACAATCAAGTGCTGGTCAAAGAGTTTGATAGGTAGAAGATTTCATTTACCACCAAATGGGGTACCTATTCTTATTGTAAGATGCCACTTGGACTATCCAATGCAGGTGCTGCATTTCAAAAGGCAATGGAGATGGCCTTAAAAAATGTGATTGAAAAGTTTGTATTAGTTTACTTTGATGATATCACAGTGTATTCAAAGAGTGTAGAAGATCATTTTGATCATTTAAGACAGGTGTTCTCAAGGTGTAGAGAATTTGGGATATCCCTTAACCCAAGCAAGTGTTTCTTTGCTACCAATCAAGGAAAATTATTAGGACACATTGTATCTAAGGGTGGTTTAACCATTGATCTAAAAAGAACAAAAGAGATACTTGCTCTCCCTCTTCCTAAATATGAGAAAGGGTTGCAAAGTTTCCTTGGTAGGATAAATTTTGTGAGAATATTTATCCCTAATCTTGCTACCATGGTAAAACCCCTTACAACTATGTTCAAGAAAAGTATGGTCTTTGCACGGACCAAGGAAGGGAAGGAAATTTTTGAAGAGATCAAGGTAGCCATAGCCTTAGCCCCCACTCTGATTAATCCAAATTTTGAAAAGGATTTCATCCTTTATACCCTTGGTGGTGAGTCAATTATTTTTGTTGTCTTGACTCAAACAAATGATAAAGATGAAGAGAAACCCATATCCTTCTTTAGTAAAGGGCTTAAAGAGTATGAAGACAAATATAGCTATGTAGAGAAGCAAGCCCTTGCAGTCATCAGAGCTTTAAAGGAATTTAGGTACCTCCTATCTTGTAATAAAATTCATTTGTTAGTACCCCATGCTAGTGTGAAGGATTTCCTTTTGAGAAAAGATATTAGTGAGAAGAGAGCTGGTTGGAATACTAAAGTAATGGAATATGATGTTGACATCCATATCACCAAGCTGGTAAGAGGGAAGGGGTTGTGTAAATAGATGATATCATCAAGGGAATCATGTGAGGAAGTTGCTATGATACTAATATAGCAACAAGAGACAAGAAATGATGACCCATGGAACTTGATGGATGATATGAAGAATTTCTTATTAGGCAATGGATATCCTCAAGGTTAGATAGAACTAAAAGGAGAAATTATAGATTATAGTCAATTCCTTATGTTATAGTTGATGGTATCCTTTTTAGGAAAGATTTTAATGGAGCCCTATTAAGATGCATTAACATAGAACAAGCTCAAAGAATGATCAAAGAGCTTTATTATGGTCCTGATGGTGGTCACTTCTTAGAAAGGACAACTACAATGAAGGTCATGAGGGCTGGTTACTATTAGCCATCCGTGTTCCATGATTGTCATAGGTATGTGAGGAAGTGTGAAAAATGTGCCTTCTTCTCTAGTAAGAAAAAGCTTGTATCTCTTCCTCTTCATCCCATTCAGGTGGACCAGCCTTTTCCTCAATGGGGATTGGATTTCATAGGCTCTATCAATCCTTCTTCTAGTTCTGGTCATAAATGGATTTTAACTGCTACATATTACTTCACCAGATGGACAGAGGTAGTTGCATTGAAGGACATCACCGAATCTTTAGTTGTTGAGTTCCTTGATAGAATTGTGACTAGGTTTGGTGCCCCTTCAACCATTATTTTAGATAATGCAAAATCTTTTGTAGGAGCTTAGATTTGTGCATGGGTAGTTGACCATAATATCTACTTAAGCACATCCTCATACTACTATCCTCAGGGTAATGGTTTGGCTGATTCATCCAAAAAAAACTTGATTAGGATTATGAAAAGAACTATGGAGGATAACTAGAGCTGTTGGCATCAAAATTTGAGGACTGCACTATGTGCTAACAAAATAACACCTAAGAGGTCAATAGAAAATTCACCATTTATGTTGGTATATGGAAGAGAAGCAAGGCTTTCAATTTCATGAGAATTCCCATCCCTAGAACTAGCTCATTAGCTAGAGCTAATTGAAGATGATGCCATGATAGTAAGAATGGCTGAGTTGATGGAGCTAGAAGAGAAAAGAAGTCAGACCATGTAGACCCTAGAAACACATCAGCAGTAGGTGAAAAGGAGCTTTGACAAGAAGGCTAGGGTTATAACCTTTAGAGAGGGTGATTTAGTTTTGAAATGGAATGTAGATAGGGAAAAAACAAGGAGACACTCAAAATTTGATCCACTGTGGAGTGGTCCCTATCTGTTTGTCAGTTGCAAGCAGACTAATGCTTTTCAATTAAGCAAGCCTAGTGGTGAAGTTTTTCCTATCCTAGTCAATGGGATCTATCTCAAACCATGTCCTTGATAGGGCTTGAGGTTCAATGTACATATGTAGCTTAGTTTTCTTTCTATTGGTTTCTTGCTTTTGAAAAAGTGCACGAGCACAAGTTTCTCCTTGTGAGATAGTCAATTTTTTTTCGAAGTTTTGAAGGTTGCAGAAGGTTTTTTGATATCTAGTTCTAGTTGTAAAGACAAAGGGTAGGTTTTCTAGGGTTTTATTCCCACAGAGGTAGGGTTAGGGTTTCATAGTGCATTGATCCAAATCTTTTGCAACTTTATAGCCTAATGGATGCATAAGGTCATTGGTCACATGCATAGTTGGCTTGCATCCCCTCTGAGTTGCTAGAAATGTTACCCATGTTTGCCCCCCTCCAAAATTTGAATTTAAATACTTGAATCCACCCAATGGTCACTCCCCATCTTTAGTATTATTTAAATGCCCTAGAAATAAAAAATAAAATGATTAAACCTTATGATATTTCTTTTTTTTTTCAATTTGTTTCCACTAGCCTGTAACTTTCTGCACCACACAATTCCTAAAAGATCTATGGTGGTCGCTATCTCCCTATGAAAAGATGCAAGTGTTTTACCCTTAGCGACATAGCAACTGCCACTGAAATGAAAGGCAATGCTATCAAATGGACGTGTGGTTTTATTGTTATGTTGGAAGAATTAATGAGTTTTGGCCCCGAATTAAGCATACTCACCAGAGGTCGCTATGTCTCTATCAAAAAAATTGTGTTTCTTGCCATTAGCGACATAGTGCCTTGA
Organism: Cupressus sempervirens; assembly: GCA_028749045.1. Taxonomy (NCBI): domain Eukaryota; kingdom Viridiplantae; phylum Streptophyta; class Pinopsida; order Cupressales; family Cupressaceae; genus Cupressus; species Cupressus sempervirens. The sequence continues at coordinate 104,992,290 of CM053783.1, forward strand.
CGAAAAGTAATCCTACAGCAACATTTTTAGAAGATGGCTCCCAAACAATGCTCTATCATATATTAGTTATAAAGTTTTGGCACATGATGGAATCTAGTGTGATACACATATACATTGGGAAAAGTGATGGTACCGGAGGTCACTATATCACTATTGGGAAACTTGTTCTTCTTGCCATTAGCGACATAGCACCTAGCCAGAAAATAAACACACAGTGGAACCCAAGCAGTGTGGTAATATGGCCATGTTTTTTAAAATATGAATTTATATGCCAATGATTTAGGGTTTTCTCATGTCATCAATAACTGGACCCACATGCCCATGCATAGAACATGTCAATATTTTTGATCATCAGATTGATCTCAAATCTACAATTATCATTATCTCACTACTGTGAGTTGCACAAAGGTTACAAATAACGACATAGCGATAAGGGGCCCACCATATATCTCTTCAATAATGCATCAAATATCTTCCACATGATCAATGCAGAATCAACAGTCCTCACTATCTCCCTATGGAAAGTTACAAGTTGTTTAGTCTATGCGACATAGCGAGTATGGGACCCACCACTTCTTTGTGGTACTTTGTGCAGTTTCTCTACCTTTGATTTGGTCTTAGATCTATGATCATCACTATCTATCTATGGCAAGGTGCTCACTTTTTATGTATACCGAGATAGAAATTCAGCGATACATGTCCTTGCGGGCCCGAGGAGATAATGTTGTAGTTGGCATTAACAGTTAGATGTTGGCAGTTGGGAGACCACCATGATCAGGGTTCTGAGAAGGTGGTGTAGTCAGTTATAAAGATTTCATCAAACTGAGAAGAACTTGTGAGGTGCCAAAAAACATGAAAGGCTATTGGCCCACATGGCCCATTTGGGTTGTAAGACTTAGTTGACCTACTAATTTTGTTGATTTATGAGCTAGAAATGAAGGAGAATTAGGTTTTTTTGCACAATCTGATCCTTGTGATCAATGTAAACCACTCCAGAATGAATTTTGAACTCAATGAATGAAGTAAAACACTCCACCACCGCAGTTTATCCATCTTTTTAGTCAGAGTGGTTAATGATGCCATTTCTGTCAGGGCCCTATTTCAACAAAATATCAGGTTTCATTGTATCTAAATCTATACCTAGATCATATTTTCTCCAGATCCTTATCAAGACTTAATGATAGTGGTTGTGGATTAACTTTAGTTAGAAAATATCTTAGTTATGCTTGAGCTATAAAGGCAATTTTTGTAGATTTTGTGCTGGTCGACTCTTCTTTGACTTCTCTAGTATTGCTTTGCAATTTCACTATAAATTCCCTTTGTCTCTGAATTGTATGACATTCTGCCTTATCTCCTTTAGCCATTGATGTAAAGTGCAAGAACTATTTTCTTCTCATTAGTGTATTGTAGATGTTGGTGTTTCAAATGGTACTAAAACTGCTAAGCGACAAAAAGCTTAATACCAGAATGATAGTACATACAAAATCTAAAGACTAGACTATTCTTATCAACAATTGCATATGTAAGGTATTTTGGACCCAACTTCAACAAAACAACAAATGGTTTTCTACTCTTTTGGCTCTGCACAACCAGGGTGGGTATACCCAGGGATGGTTCAAATCTAAGATGACTGTATGAGGGTTATTCTTAGTTTCATTTTGATTCTCATTTCAAAATCCTCAAATATACACATAATTCTTACTAACTTGCTAAACACATCCCATAAACAGATATGGCCAAGAAGTCTTCTATAGATCTACAGATGTTTTCAACAACAATGGCTAACTGAAGCTAAAAAGATTTCATGCAGACAAGTGCTGGCCAACTTTGAAGATCTACAGGAAATAAAAGTAAAATTTGATTTTACGATGCATTTGAAAAACCATTTGTAAGATATTTCTCCTTCAGCTGAAACAACTTGATCAGTGCCTAATCCATTGGGGGTTCAGAGTCTACAGCAAAATCTAAGATCTAATTTGTTGCCTTGCAACAAATCTTATCAGCAATTCTTTTCAGAATTCGTCATTCAAAATCCTTTTCTATACTTAAGGAATCTTATCACATTCATCAAAGATTTTATTTAATCCATTGAATCAACAACAATGATAGATGGATATACAACCTACTTAGATTGCATTCAATTGTACAGGCTTTTACTCATACAACATCAAGGTAACTAAGTATTGAGAAGGAGACAAAATTCAGAAAGAACTGATATGGGGACAGTTCATAGTTTATATTCATTTCCTTTGAAAATGGTACATCTTTTTACAATAAACTCAAAATAGCCTTCAGAAATAAACACAGTTCATTCTATCTTCATGTATTTTCAGAAATTTTTACAGAGAAACACATTACAAACTTGCCTTCAAAATTTGGACTAAAAACTAGACTAAGCACAATACTTAGAAGAAAAAGAATTCAGACCCTTCTTTAGCCTTAGGATCTCACTTAAATAGTGTGAGATGCAATAAGCTTAGGGCTAAAGAGAGTGACACATGTCCTTTAAAAGATACTGACGAATGTCTATAGTAAAAGACAAAAACAAATAACAGAGAAGCTAACACATCAAAACATCCTAGGTGGGTCCCTTTCTGTTATAATTCTCATTTGTTTTAACAAGAAGATAAGATCTGATTCTCCAATTATTCTTCATCCTCAAAGTAAGTAGCCATGAGGTTTGAAAGTGATGTATTGTCTTCAGTTACCTGTAAATTTACTTCAACCTTGGGAGTTTCTGTGTCCTTAGTATTAACTTCGGGGGTGATTGTTACTTTTTCACTTTCTTCCTCATCATCTTCTGATATTTGTTCTAGAAACTAATTTTTCCATTTATTAAAAGCATCATCATCTGGCCAATCAAAGCTCAGAGCTTCTCTTTGTATCATTATTAAAGAATTTGCATTTTCTTCTAAAACATCAAATTCTTTCCCCATAGCAGTATAAAATAATTGTACTTTTACTAGTTCCTCATTAGTCTTAGCCCAGAACTAGTGGCCAGTCTCACTCATGATGTTTATTATTCTTTCATTTAATAATTCATCCATCTCCCTTTTCCACTTTTCTTTTTCTTTTAACATATCAACAGATTCTAAAGCACAAGGAAATAGTGTGAAATTTTCAGCGATGTATTGGGAAAAGAAGAGTGTTAATCTTCTCTATAAAGAATCCCTTTCATCATCAAAATTCTCTAGCTTATTTAATAAATCAAAAATCTTCTCAACTTGATGATAAGGCATTTGAACTATAGCTATACATATGATTGTAATATCATTATTTATCTCCCTCCATTTCTGTGCAAGAAGAGTCAGTTTATCCTTATCCCTGTTCAACTCATCCATGAGGGCTGCAATTCTGGCCAACTGATCAAAGAATTTTGACCATTGTATTTTATCCCTCAAATATATTATACCCTGTTTTAACTTTTCTTCATATTGATTTCTCAATTCTATCTGCAACTCATGCAATTTTGTTTTTTCTGCTTCAAAGTCCTCTGCAGTATAGAATTGGGGCCTTTCAGGGGTGTCAAGTATTTCAATGATAGGGGTTGATCCAAAAAATGACTGTGAAGGGTACGCAATTCTAAGTTTACTGGATTCTCCCACCTTCCTTTTCCCAAGTATCTTCTCCAATTGAGATACCCTGTTTTCCAGCTCAATTCTCTTTTTTACTTCTTGATTGTAGGCATCCACCACTATTTCATACTTACTCTGCAAATCAATCATTTCCTTTTCTTCTCTTTCTGTAGTGGCCAAGGAAAATTTAGAATAGTCCACATTCATGTAGGCTGCCTGTACATTTGAAGTATCAGCAACCCTCCTCACAATGATATTCCCTGTTAGTCCTGAATCATCAGGCTATAATGGAGTAGTCCTGGATCCTCTTCTTAGTGACCACATAACAAGGGCAGCTTGATCATTACTGAATGTTGTTCCCAAGAATTCCTTTTTATCTGGATCCTGTAATCCTAAATTATTTGACACAGAATTAAAAATTAAGGCATCAGCAATATCCCAATTGGGCAATAATAAAATATTTGAATTTTTCACCATCTGTCTACCCTCGTCAGGGGTTATATTTTAGAATTCTTGTATCATTTGTTCTTTTATTTGATTCTGAATGGAGGCTTCATCCATTTCTAGATGCTCTACTTTCATATTCCTACACCTTTGTTCAAAAATGTGCATGTTTGCCCTCCATGCAAACTGATGAAAAGCCCTAGATTTTACAAAACTGTTATTAGACAAAAATTGTTGCCTGGCTTGTTCCAAAATAGGGTCTAATCCCCTTCCTCTAAAATTTTCTACAGTTAATTCAAAACTTGGCACAGGAGACTCCTGGGGGATCCCTTCATCAATTTCTGCTTGAGTAACAAAAACTCCTCCTTGCGACCCCATTTGTTCAATTTGATCATTTGTGAGCTGCTCTTCCTCAATTCTTATTGGAGTATGGGAAGATGAGTAACCTTCATCAATGGATTCCTCTTCCCTTATTATTTTTCTTCTTTTGGGAGAAGGTTCAGGGGGTCTTTCTTCAAGGATAGTATTAGTAGATTCAATTACCTATTTTTCTTTGTTTACAATGGGCACCTGCTCTCGAATAATAGTATATCCTATCCTCTTTCGCACAACCAACAGACCTACTCCCATGTTAGGGGTGAAACCCAATTTCCTCATAACTTCTCTAGCTTTATCTAGAAAAGAATCAATAAAATGTTGTTTCTTTTCATTCATTACCTCCATTATTTTTGAGAATGTACTCATGAGCTTATTTATCCTATCTGCATTAGTTGCACCATTACTAAGAGGACTGTAATCTTTGTCAAAACAATTAATAAATTCCAAAACTTTTGAATAGACTCTCCATTTTTCTTTCTTTGTTTTTTGTTCCTGGAGAGAATATTCATTCCTTATTATATCTTCAAGGAAATAAAATTCATGCTGACTTGGACGAAGCTTGATTCTATGTCTAAGAGCAGAATTAAAGAAGTATTCTGTGTCACAAAAATGAGCATGAGATACTGCTATCTTATACGGATCCAAAAATTTTTAGAGGAAGATCCACCCTTCTTTAGTTATTACAAACTAGTGAGCTATAGTGCAATTAGGAAAAATTGATCATGTTCCCCTTTTGTGCAAAAAGGTCTCCTCCACTCCTCCCAACTGCCATAAAAATTCAGCTACCCCTACCTTTAAAGGTACCTGATAGGGTAGTACATGGGGTGTCCCTTTGAAACCATAGACCCTAATGACAATTGAGACTGGATATGGGATGATATCTCCCCAATTATGTGAAACTTTTAAACTATGGGGTCTATCCATAGGCCTAACAAGATGCATTAGTGCCTTAGGAATTCTAGGATTGTCACTCAATATGAGGCATCTTAGTTTAGAAGAAAAGTGCCTATCAAATCTAACAAAACTAGCATTTTTTGCCTCCCAAGTCATGTCTACACTCCATAATTGAACTGGTAGTGCCTCCCCTTCTTGTTCCCTATTTAAAACAATTTCTTTATCGAAAAATGTAACCCCTTTAAAAAGAAACATATGCATTAATAGGGAGTATTGACCCCAGACCTTTTCCACCTTGCCCTTTACAATCCCCACCAATCCATTGTGAATCTCGTTAGCCAGGTAAGATGCAAAATCAAAAATTATTTCTACATCGAAAGAAGAGATTTGGGTGATCATATACATGAAGCTCACCACAATAAAGTCTTCTTCACCCTCTCTGAAAACTCTACACAGGGTCCTGTATATCTCTACTGCCCTGGCATTAAAGCATTATTTCTTGAAAGGTTCTTTAGAAGATGATGTTATTGTTGGTAGGTTTCCAATTCTGCCTATGTGGGCTTTCAATTCACCTTGTCTAACTACATCCCTTTTGGACATATATTCTTTTTCTAACTCTATCAAATTAATGGGCACATGATACATGGTGAGAGGTCTCAGACTGAAAACCTTCCTAATTTCTTCTGGACTGATGGTAATTAAAACCTCACCATCCATTCTTCTCACTACCTTAGTGGCTAGATCATAGCTTTTCGCTACAGTTTCAAGCAGGTCATAATCCATAAACACACTGGGAACAACAAGCTTTCCAAGATCAAAATTCCATATATTGGCATGAGGGGCATATAATTTCCTTTTTGCAAACCATTTTTTGAACAAACTCAAACTAGTTTGAGAAGTCTGAGCATCCTGAACCCAATTACCCTTATCATATAGTCCATCAGCTATCCTTAGCCTAGGGTTCAATGAGGTTAACCTCTTAACTTGTGCTGTCTCTATAGTAGACTCAGGAAGAAACTCAAGCAAATCATCATGCACATTCCTATCCAAATAATTTACTGCACCTGAAAATCCCTTCTTCGGAGGCATCTTAGACTTATTTGTCACAAAACTGAAAAGCCTACGAGGATTATGCTAGTATTACTTACTTGAATTTTGTCTTTGTTTTCCTCTATATTTCCGCAAATTTTTTGCCAATAGACTTCACAATTTCTACCAGGCTTTGGTACACTTTCCTTCAGTAATTGCTTCTGCACAAGAATGGCTTCAAATCTTTGCTCACGTAAGATGAAACTGATGAAATCTCTCTGTATTATACTCTATTTTTTCTCATGGATGATGCTTTCATGTCTTATTAATACAAGGAGTGGCACTACATTCTGTGTTTAAAACTGCGTCGTCGATCTTCAAAGATCCTACGATCATGTGATACGGAGAGAACAACTAGGAGTTGCATTTGACATGTTAGTCAATTTACCTAATGAGAACTTACCATGTATATCATTCTTTCCTTGATGGCACTTGTATCTAGACCCATTGACATTTGAGGACACGTGTCAGCATGTTGCTACTTCATTATGCATAAAAAATGAGCATCTTGCCATAGCAAAGTAGCAATAATCGTCGATCTGATTTGGAATCAATCAAATGATATGCTACTGGGTTTGCTCAGAAAGAAGGTGGTGGGCCCTATTCGCTATGTCACTATAATTGTCTCCCTCACAACTCTTCACAGTGAGAAGGTGACAACCGTTGATCACATACTCAATCAAGGGTGAGGAAACTACACGGGGTCTTCTGATTCATATTCGCCATGTCGCATGGCTTAAAAAGCGTGCAATTTTGCATAGCGAGGTAGCGAACTCCGTTGATTCCATTCCAAGCTGACGTTTAGGATCTCTTTGTACATTCAGTCAGAAAGGCATTAATGAAAAATGGATCTATGTATAGTTGGCGCCTGTCAAAAATTTACTATAGTCCTAATTATCATTCCACGTCACCAAAGGTCCTGCCGATCTTCAAATTTCATGAAGCCTCACTACTTCGCTAATGGTGAAGTATTTGATTTTTTTGATAGTGAGGTAGTGAGCTCTGGCATTTTAATGAATTTCATACCAAAAAATGCAAGGGGCAGAAGATAATTATTTTTGTTATTTAAACTACTTCTAACAACGACATTTATGACTTGTCACGCCACCTGGTGTAGTCACGGTACCAGCAAAATGCAATGTCACCGCCCCTTCAAATTTCACGGGCCTTGCTACTTCGCTAATGGTGAAGTGTCTAATTTTTCTGATAGCGAAGTGGCAAAGTGTTGGAAAAATCATCATTTTGGCTCTTATTTCAGATATTCTACTGGGTCCCCTTTCCCTGTTTAGATGATAGTTGCAACGTGTACCTGCACAATAAATCATTCAGAAAACAAATCTTTGACCACCCTATCTTCACTTTGTGGTCCTGCCTCGTAAAATACTCAGCACTCGCTACCTCACCATACTTAAAAAGCATGAAATTTTGCATAGCGAGGTAACGACAGCGGTAGATCTACTTGGATCTGACGGCTAGAAAAAATGAGAAAAAAGGGGATCTCGGGGGAAGCAGAAAAATAAAAAGGGACAGAATATTCGTCTCACTTAAAAATTCAAAATTTTCATTCCCGACAATTTATGAATAGAGAGAACATAGGGTTTTCATGAGTTTTTTTTTATGGATGAATTATCCAGAAACCCTATGCTTCACTTAGGAATAGAAAATTTGACTTTTCTACAATTGAACAAAAACTTCTATTACACAAAAAGTCAGAGCAATAGTAGAGATCTACAATCTTGTATGACTGTATCTCTTTTGGCCTATGAATGGTATATAAGTGAAACCTCTCTTTCCTTATGTCATTCATTTGGGTTTTCTGATCTACATGTAATTGTTAGATTAAAGCAAGTCTGGATGTGTATATCTTTTGGTGTCATGATGGTTCAATAGTGCACGTATGGGTAGAGATTGGTTTGAACACTCTATTTTGGTGCATCACCCCCTTTGGTTAGAGTAGATAGATTTTATTTCATGCATTCCTTCTCCCTTTTCCTCTCCAAGAGTAGTTAGGTGCACCCTCATAGTAAAGGAAGCTAGCCTTCTCTAGAGACTCAACCTCATAGTTCAAGTCCCACAACTTGGAGGTTGTTTGCATGTTTCACAAGGTTGTCCTTAGGTAAAAAATTTGGACAAGGGTGCAAACCTTTGCAAAAACAAGGAGCTAGCATGTGGTGATGATATGTCAGTGCATAAGAGGGTGCCATGTGGTGTCGGGTGGATGGTAACATAGTAGACACCAACCAATGGCGTGCTAGAATGTGGTAAAAGTGGTCAAATCTTAGTTGACCAAAAATGCATGGTGAGGGAAAAATATTATATTTGATGGAAAAATAAATGATTTTCAAATATTTTTTCAAAGACCACTTGCAAAATTTTTAAATTCAAAAAGGGAATATAACCTAAAATCTAAACTTTAGGAAATATTAATTTTTTACATAAAAATTTAAAAGGTGAAGTGCAGACTAGAGAACTAGTATAGGGGCATATTTTTCAAATTAAGGTTCTAGGTGTTTTGAGTAAGAAAACATAGGAGTATTATATATCACCAAAATTGGGAGAAGATGAACTTTCCATTTTTGGAGTTTTCTTTTGTAGAGGGTGTTGTTTGTTCAAGTTATATGAGGTTTTCTCCTACATTCCTAATTTACAACTGCATTCAGGTATTGAAGTCCAAATGTGTTTTCTAGCAAGGTGAAGACCTAAGTGTGTGTAAAAGGTGATAAAAATGTAGTTGGGGTCAAGTTTGGTCACCTTCAATTCAGTTAAATCTAGATTCTATGTGTATTTCATGATGCATATTAGAATTTTTGGTGACACAAGGGTTTTCATCATTCTTAAGAGATATTTCCAAGTTTGTTATAGAATAATGATGAAAAATAAATCAAATTTTAGGGGTAGAAAGAGGAGATATATTTTACAACAAAAAAGGATGGAGATTCAAGTGGACACATGTCATCTTCAAATAAGATCTAGGATTCCATTCTTCCTCTATATCTTTCTCTTTCTCATCCATTGTGAGGGTTCCAGTTTTTCACTATGAGACCATTGTTGGTTGGAAAAAAAATTAGTGTGATTCCTCATTGTTGGTTCTAGTTTTTTTATGAGACCACATCGATTGTATTCAAAGTCATGATTCCACCACATTCTATAGCATATTCTCTCTTGTATGAAGATTAGTAGTAAAGATAATATAGATAGTTTTTATCTATTAGGCATATCTAGGTTTTAATTCCATGCATATAAATGTATAGTTTCAAAGAAATGAATGCAAATGAGCAGGAATCTCTTAGCTTCATTTTGATTCTCATCTCCTATCTCTTGAATCTACGATCTTATGTGGTTTAAGGATAAAGAAATTAGACCCATTTGCATCCCCTTAAGGTTGTACATATGATATGTTTTGTTGTTGGAACAAAGGGCCAAGTAAATGCTTGATGTATTTGATAGGGTTGTTGATTATTTTGAGAAGAATATTTCATAAGAATGAGGTTTTTATGAACACCGATGTCTGATTCATAAAGTGACGGGATAGAGCTAATATCTTAGTGTATGAAATATGTCATTGATATCATAGATGTATGTGTTTGATTCATGGAATTTCCCAATAGATAAGGCATTTATTAGCTACAAGATCACTTGTTCTTACTGTTGCATATTTGGGGTCTTCCTAAAAATCAACATAATTAGTCAAATGTTTTTCCCTTTAATATTGAAGAACTAAAAAGGATTCCCTCACTTATCTTATCAATTTCTTTGGCCATGTTATTAGCTATCCCATGTTTGAGATCTATGCATAAGTGTTAGAAGATTAAGGGTTTTTATATGCTTTGTTAGATTCAAGAATATGTTTTAAGAACTGGTACTATATAAGTGAATCTGAGGTACACATAGAACCTAAAGTAGAAGAAGGGTCTAGCCTTATAGTTGGCCCAGTGTTTGAAAGGGTATGTTGAAGGTGGGAAGTAGCTGCCCCTAGATGTATCTTGTTCTCATTAGGGTAATTTGGAATAGTTTTGTTTCAAAACACCAACACAAAGAAGGAAAACATATTTCATGTATACCATATCTTCATTATAATTCCTTTAGTCAGCCTTGAGGATTTCCCAATTAATTATAATAAGATAATAAATTAATTATAATTAAAATAGCACTATTAACTCACAATTTATACAAAACTCCACATGTGTGATACTAGTGCTTGTGCACTTGCTAACATTATTAATAAATTGTCCTCTATCACTATTTGACTACACATATTCTCATTATGTCTCAGATATAAGATAGAAAAAAAATTAGGAACTACTTTCCCAATACTCTATTTTTGAACTACTCTGTGTAAATTAGGTACAAGTTTTCTATGTCTTTGACTTGGACTCTATGCACTTGGCCATGTCATCAAGACACTATGCAGAACATGTCCATAACTATGTATCACCAAAAAATCAAACCATTATTTGTACCATTAAGATCTCTACATACTACTCAGCCAATCTTTATAGAAACCATGCTATGTTGACATCAATGACAAATAAAGTCATGAATTGAACATGTCAATACTTCCCAATGCTTAGGATACACCTCTAAAGTAGTATCATTAACATTCATGCTAACAAAAACTCCTAACATGATTGAGGCTTCCAACAAGGTTTAGTCCTCTAACAAGGACTTGAGACACTATATATTTGTATTTCAAAAACTCCTAATAGGGTCAATATCCTTAATAGGATCATTTTGTTTAGTAAATCATCTTGTGGGTATCATCCCTACCAAGGTTTTCTCTTGGCCAAGGTTTCCCTAGTTAAAAAGTAATGGTGTTATGAGTTCTCTATGTACATGAATGTTTTTAGTGGTCCTCATTGTTGCTTTACTTTCATAAGCAAGTTATAAAGTAATCAACAATATAGTTGTGGGAGAAAGTTTGTAGAATACTGATTCACTACCCCCTTAGTATTATCTATTTCTAATAATTGGTATTAGAGTCCAATTTCTCTAAATAAGCTTAACAACTTGAGAAAGATCCTTATGGATATGGAATAGTTAAAGAGTAACCTTGAAGCAGCTCTTGAACATATTGACCTTCTTATAGGAGAAATAGATAACCTAAAAGATAGGTATGAAGATGCAAAAGTTTACATTTGGCAAACTAAAAGACAAGATTGATGATCTGAAATATGGAAAGGAATCAATTGTGTGGACTAGTGACAATGATGAAGTAGGAAATATCAAGAAAGAAAATGAGATCTTGAAACATGAATTGAAAATTTTTGAGCTTAAGTTGAGTCTTAGGAAAGATGGTATTATATCTTAAATTCTAGTTGAGTCAAGTAACCTCTAAATTAGATTCTAGTAATATTGAGCATCTAGAATTAGAAAACTAAAATATTAGTATGAAAGGAGAATTAACACAAGATAAGAAATAGTTACAGAAACTTTATTCTAGAAGTGAGAAGATTGATGAACAGATATTTCACTAGAGAAATTCTTATGAAAAGACAAGACTTGGATATTTTATTGGTGAGAAATCAAACCAAGAAAGTTAAAATTAGAAGAGAACCAGATCCATTTGTTGAATCTCCTAAAGAATCTGATCTGAGTAAGGTAGAATGAAGAACAACTAGTGATGTATCAAAAGAGATTGAATTAGTTGATTTTTTAGTGAAACATGATGAAAAAATAGAGAAATTTGATAAACCTAAGCAAGACGAACCACCCAAGGAAGTGAGACATGAGTTCAAAGGTACATGTTTCATATGTAATAAAGTTGGTCATATGAAAAGATAATGTACATGTAAGTCTTTTAAACCTATTACTAATTTCTATTGTTATAATTGTCATGGTTATGGACATAATGTAGTAGATTGTAAGAAACCTAAGTTTGATTGTAATAATGAAAATAGTAAAATGTTTAGGAACACTAACCCTATAAGTAATGAAAGAGGAAGATAATAGAAAAGATCTAATGATGGAGGAAGATCTAATGGAGAAAAGAAATATTTTGTGTGGTACAAGTGTAACAATCCTAGACACATTGCAAAGAATTATAGAGCACCTGATAGTTAGATTAGAACCAATCAGAGATGAAATGTACATGTACATCAGTTATGTAATAAATTTGGACACACACTGAGATGTTATAGAATAGATAGAAGGAACTTCAATAGAAATCCAAATTATGGAGGAAATAATAGTAGAAATGACTAGAAGAATGATAACAACAATGATAATAATCAGAAGGAAGAAATCAAGGAACATGTCAATTAATTGAAGGAACTAGGATGTTCTTATATAGTTTTGGAGGAATAATATTTCAATGCACTTGATGAGAAATTGAAGTGAGAAATTTTTTGTGACTCATCCTATTTGAATTGAGTAGTTTTAGTAGAGATAGAGTGCTAGTCGGTCAAAACTAATGGTAGAGAAAATGATTAGAACTTGTGTAGTTAACAGAAGGTAGAAGACATAGAGATGAATTTAAGGTTGAGTACATAAGAAAAGATATGATCTCAAGAATATTTGAGAAAGAAAGAAAAGTTACTGGTAAATAGAGATTGTGAATTTTTGGTAGATACACATTTAATGTGAAGTGTGATTTGAAATTATTTAAGGATCACTAACAAGATTGTGAGTACCATTTGATCATGCAACGTGTCTAGAAAAAATTAAATAGTGAGTTGAAAATAATTTTGAATGCAAAAAGAAATTGTCAAAGGACAAAATTGTAGAAGCCCTAAACATGTTTTTTAGGTTATTTACATAGCTCAAATTAAGCTTTTAGTGCATATAGTTAGAGAGATAATGGATAGATAGTCAGTTTATGATGTTAGCAAAATACCAAGATATGTATTGAAGAAAAATCCATTTTCTTCTCTTGTGGATTATCTAGTAGGAGCATTTTTTCAAGTCCCGTAGAATGTGCTTCATGTAGAATATATTAGAAGCTATATCCACTATAAGATAAACTATATAGGAGATGAGGATATTCATAAGGACTTAGGATTCGTGTGTAATAATGACCCTAACTTGAAGACTGAGTATAGCCCCTGATTGAGTTGAACCTAGTGAAGAATATGTTTTATACTAAGTTTGATAATCATTATTGGACCTAAATCATTTTGAATAGGGTACATGATGAAATGTTCTTGTTAGTAGATGAGCATTTTGGAATTGATAATTACCTAATTCATAAGGTTACATGACTAAGTAATGAGGGATGCAATCTTGTAAATGAAAAAAAAGTAAGGAAGATGGTTGAAATAAACCTAAATACAAGATTTAAGAGAAGAAACATGAAGGTTGATAAAATTTAGGACAAAGGAGTAAAGTTATTAAGTAAGATTTTAGGATACAATTTTAACCATGGTTCAAGCATAAAATCAATACCAGCTAGTTTCTCACAAACAACTTAAGTAATGGCATTTCACGAAAGAAAATTGACTATGTGATTGATAATCAAATTATAGTTGTTCAATAATATTGCAAAATTGAAGAAGACCAAGAACATGGTATTTAGATTTGAGTCCTTATTGACTCAATTTGTTTTTTATGTAATAAAGAATTTCCTAGGGATGATTAATTGGGAGAGAAATAAGTGCACAATGAAGTTGGTAAGTCAAAGCTATAGATCAAAGATGGATAATGTTAGATTTAATAACATTGACAAAATGATAAAGAATTTCTAGACTAAAATGAAATGGAGGTACAAAATACCTCCCTCCATGGTGGCGAAGTATAAGGATGATATATGCTTCATGGTGGAAACTGATGGCACCTACATGGAAGCTATGGAACCAAGGGTAAATTTCATAGAGCCCATCAGATATGAGATGAGAATAGAACTTATTGAAGGGTATGCATAGATCATACTCCAATTTGAGAAGGACACTAAGTGCCCTAGATAGGGAACCTATGAAGAGAAGATGAGAGAAGTTCATTTTTAAAATCATAGAAAGCAAGTAATAAGAAAGTAGAAAAAGTAAGTGTATCCATCCTTAAGGATTCAAGCATAACTCATGAAGAATTCAATGAAGTTAAAGGCATTATGCTAGAGATGAAGGCGGGTGGGCAACCCAAGGTGATAGCAAAAATAACCATTGTTGTTGCAGTACATTCAATAGATGTAACCATAGTTGAACACAATGCAAAGGAACCTTATGTAGAAGTTGTGCAAGTGTAACCAGTAAAAATAAGAAGTAATCAACTAATGAGGTAGTCAGAGATGGAAACACCTATTACGTAGAGAAAGTTTGAAAGACTGGTGAAGGTTAAGCAAGAATAAACACCATCCAGCAAGAAAATGGTCAAGTAGACCACAAGTGGACTAGGAAAAAGAAGGAAGACACTACAAGTCAATGATTTATAAGATTCTAAGGATGAAGACAAGGATAGTTCAGTAGAGCAAGCTATGTAAGAAGGCAGAACACCAGCATGAAAGAAAGCATGGAAGCCAAAGGTAGAAAACCTTAACATGTGAATTGTTGATGACAAAAATTTCATACAGTTAAATAAGTATTATAGTTTGTACAGTAACATGGATAGAAGGAAACAAGAGAATGCCATAGTTTGGAATATGATTTTGTGGAATAGAAGATTTGATGGCATTTAGAATAAGATTATAGAGGACCTATAAAATAGGTTATTGAATAGAAAGAAAAGAGTGACTGAAGAGGATACTAATTTAAGAAATACTATGATCAATAAGTTATGTGAAATTAATTATAAAGAGGTCTTAGAAAGAGTATTGAAGGGGATTGAGCCCTTGCTGAGGAACAACAAAAGAACAATTCTTCTGATATGAGGCAACTATGAGGATGTGAAAAAGGAAACAAAGGAGTCCATTGTGAAATACATAACCTAAGTGCATGTAGTAGTAGAGGTGAGTATGCAATCCAAACCTTAGAGCCAAACTTATGTTAAAGAAAGTACACCTTCTAGTGATGAGGAAAATCTAGTAGAGACTCAATAGGTACTCTCACCACTACACATTGTTATGGGTATTGAATCCATGCAAGTGGACAATACACACATAATTGTGGATAAAAAGGAGAATTCTTCTTTAGAATTTGACCAATTCATTGTTGGCTATATCACAACATACTCTAGCCCTGATGATGATGAAGAAGAAGAGAAAAAGAAGAATCAAGTTGAGGAGAAGAGAAAAGAAGAGGTAAAGAGGAGAGAAGAAGAAAGGAGAAAGGAAGATGATAAGCAAGAAGAAGAGAATAAGAAACAAATAGAGAGGTTAGCAGAGGAAAAGAGAATATAAAAGGAAAGAATGAAGAAGCAAGAGGAAGAGGAAAGGAAGAAATAAGAAGAAAAGTAAATGAAAGAAGCTAAGAGACTAGACGAAGAGTATTGAACTAAAGGAAATCACATTCATTCTAATAGTAACTCTAGTAGTAATAGCAGCAATAGTAGTAGTACCATCTAATGATGATGATGATGATTAGAAGGGACTAATGAGTACTTTGAGCAAGTTTCTCCAAAATAAAAAATCTATAAGTCTTGGACAAAATGCAAAAGATAGTTACCACAACTATAGCTAATACATAATTGTAGTCAAAAGAAAATGAATTGTTGAAGACCTTTGATGAGGAATTCACAACTTTAGTTGTGGTATCTTCATCAGAAGCACAGGCTAAGCATGATACAATACTATTTGATACAATGTGCACGAATGTGAAGAATAACTTGAAGGAACTTGATGTTAGAATAGATGGGTTGAGGAAACACATTGATGAAGGTAATAAGTTGTATGAATAGTATGTACTATCATACAAGTGCCTAATAGGCTTTGAGAGTCCAATAAAGGGTAAGTTAAGTGATTTTGGCACACTCACTATAAAATTACAACTCCTTGAGACCAGTACTGAGGACTATGGAATAAAAGTAGAGAAAATCCATAATGTATTTAGAAGTTTGGAGTCTGATAAGGAAAATATAGAAAAAATATTCTCAACTCTTAGAGAAATCTTGCCATCGAAGATGAAAATTTTGGAGAGGTATCTAGAGGAATGTCTTGCAACAAAAACTTCCTATGATAAGATTGTTAATAATTACTTGAGCATAGTTGAAGTGACATCTTATGCACTATGCACACTAATCAGTGTCTCTAATACAATGAAGGAGAACTGGAAGAAGGATGTATAAACATTGAAACTTGTATATATAGATTATTTTTTTGGGATATCAAGTTGATCAATAGTAGGTTGCAAAACATTTTGTATATAGTTTTTGACACCTTTGTCATTAATGCCAAAGGGGAAGTGATATGTAAGGAAGATTGTATGTATGGGAAAGTAGTATCAACATGTAAATTGAATAATTTTATATGTAAGGGGGAGTACACTTATGTATCAATGTAAGGAGTGATAAGGAATGTAATGATCCATAAAAACATGAATACAATTTTTATTATGTTTTTGAAGGAAATTTTGTGTATCATTTTGGGACTTAGCCATTTTTCCCAAATGGTGCCATCAATAACAAAGGGGGAGATTTCTAGAAATATGGTCAATAAGATGTCTTCATAGTTATTATTTATGGTAACATATATTCAACATTTCATTTATGCATTTAGACTTAGAAAATTATGTAAGTGTTAGACTATTTGCAGTAGCACATAGACATATATGATATGTGTGGCTAACAAACCTTGAATTATCTTATGCACAATTGAGGATATCTTTATGATAGTATCATGATGATGTATACTAGTGTGTAGATGTGTATGGACAAACATTGCAAGTTATAGTTAAAATACCAATATGAGCATTTGATAGAGCAGAACAAAACATAGAAGACAATTGAGTTGTGTAACTTAAGGAATTATTTTGGTCACAAAATAATTAATAATTCATGATGAGATGACTTTTTGGATATTATTCCATAATTTATTTTATATTATATAAAGCATCTAAAGACATAACGGCCAACTAAGAAGAGAATTATTAGTTTGTGAGGTATAAGAAGAAATCGTATGTTGCATAGATAAGTGTGCTAGATGTGCAAGTTGCATGATATGTGAACTATTGTAGAAGAAAATTCATAGATATATGAGCCTTATGTGATGTATGATTAGAGAAAGTGAAAATTAAAGTAGTTAGAAAGTATTGTATGTATTTATTCTTGTGAAGAACTTTATTGTATAAATGCTTGTTAGGGCAATGGGGTCTTCTTGCATACATTGTATTTGATCAACCAAATCCTAACAAGTTTGAAACAACTCCTAACATGGTTAAGACTTCTAACAAGGTCTAGTCCTCTAACAAGGACTAAAGAAACTATATGTACTTCATAGACTCCTAATAGGGTCAATATCCTTAATAGGATCCTTTTGTTTAGTGAATCATCTTTTGGGTATCATCCCTATTGGAGTTTTCCCTTGGGTAGGGTTTTTGTAGTTAACAAATAATGGTGTTATCATTTCTCTAGGTGCATGGTTATATTTACTATTCAGCATTGTTGGTTTACTTTCATATGTAAGTTATAAAGTAATTAACAATATTCATTTGTGGGCAAAATTTTGAAGAATATTGATTCACCCCCCCTCTTAGTATTATCAATTTCTAACAAACAACTAGAATTAAATTAAGATAAACTTATTTTTGATCTCACTATCCCTAGCAATGTTCTTGGTTAACCTTTGCTAACTTGTTATCAAGTAGAGGCCAACAATTATTACTTAGACTCAAAAATATTAAGAGATTGGTTGATTATAAGTTTTCTACATTGTGCAAAATGTTTTAATTAGATCAATTCACAAGGATGGGACTCAGTGCCTTATCCATTGGACTACAAATCATAGAGATAACACACTTCTAGATTCTAACATAACACTTTTGTTAGGATAAACCACGGACAGAAATAAAAACTACATGCAAATATAACCAATAATAGAAAATAATAGAACACACAGAAATGAACACAAGGCACCAACATTTAACGTGGTTCACCCAATCCCTGGGCTACGTCCACCAAACAGCAAGTCCGATCTTATTACAATCTAGTGATTACAACCTGATTACAATCTGTAATCCCTTACAGCTCAATACCGCCGCAAGAACCAATTTCGTATCACCACATATATAAAATACCCAACCCTACGCCATTTTTATACAAGTATTAAACCGCTTTAGGGTTATAACATGTCGGCCATATGTCAACCATAATATGTCAGCTACCATGTCGGCTACTTCCAAAAAAAAAAAATTTCCGGGGTGATGCCCCAAACCCCACTATTTATGAAGTATGTACAGTACTTTCCTGATCAGTCACCACAATCTAACAATCTCCCACTTGGGGACTGATCAGGCTCCACACTAAACAACAATCTCCCACTTGGAGACTGATCCTGTAGCAATACAACTACCGCATGGGGCTCCCACTGGATCAAACCACCCTGGACTCTGCTATTCTTTTATTCACATTTAGTCTAAAAGACCAACCTTTGTCCCTTGTTACAACCTTTGTCAACATATCTGCTGGATTTTCATTGGTATGTATCTTCTCCAGCTTTAACTGTCCATCCTCCAAAACGGACCGAATGAAATGGTACCGCAACTGTATGTGTTTGGTCTTAGAATGCAGAGATAAATTCTTAGCAAGATGAATGGCACTCTGACTATCTGTGAACAAATAATTATCCTTCTGAGGATGTCCCAATTTGTCCAAGAAGAACTGAAGCCATATCATCTCTTTGGCTGCCTCTGTAGCAGCAACATACTCTGCCTCTGTAGTGGAGAGAGCATTAATCTTCTGTAGCCTAGAAACCCAGCTCACGGCTGCCCCACCAACAGTAAAGACATAGCCTGTAGTACTCCGCCTGGTATCAATATCCCCAGCCAAATCTGAGTCAACATAGCCCTGTAAATTAGTAGTAGAGCCCCCAAAGTGTAAACATTTATTGGATGTTCCTCTCAAATATTTGAGAATCCACTTGACAGCATTCCAATGCTCAAAACCTGGATGACTCATATACCTGCTAACAACTCCCACTGCATGTGCAATATTCGGCCTAGTGCATACCATAGCGTACATCAAACTTCCTATAGCTGAAGCATAGGGTAGCTTGGACATCTTATCCTCCTCTTCCTGTGTCTTGGGACACATCTCCTTAGTCAATTTTAATGACCAGGTAAAGGTGTGCTAACAGCTTTAGCATTCTCCATAGAGAAACATTGCAGCACCTTCTCAACATAATCAGCTTGAGATAGCGTCAATGTTCTATTCTTCCTATCTCTGCAAATCTTCATACCAAGGATTTGTTTTGCTGCCCCCAAATCCTTCATAGCAAATGCATGTGCTAATTGGCGTTTCAGCCCCTTAATATGATCCATGTTAGACCCAGCTACAAGCATATCATCAACATATAAACATAAAATAATGTAGCTATCATCATCCAACCTCTTAAAATAAACACAGTAATCTGAATGACACCTATTATATCCATGCTCATGCATAAAACTGTCAAATTTCAGATACCATTGCCGAGGTGCTTGTTTCAAGCCATATAAACTTTTCTTCAATTTGCACACTAAGTTCTCCTTACCTTTGACGTCAAAACCCTGTGGCTGAGCCATATATATTTCTTCATCCAAATCACCATGAAGAAAGGCTATTTTAACATCCATCTGCTCTAAATGCAAATATTTAGTAGCCACAAGACTTAAAACAGTATGAACAGAAGTCATTTTAACAACAGGAGAAAATATCTCATCAAAATCAATTCCCTTTTTCTGTGCAAATCCTTTTACAACTAACCTGGCCTTAAATCTTTTCTTACCTCCTTCCTCTTCTTTCAACCTGTAAACCCATTTATTCTTTAAAGCCTTTTTACCTGCAGGCAACTTGCACAAATCCCATGTCTTGTTTTTCAGCAAAGAGTCCATTTCATCTTTCATTGCAGACTCCCACTGAATCTTAGTATCCACCTGCACAGCTTCATCATAACTTTCAGGTTCACCAGCATCAGTAAGTAAAATAGAATACAAAGAGGGAGAAAACCTTTGTGGAGGTCTAATTGGCCTTGTTGACCATCTAACATTCACTAGTGTGTGTGGTATTTGTTGTTGTAGTTGTTGCACATCATGAGGAATGGCTGGAACATCAGCTTTTGGAGTATCATCCAGCACTACATAATTATCTTCTTTCTTCTCATGTTTCTGCAACAGATCTTTGTACAACACTTTTTCATTGAATATGACATCTCGGCTTCTTATAATTTTATGATTTTCAAAATCCCAAAGCCTATAGCCAAATTCATTAATGCCATATCCAACAAAGACACATTTTTTTGTTTTAGCTTCTAGCTTGGTTCTATTTTCAGAGTCTATATGAGCAAAAGCTTCACAACCGAAGGTCTTGAGAAAAGAATAACTCACCTTCTTACCAGTCCATGCTTCCTCTGGAATACCATAGCCCAAAGGAGTAGAGGGACCTCTATTAATCAAATATACTGTAGTATTGACAGCCTCCGCCCACATGTGTAAGGGCAACCCAGCATGCAACCTCATGCTCCTTGCGCGCTCCATTATAGTCCTGTTCATGCGTTCAGCCACTCCATTTTCCTGTGGAGTCCTTGGAACAATTTTTTGTCTATGAATACCATTAGTGGAGCAATAATCTTCAAATTCATGACTGCAATACTCACCACCATTATCAGATCTGAGACATTTTAATTTCTTACCAGTCTCATTTTCAACCAAGCATTTCCATTTCTTAAAAGTTTGAAATACATCAGATTTCTTTTTAAGGAAATAAACCCATACTTTTCTAGTTGCGTCATCAATAAATGTAACATAATAATGAGAGCCACCAAGGGAAGATACCTGAGCCGGTCCCCATACATCTGTATGTACAAGCTCTAATTTCTCATTTTTGTTTTCCTTCCCTGTCTTTACAAAACTCACTCTCTTTTGTTTTCCATACACACAACTTTCACAGAAATCCATATTCACACATTTTAGACCTGGTAAAACTTTCCTTGAATGAAGTACTTTCATACCTTTCTCACTCATGTGTCCAAGTCTATTGTGCCACAGCGCTGTATCAGAATCTACAGCAGCTATTTGTTCTCCCTGCTCAACTACAGTAATTGTTCCTGAATATTCATTTTTCTCTGAAACAATCAAAGTAGAAGGAACAATATGACTTGTACAAAGATATAAGGTGCCTACTTTCACACCTTTTACTACTACAAGGGAACCTTTTGAAACCTTCCAATTTTTATCATTAAAAGTAACTACACAACCCTCATCACCGAGTTGCCCTGCTGAAATTAAATTTCTACTTAGTTTTGGAACATGTCTTACCTCATGTAGTAGCCAATGATTCCCATTCTACAACTTAATCTTAATTTTTCCCTTTCCAACAATCTGACAGGGTTCATTATCCCCCAAATAAACAAGCCCAAAATCCCCTTGGACATAATCAATGAAATAACCTCTATGAGGTGTAGCATGAAAAGAAGCACTAGAATCTAAAACCCATGAATCATCAACACTCTCTAAAGACAGAAGCAAAGCATCCTCTTCGGATTTGTTACTTACCACATTTGCCTCTTTGTCTCCATCTGATTTATCTCCTTCATTTTTCTTTCGAGTCCAACAATCTTTCTTTTTGTGCCCTGGTTTCCCACAGTACCAGCAATCATTTGGTCCTCTCGATTGAGACCTCCTCCCCTTTGACTTTCCTCTTGATTTCCCACGATTTCCAGAGTTACTTCCTCTTTCAGTCATTTTGCCCCTGCTTTGTGCATTTAAAGCACTTCCTGATGTAGATCCACCTGAGGATTTTCTATGAGTTTTCTTACTTAAAATAACATTGATCACATCATCATATTTTAGGGTACTAGATCTAGGAACAGAATTACTCACTGCCATTACCAAGCCATTCCAGCTTTCAAGCAAAGAACACAAAATCAAGAGAGCCCTAATTTCTTCATCAAAATTGATACCCACAGAAGATAATTGACTAGTAATAGTATTAAACTCATTTAAATGATCTGCAACAGATCCACCTTCTTCCATTTTCATATTAAATAAATGCTTCATGAGAAATACCTTATTTGAAGCGGAGGGCTTTTCATACAATGTCGCTAGGGTTTTCATCAAATCTTCTGTCGTCTTTGCTTTTGTAATATTAAATTCCACCGATGGTGCCAAGCATAACCGAATGCTTTCGAGTGCCTTTCTGTCCAAAAGATCCCATTCAGCCTTTGACATAGTTCCTTGATTCTTGGCTTTTCCTTCCAATGACTTCCATAAATCCTTCTGATATAAATAGTCTTCCATTTGCATCTTCCATAACTGGAAGTTCTGCCCATTAAACCTATCAACCCTCAACTTACCCTCATCTGCCATCACTCCCACTCAACTATGAGACTCCCACTTAACCGTGAGACTTTCCTGCAGAGGATAACTGAAAGACAACCTTTCTCTGATACCACTTGTGGGGCCCATTTACCATTGCACCAAAAGCCATGACTTTTAGTGAACATGGAACACCACATAATTAACCACCTGTGGGCAGGGGAGCGGGTCGCATCACCCAACAATCTCCCCCTCGACGCGCATACCAGGTGCTTACGCGAGTCAGGAAGGCACTGGGGAGATTTGAACCCATGACCAGGCCAAAACCAGGCTCTGATACCACTTGTTAGGATAAACCACGGACATAAATAAAAACTACATGCAAATATAACCAATAATAGAAAATAATAGAACACACAGAAATGAACACAAGGCACCAAGATTTAACATGGTTCACCCAATCCCTGGGCTACGTCCACCAAACAACAAGTTCGATCTTATTACAATCCAGTGATTACAACCTGATTACAATCCGTAATCCCTTACAGCTCAATACCGCCGCAAGAACCAATTTCGTATCACCACATATATAAAATACCCAACCCTAAGCCCTTTTTATACAAGTATTAAACCGCTTTAAGGTTATAAAATGTCGGCCATATGTCGGCCATAATATGTCGGCTACCATGTCGGCTACTTCCAAAAAAAATTTTTTTTCGGGGCGATGCCCCAAACCCCACTATTTATGAAGTATGTACAGTACTTTCCTGATCAGTCACCACAATCTAACAACTTTGTGTTAAGATTTATCTATATTCATTTCTAGATTCCATACTTATCATATCTTTTCTTAAAACTATAATGTTCTTCTTGTTCACATTTAAGCATTTAAATAATTCATTAAATTATCAATAAAATAAAATTGAAATATAATTCATAATGAATTACAACTAAAGCTTTAATAAACTTGCTATTACATCTCAAAAAAAAATATAGAAATAAGAAAAGAGACAAGATCTAGGATGAAATCAACTCTCTGTATTTGTATCAATTTCTTTGAAAGTCTATACAATTTAGCGATTATCTTTGTTAGACAATAACACCTACAAACTAGCAATTGTTAAATTTTATAGTCAATTATGGAATTGATTTATAGTATGCATGGATTGAATTAAAATTTACATAGACTCGTGCAAAAAAAGAAACTCACACCCTCATCTAGCCTTGGGAACTCACTTATATAGTGAGAGTTGTGACAAGCTTTAGACTTAGAGGGAGAGGACAACTATCCTTAAAACAAAAATATTTAGAAATAGATAAAACTTGCATGAAAAGTGACAAAAATTGGTGACCTTTTATCTTGGTTAGAGAATGGCTTCTTCATTGGTCACTTTGTGGTGGGGCCAATTCTATTGTAGCAATATCTTGCACATCCATTATAATTGATGATTGATTCTCCTTCCATTGTTTCTTAGGTTGTGGGATGACTTGCTCTTCTTCTACTCTTGTACTTGGCTCTAAAATTCTAACATTAGAACAATGAGCTAATCATTCTTTTCCTCAACAAATATAGCCACAATTCTTTGAGATTCTTGTATTGGTTGGGAAACCTCCTCATTTATTTGTGATATCTCATTAATTATCTAAACAACTCTATCAAAAAACTCAACCTGGTCAGTATATGTTGATTTATCCTACAATATGTTCTTTTTTTATATTATTGAAAGTTCAATTGCTGGTGAAAACTTAACCACCCATTCATCATAAGTTGCATCATGATGCTAATAGAAACTAAGTATTTTTTCTCTTTATTTACAAAATCCTTCCACTCATTATTTGACAACTTTTCCTTAGGTGTAAGAATCTTATATAATCTTCTAGCCTCTTCCAAATCCACTATAACATCCACAAACATACCATTTGCATCATATATTA
The DNA here is from genome assembly GCA_028749045.1 of Cupressus sempervirens. Classification (NCBI taxonomy): domain Eukaryota; kingdom Viridiplantae; phylum Streptophyta; class Pinopsida; order Cupressales; family Cupressaceae; genus Cupressus; species Cupressus sempervirens. The sequence continues at coordinate 105,016,912 of CM053783.1, forward strand.
TTATATAGGATACTTTGTCATTTAGGTTTGCCAGAATTTCATCATTCCACTCTATCAATTTTTTCACTTCATTTTCTTTATTGAATAGTGAGGGGAGGAAAGAAAAATTTGTACTCTAACACTTATAGATGCATAACTCATTTTTTCTCTGTAGTAACTCTTTTTTCATATCAAAATCCAATAACCCTATTACTTGCTCATAAGTCTTTTCAACCTTATGATCACCATTCTCCTTATCAATTATTGCAATGCATATTTATTTCATCATCTCCTCTCTAACCACCCATTTATTTAAAATTTTCCTTAGTTTTCCATCATCTTCACTATGGGTTTTGTATATAGAGAGTAATTGACTAATCATGTAGTGAAATATTCTAGTATCAATGTCATAGACAGAAAAAATTTGTCTCTCTAATCTTATGTTCATACCCATGTTTCTTGCTATATATTTTTGAGCCTAGCCTTTTCTTCCTCGATTTCCTCTTTATTCATGTCTTCTTGATGTAAAGGAGTCTCATGAATCTCTACTGTGCTAGTAGGTAGTGGAGGAGCAGCCAATGAGCCAAGTGATTTCTGTGATGACTTTCTAACTTCTGATACTATAATCTGTTGCCATCTATATCTTACCATTTCATTTTCAAGTCCAAGCCTTTTTAAAATTTCTTCATTGTAGGCTACCAAGACTTGTTCATACTTCACCTGTAGCTCTTGTATAAACATTTTCTCTCTTCTTCCAGTTACCAAGGTGAAGTTTGTTGTCCCAACATTCATTTCTTTTCTTCTACATGAGGGGTATCCTCCACTCTCTTGACAATAAATTTTCCCATAAATTTAGGATCACTAGGCTCAGAAGAGTTAGTCCTAGATCCTCTTTTTAGAATCCAAATAACTAGAGTAGCATGGTCCTCACTATATCTTACACCATTGAGTGCTTTCTAATTTTTCTCTTCATTAGTCAAATCCTTTTTTACAACACCAAATACTATTGCATCTACAATTTCCTAAATGGAAAGAATTTGTTGGCAATATTGTTAGATAGATTTGTTAAGAGTTGTCATTTATGGAAATAGGTATTCAACATTTCATTTATGCATTTATAGTTAGAAAATTATCTAAGTGTTAAACAATTTTGTGTAGCACAAAGAAAGATGAGATGTGTATAGATGACACACTTCTAGTTATCTTATGCATAGTTGAGGAAAACTTTATGAAAGCATCATGATGGCATATGCTAGTGCACAAATGTGTATGGATGGTATGACATGAGTTATAATTTAAATACCAGTACAAGTATTTGACAGAGAAAAATGTTGCATAGCAAAGAATTGAGTTCTATGACTTAATGAATTATTTTGGTAACAAAATAATTACTAAGTCATGATGAGAAAACTTTGTACATATTATTTCATAAATTATTATATCAAGCATGTGAACACATGAAGGCTAACTGAGCAAAGAATTACTAATTTATGAAGTATAAGAAAAGATCTTATCTTATGCATATAAGTGTACTAGATGTGGAAATTTTATGATATGTGACCTACTGTATGGGTAGATTGAAACTTTAATGAGCCTTATATGATGTATGATTAGAGAAAGTGAAAATTATAGTAGTGAGAAAGTATTCTATGTATATCTATTCTCATGAAGGACTTTACTATATAAATGCATGTTAGGAAGTGGTCTCTTCTTGCATACATTGTAATTGTTCTACCAACTCCTAATAGGGTTTAGGTTTCTAAAGAGGCCTAGTCCTATAACTATATGTACTTCATAGAATCCTAACAAGGTCAATATCCTTAACATGATCCTTTTTTTTAGTCAATCATCTTGTGGGTATCATCACCACCAAGGTTTTCCCTTGGCCAGGGTTTCCCTAGTTAAAAAATAATGTTATTATGAGCTCTCTATGTGTATGGTTATATTTACTATTCAAAATTGTTGGTCTACTTTCTTATTCAAGTTATAAAGTATTTAACGATATTCAGTTATGGGAAAAAGTTGGTAGAATACAAGTTCACCCCCTCCCCTCTCAATATTATTTACTTATAATAATTTGTATCAGAGCCTAGTTACATTGAAGAAGCTTAACAATTTGAGTAAGATTCCTATGGATATGGAATAGTTAAAGAAAATCATTTAAGAAGCTCTTGAACATATTGACCTTCTTACATAAGAAAGAGATAACCTAAAAGATAGGAATGAAGATGCAAATGTTTACATTGGTGAACTAAAAAAGAAGATAGATGATCTAAAATATGGCAATGAATCAATTGCATAGACTAATAACAATGATAAAGTAGGAAATATAAAGAAAGAAAATGAGATCTTGAAACATGGGCTTAAAATTGTTGAACTTAAGTTGAGTCATAAGAAAGATGGTGGCAAGAATGAATTTGATATAAAATCTAAGAGTGTAGAACTTAGATCCTAGTTGAGTCGAGTAACATTTGAATTAGGTTCTATTAAGATTAAACATATAGAATTAGAAAAGTACAATATCATTGTGAAAGGAGAATTCACACAAGATAAGAAATAGTTAGAGAAACTTTATTCCAGTAGTGGAAAGATTGATGAATAGATATTTCACTAGAGACCTTCTTATGATAAGACATGACTTGGATATCTTATTTGAGAGAAATCAACTAGGAAAGTTGAAATTTGAAGAGAACCAAATCTAGTTGTTGTATCCCCTCAAGAATTTGATATGAAGAAGGTAGAATTAAGCAACTATCGAGGTATCGAAAGAGATTGAATTAGTTGATTTGTTAGCGAAACATGATGAACCTAAGAAAATAGAGAAAATTGATAAACCTAAGAAAGATGAAACACCCCAAGAAGTGAGACATTAGTTTAAAGGTAGATTTTTCATATGCAACAAAGTTGGTCATATGAAAAGAGGTTGCACAGGTAAGTCTTTTAAACCTAATACTAATTTCTATTGTTATAATGGTCATGGTTATGGACATAAAGAAAGATTGTAAGAAACCTAAGTTTGATGGTAATAATGAAAATAGTAGAATGTTTAGGAATAATATCCCTACAGGTAATGGAAGAGGAAGATCTAGAGTAGATTCAATGATGGAGAGAGACCTAATGGTGAAAGGAAGTAGATTATGGGTTACAAGTGTAACAATCCTAGACATATAGCAAGAAATTGTAGAGCACATAAAAGTTAGAATCGAACCAATTAGAGAAGGAATACACCTATATGCTAGTTATGTAACAACTATGGACACACAGTGAGATATTATAGAATGGCTAGAAAAAACTTTTATAGGAATCCTAACTATAGAAGGAATGGAAATGATAGCGATAACAGTTAGAAGGAAGCAATTAAAGAACATGTTGATGAATTCATGGAAGAATTCATGAAAGCAAAGGATCTTGAAAGTTCTTATCAATGTTGGATGAACAATTTTTTGTGACTCATCATACCTGAACTAAGCAGTTTCAAAAGATGCAAAGCATCAATTAGTCAATTAGAGAGTGAGTTGGAAATTGTGTAGCTAAAAAAATTATGGAGACACAACCAAAGACCATAATGAACACATAGGAAAAGGGAAATATTATTATCAATGAAAAATTCCCTATGGGCTTACAATAGTATGATTTTGGATTAAGAAATCCTTCACACAGTACCTTCTCTCTAACTCCACTAAGAACTGCCTTTAGAATGCTAGAAATGTTCTTAAATAAACCCCAATTTGTTTAGGGTTAGGAATAAATTCTAGAATATGCTAGTTGAAATCCACCACCAAAATAGAAGGTTCCAAAAGTCACATTAGAAGTCGGTGTAAAATTATAAGAATCTAGAATCGGTAGTCCAACTTCCAGTAGGCATAACTTTTGAACCAAGACTCTAATTGATGAACCATTTACATTTTTGGAAAGATCTCAAAGCACTCTACAACCCTATGAACCAAATTTTCTTGTCCCCCATTTTTTGGCCCTATATGAGGCCATTTAGTGCCCCAAATCTAACTTTGAAGTGCTCTTAGGAGATCTCTAGGAAACTTATAACTGCATTAATTTTCTAACCATAAAGTCTTTTGACCTGATTCTTTTTTTGAGGTGTTTTAAATTACAAGTATAATCATCCCTCCAAATCAAATCATCTAACTCATCATGGTTTTGTCTTTATTACAAAATAACTCATTTTTTACATTTGCATGTATCCCAAGGTGCTTAAAAACTCTAACCCAGAAAACTAATAATGGAATTATGAGAGTTGGAACCTTTTTTTGACCCAAATGGGTATCTAAATTTTTTTTAAAAATAAACAGAAACTATCTCTAAGCATATTTTTGGGTGATACAGGATTGCTCTTACACCAATGGATGCTCTTGCATTAGACACCTAGGGTAGATTGAAAAGTGACCTTGTCACTTTATGGCAAAGGAAAACCCAAATGGGCAACCTCCACTGTTGATATCCAAGTTGAGTCCTCTATTGGTTGTCCTTTCCACTTCATCGAGTATTCTTCATACTACCTATTTTTCATACTCTTGTGAACATCACTATCCAAAATCTCTTCTATCTCCTCCTTCTTAGAAGTAGGAATTGGACATGGCTCTAGCATCAACCCCTCATTTGCACCATCATCATGATATGTTGTTAAGTTTTCAATGTTGAAGATAGGAGAAATGTGAATCCCATCTGGCAACTCCACCTCATATGCATTTCCTGAGTCATGCTTCTTCAAAATTTTATAGGGGCCAAATTTCTTCATCTTCAGCTTGCTGTAAGTACCCACTAAAAATTGTTCCTTTCGTAAGTGTACCATAACTAGATCCCCTACTTGGAACTCCTTATGTCTCCTCCTTTGATCTACCTTGGCTTTATATTGTTGATTCATCTTGGTGATCTGTGCATGGACCTCCTCATGTAGGCTCTTTCCATGTTCAACAAATTCTTCTACCCTAGCACTTGTCCTCTCCCCTTGCTCCATTTTCATTAATTTAGTGTAGTCCTTGGGCTACTTCCATACACAATTTGGAATGGAGATCTACCAATACTCCTATTTACAAAATTATTGTAAAAAAAATCTTCTTGTGGCAGAATGAAATCCCATCCCTTGAACTTATCTCCCACTAAACACCTCAAAAAATTTCCTAGACTTCTATTTACCACTTTAGTCTAGCTGTCAGACTATAGATGATGTGTAGAACTGAACCTCAATTCTATCATCAACTTCATCCATAAAGTCCTCTAGAAATACCCCACAAATTTAGTATCTCTATTGAAAACAATACTCTTTGGGAGGCCATGTAGTCTCACCACCTCTCAAAGTCTTGTGGCATGGGATGAAATGTGCCATCTTGGAGAACCTATCAACCACCACAAATACTAAGTCATTACCCCTTTGTGTCCTCGGCAATCCAAGAACAAAATCCATACTTATGTCCTCCCAAGGCTTTGATGGAATAGGCAATGGCTGATAAAGTCTAGTATTGTGACCAAATCCTTTGGTTGCTTCACATACTTGACAATGGTGCACAAATTTTTTCACATCTTGTGACATTTGAGGCCAAAAATAATGTTCTCTAAGAATGACAATGGTCTTATCTTGACCAAAGTGTCATGCCATTCCCCCACTATGTTTCTCTTTGATCAAGTTTTTCCTCATGGAACTCATTGGAATGCATAATTGACTGCCCTTGAATAGCATATCATCCTAAATCAAATAATCTAGCCACCTAGTTCTTTCTATAGTAATAGGTTCTTTACAAGCCTTCCACACTTTAGCAAAATCAGGATCCTTTGGGTACAAATTCTTGAATTCATCAAACCCAACCACTTCAACCTACATTACTATAAGAAACAACTATCTGATATGCAATGCATCTACAACCCTATTAGACCTTCCACTTCTATGTTTCAACACAAATGTGTAGCTTTGCACAAACTCTACCCACTTCATATGTCTCTAGTTAAATTTACCTTGACTATTTAGGTACTACAATGCCTGGTGATAAGTATACAAGACAAATTCTTTTGGAAATAAATAATGCCCCCATTTCTTTAAGGCTTGAATGATTGCATAGAACTCCTGATGATAAACAAAACACTTCTTCTTTCCATCATTCAAATTTTCACTAAAATATGTAATAGGCTTACCTTCTTGGCTCAATACAGACCTAATAAAACTACCACTAGCATCACAATCTACCTAGAACACTTTAATGAAATAAGGAAGTACCAACATAGGTTTTTCTATCACCTTCTTCTTCAACAATTGAAAACTTCTTGTAGTTTTTGTAGTCCACTTGAACTCTTTCCTATCCCCCTTATTGTTTCAATGAGGGGTGCACATTGTATATGCTACTTTAGTATGTTAGAAACACTAAATTAAAACAATCAAAAAACATTTGCATACTAATTTATCATAACTTCATGAGAGACAAAGTGAAGTCCTCAAATGAGAATATGAGCCATGGATAGGCTCTCTCAATGAGGATGATCACTTGATGTAGAGGTGTGTCTAATAGCTAGGATGTCTTGATTATTTATGTATGCTCAAATGGGCTTCAATGGAGGATTTTTGATAGATTTTGGTGAATGGATTTGATGTAAAAATGGCTTCCCAAAATGATATTATGGCTTTACTTTCTAGATTGTGTTAAAATGGCTTGGGAGAGGATTCCTTAAATAGGCAAAGGGCTTGAGGGATCAAGGTCTAGGATGCAAGGATGGGAAAAAGCTTATGGAAGGTTTAGATTGAATGAGAGAAGAGCACATGGATTGTGCTTCCTTACAACCAATCAGGGAGTGACACATGTCATAGGGTCATTGAGATATTTGTGAGAGAGTTGAGATATTTTGACTTGGGTTGGATTAAGAAAGTCTTAAGCTTAACTTAGGAATGTGCAAATGATTAAGGCTTGGAAGAGGCTTGGGTTAAGATTAGATTAGGCTTGTTAGAGATGGGCAAGTGGATGGCATTTAATGAGGGTGGGTGAAGGAGGAGATATTTGTTGGCTTTGGCTTGGGTTAGCAAGTCTTAAACCATGTTTAGGAAATGTGAAAAAGTTAGGGCGGGATTAGGATTAGGGTCAAAGATAAGGATTGACATCTTCTAGAAGAGTCTAGGCTTTGGATGAGGATGAAGACTTTCTAGACGAGTCTAGAACTTCCTAAGACGAGGATAAAAAAGGTTTTTAGGAGATAAATGAAGTTTTATTTATTTCAAGGGTTTGGGTTGAGGAGATATTTATTAAAATATTTTTAATAAACATGAGGATTAATATTTAATCTTAATTGAATATTTTGAGTTGGGATTAGGGATAGGAAATGATGGGATTAGTCTTTAATCCAAATTAAAGAAGGATTAGAAGATTTTGGAAGAGGTTAGTGGTCTTAAGGAAATTGGCCAAGTTTTGGGCAAAAAATAAATACATAATTTATTTTGGGATTTTTGGTCAATTTATTAATTAAATAATTAATAAATAAAGAAATAATGTTTAAATAAGATTTAAACATTTTTGGGAGGGATTCCTTAATTAAATATTTTTAATTAAGATAAAGGGGATTAATGGCATAAAAATAAATAAATAAATAAATGAATGATGATGTCATTAAGGACTTTTTCAGAAAGTAAAAATACTTTATTTTCTAAAGGATTTTTAGGTCTCTACATTTTGCCCCTCTTTGATGTAATGCCGCAAGTGGCATGGCATCAAAGATAAGAAAATAAGATGACCAAGGCTAGAGCAGAAGAGGAGAGAATGGACTGTGAGATGCCCCATCAAGAAGGTGATAGGGAGAAAAAGTGAGGCTTGATAGCTTGTTGAAAAGTACAAGAATCTTGGCAGGTGGGAGGATAAACAGCGGCTTAAGAAAAGAGGTTTAGGTAGCTCAAACTCTCACTATGAGAGAATGATAAAGGGGAAAATCAGAGGCACAAGAGAAAATAAGCTTAAGACTTTCAGGATTGGGGGGAGGATGAAGGAGCAGAGTGCTATAAAAAGGAATCCAGGATAGGGAGATGGATGATGGGGTGATAAAGCTTATGCAATAGGATTTCAAAGAGTCAGATTGGCAGAAGATGGGTTTCAAAGATCCCTAGGACTAGGATTGTGGATCTCAAAAGATGAGGCTTGGTGGATTGATTTGATTGGTGGATCTTAAGACTAGGATTGTGGATCCCTAAAGCTAAGAGTGATGATTGATTCAAAGAGATACTAATGCATAAGCTGGGGTAGGAGAGATAGATGCTGGATATGGATTGGGGATAATGGAGATGAAGGGATTCCATTGAAGCTTTTTGAGCAGGGGGATACTTCAAAGAGAAGTACCACCATGTAGTTGAGCACTAGATTTTCTATAGGTTTGTTTGTTAATTTCCAAGGTTACCAAGAACATCAAGGCCTTTTCACCAACTATCCAAAGGACTGACAGACTTGACTCAAAACAAACACACAAGGATTGCCCTAGTAGCACACATGAAACCCTAAAGAAACAGCGTAGAACCGACACTGGGTAACCCACAAGGAGAAAAGAACAATAAATGAAAGACCTAATCAATACCTTATGCCTAGAGTGCCCATTCATAGCATACCATGATATGGAAGATCATGGCAACCTTGAGGAGGGAACAAAAAGATTGCTTGGAAAAGATACTTCAAGACCCAAAAGGGAAGATTCCAAATCAAAAGAAAGTGAAAATCCAAAAGAGAACCATTTGCCAATGAGATGGGTAGGATGAGGTACTAACGAACCAAGATCAGACATGAGGAAAGCTATATCCTACAAGGATCTATCAGAGGGCACCTAAACTGGTGGATTTGGATGAGTGATGCGCTTGGCAAGCTGAACTAAGAAGGATAACACTTTGATGATAGGAGATCTAGCTAAAGGATGCATTGGAATAGCTAACCAAGATTTGTGCAATGTGTGCAAGATGCTGATCAAGGATGAACTGACACAAAAGTTGGATAGATACAATGGTACTAAGCTAAAGAGGATGTACAAGCTGATAGACCAAGATATGGTACAAATGTACAAGTTGTTTTGGAAAATATTGGATATACAAGCTATGATACAAGGTATGATACAACCATTGGATACAAGATTATTTACAAGCTGTATAAGAGCTCTAGATGATAAGATAGTAGGATGGCTCAAGTTGGTGCAAGATGGAGAAGCTAAGGATGAGGTGATAGCAGAAGATATGGATTTGGCAGGATGCATCCAATGATGATGATAGATGTGTGACCAAGGATGGGGACAATGCCAAGGTTTGTGGTAGCTGAGCTGATAGATGGTGCTAGAGTGAATGGCTAATGAGAGGATGACATTGGATTTGCATGAGGATAGCCTAGAGTGAGATACAATTGATAAGGGAGGATGGACAAGACAAGATCTCCAAGGAATATAGTGCCCCCAATTAGAAGATGACATGCAGAAGGAGGTCTTACAATGGATGTGATAGGATTGAAGCTAGGATGGAAAAGGTAAAGGCAATACAGAGATGGATGACAGTTGGGATGATGGGGTGAGGTTGCAAAAGATAAGTGGATAGTAATAGATAAAAGATGGAGGATGAAAGATAGGTGGATAAATTAGAAGATGGAGCTTGATGGCAAGATGTGACCAAAAGCATGAGGATGATAGGCTAAGCTAGAGATGGCTAGATTACGCATGACGCTTGTTTGCCAAGTTTTCATCATGGTACTTGTCCAAGGTGCTTGAATTGCCAAGTTTTCACCAGTGGATGCTTCTTCTTCTTTTTTTTTGACTTTTTGACTTTGGACTTAGCTAGAATGATTTTGGCTTTCTTCAGCTATTTTTGGCTTTTTTGGGATTTTTTACTAGCTATTGGAATGTTTAATTTTGTTGCTAGCTCTTGGTACACCGAATGTGTGATTTATGCAATAGATCAGATTAGATTGGATTGATGGTAGGAGATGGAGGGATGAAAAGGCTGGAAAGGAGCATGAGATGGGGATGCTTGTAGGATCAACATTGGCACATGTTGGGATGGGTGCGAAAAGAGCATATGGGGGATAGATGGTAGATGCGAGCTTGATGGAAGATTTGTGGAAGCACACTTGGGGATATAGGCACCCATGATGGAGTTAGGAGATGGTAGGATAGGATCACTAGATGGGGGATTAGCAATGGTGCATGCCATTATGCATTGGGTTTCAACTTTTTTCTTTCGGATCCACATGGTTTTGGATTTTCTTTTCATAGGCTTTTGCATTGTTTTGCATTCTTTGATTGGATTTTGCCTTTTTGGAGTATGTCTTTTAGAATAGACATATGATTTCCTAGGATGTGGATTTTTAGCTTTATGCATTTTGAAGTTGGCATTCACATTGCTATGGTAAGCTTTGGGAAGATGGTTAGGAGAAGCTTTGTGAGATGGAGAGGATATGGAATAGTGTGTAGGGGGATGATGATGGATGATGTGCCCTAATATGTGCCTTTGTTGATCTTGTGTAGGAATGGAGGGAATAAGATTTTTATGATGGTTGATAGGAGGATGGAGGATGGTAGATTTTGGAACATGCGAACCCAAAATGGATTTAGTGGATGAAGGGGGGATATGGTAGGTTGTTTTGGGTTGAAAAGATGGTGGAGGGGGGATGACATAAGATTTCTTGAAGGAATGATCAGAGGCTAGCATGGTGGGCCTGGAGATAGGCTTGGTTTGGGGATGGCATGTACCAAGACTTTTAGATGGTGAGCCTTTGGATACATATCCAAGACCATAAAATCTTGGATTCTTTTGTGAAATAATAGGCATTCTGATTCCTTGCTCTTGTGTTCCTAAACCTTGACCTTGATAATGCCATTGATTGAGCATTTGAACAAGATGAGGAAACTTTTTGCTTGTAGAAAATGGTAGAAGTGTTTTATTAGATGTACTACAATGGGGAGATACTATTCTTAATTCTTCTGCTAAGAGGGAGCCACCGTGAATGTATGCAAGTGAACCAAGAGGGTAGATTATAGATGGTGGAATAGCTTGGATAGGTGGTAAGATGGAAGCATGGAGCGATGGAGATGGTAGGATAGGATCTTGATTTAGCTAATGGGATGAAAAGATATCCTACAGTAGAGGAGGTATCACTTGAGGTTTTGGAGATGGAGGGGATGGTGATTGTACTATGGATGGAAGACATGGTATGATGATATCTTCATTTATGCTTAGGGGGATGTCAACATGCTTTTGGGCAGGATCTTGATAGGATTGGATTGGAGTGGATGGTGTGATAGGAGGTGAAGGGATGGATTCTTCAAAGGCAATGGATGGATAGATGGGAGATTCGGTAGTGGAGATGGTTGAGTAGAAGATGGATGCATAAGGGTCATTATGGGAGATTTGAGAAATGCTTGGGGGTGATGGGGATAGGATTTGGAGGGATTTGACAGGTGGTTGGATTTTGATGCTTGTAGGAGGTGGAAGAATTTTAAACAATTTGATGGATGGTATGGGGATGATAGCTATGGGAGATGGAGGTGATATTATAGATGGGGAAGCTTCATCACTGACTACTTCACATGGTTGGATTAGATGAGATGGCTTATCAACTATTGGAGGTAGCTTTTCTTATATTTCCTCTAGGAGATTCTTGGGAGACTCATGTGTCGAAGATAGAGGTGGTGGATTGATAGGAATAGCTGGTGTGATGGGGGTGGAAGATTGGAAGCTTGCTTGATTGGGTGATGGAGGAGAAGCTAAGATATGAGATGGCATGACTAGATAGTTTGGAGGAATGCTTGGATTTTGGGGGATGGTTGGTGGAAGGCATCTAAGGCTCTCAAGATACCTGTCATAGTCAACAAGATTTTCATCATCACTGGAATAGGATGTAGCAGGAGAAAGGACAATGCAACCAAACTCATCATGATAGGGTTGGGATTTCATGTTTTTATGATGACTTGGATGGGGATGGGGTCTTGCATATGGATGAACACGGAAGCTCATGGTTGGATTTGGATTAAGCACAGATTTTGGATTGGCTAATGAAAGATTTCCTAGGGAGAATCAAAGCTGCATGATAGACCTAAGGAGGATTGGCTAGAGATTTTTGGCTTTCATGTGGATGGAAGACTTCAAGGGTATGTTGTCAAAAAGTGAGAGTTTTGATTTCCTATGTGCAGGATTAGTGGCTTTTGGTGTCAACTTGAGGATAGATAAATGATCCTATGGGCATGACATGAAATTGACCACCTGTGGATCCCAACCTTTAGCTTAAGGTGATGAGGGATGACAAGTAACAAGGCTAGATTACCCTAGACAAAGCTCTATCAAAGGGATAACCTTGGGGAGATTGAGGGATTTGGATAGATTGATTGGATAGAAAACTCTAGCAGAGTAACAACAATTCCTTAAAGGCTTGGGTGATTTTGGATTGGGTTGCTAGCTGGCTAGGGGGATGATTTGGATGGACTTTGGATTTGGGATCATTCTAAAGAAAATAACTACATAGATTCGATTGCGGTGAGGGAGCTTGGATGATTTTCTGATGAGGTAGTGACTACGCTCAGTATGCCTTGAGCTGGGAGATTTCTACTTTTCTGGGATTTTGACCAAAGATGGAAAACATTCATTCAAAAGCTATGAATAAACAAGAAAACAAAAGTTTGGAGCAAGCACGTAAAACACACGAACATCCTATGAAGCTTTCTACAAGGATGAAATTTGGTTTAGCTAGGGAGTCCTCGACATACACAAGATACGTGAGGCCCAAATCTGTAGATGAAACCAAAAAGATGTCACACAGCTAAGAGGAGCAGTAACCCACTTCTCCTCCTTCACTTCTCAAGGGTATAAAGCTCCTTGAGGCTTAGCCCAAGTGACAAAATTTTGATCCCAAAAGAGGTGTCTTTGGATTCACCTCTTGATCTTTATACTCTTCTAGAATGTTGGAGTTGAGGTCATCCCAAGGGGTGATGAAATCCCCAAGAAGGCCTCCTAAAGGCTAAGAAAAGATTTTGGATCCTAATCTTATTCACCCAAGATGGCCTCAAAAGACAACAAGGGGAGAGAAGACTTGGATGATCTTGGGCTAAAAGACAAAGTTCTTTTCCAACTGATGCTTTAAGTTTTCTGATCTAGACCTTTTGAAAACACACATGATTTAAGATGCAAAGGTTCACTTCCAATTTGAAATGCACCAACAAAAGAGAAGTGATTGAAGAATGAATACACCAAGAAGATTTAGGGTCAACAAAAATTAAACTCACGCACCTAGAGGCCCTCCACATCAAGTATCGATTGATTTTCTTTAAGGCATTCAAGATTAAGTGAGTTTTTTTTAAGCCCAAAACAAAGATGTGTGTAAAGCTTGATTACAAGAATGCACCCGAAAGCCCTCCACATCAAGATTTGTTTAATTTTTATTCCCAAAAGAAGTGTTAGCGAGACTAATGTGCATTAAAAAAAATTTCTATCTTAGAAAAACCAATAAAAACTCAAGTGAGTGGAATTTGATTTTTGTGGAGCACTTAACACCTTCTTAGGTAGACTCATCCCCATATATGGCGCTAATATTGCAACCAATGGTTAGAATGATGGGTGATTAAACAGGGTGAGTCCAATAACAAATTCACTCAAAGTGTCTTTATTTGTTTTTATAACTTAGAAAGTTTCTAAAATGTGGATTCTTTTTATGGCCCAAAAGATGATTATTTGATCTATGTCATTCAAGATTGGATTTGTTGTTTTAACCATGCATTCATAAAAAAAAAAAACTTGATTTTAATCCATGGCACTCAAGAGTGATTTTAGCAACATGAATTCAAAGACAAGTGATTAAACATTCAATTTTTTTCCTTTGAGCATTCAAGATTGAGATTTTGTGTGTTGTTTTAAGAACTTTAAAGTGCTTTGTTTTAACCTTAGATCATTCAAGATTGTTTTGGACTCAAAAGTGAAAATGACTCTTTCGACTTTGGTTTTCATTCAAGATTTTGTGTTCTAGTTTGCATGTTTTAAGCCTAAAAATGATATTCCTAAATTGTTTTGATGCATGAAAAACCTAGGAAACATTCAAGATTTTTGAACAAGACATTTGTTTGGAACAAATAACAAAGCTTTTAGGACAATTTCGGAAACCATTTAGGACTCTTATTTTTCATGAGATTTTTAAAATAACTTTAAAATATTTGCAAATGAGGTTCATTTTATCCTTGATTGATGCTTTGAGTTTGATTTAGATTTTAGTGTGCACTTAGTGTTGATTTTTAACCTTTTGAAATGGAAACTTGAAGTTCTTTTTAAGTTTCCAAAAATGAAGTGTTCCTAACTTTGCCTGAATGCATCTAAAACTTTGATGTTGCAAGGATGCAAATGATTGGATTGATTTAGTTTCACTTGTTAAAAGATTTTTTGTTTTTGTTGCAAATTTTTAGTTTTTAATGGATTTAAGTATGATTTGGGGGTTCATTTTAAGCACTTAAAAAAAAGTGTGTATGATTTTACTTCCTTAAAAAAGAGAGGCCAAGATCTCTCAAAAAGAAGAAGAAGAAGTAGATAGAATAGAAGAAGAATATAGACAAGAAGAGGAAGAAGAATTCCAAGTGCTCCGTCCACCTATAAGTTTGAAAAATCTGCAAACACTATGAGATAGACTATGAGTTCTTTTGTCTTTTTCATGCTCATGTGGACTTGCAAAACCAATTTATACAATCCTACCAATCACAAAAACAAGAAAAATTAGCCAAAATTAGCAAATGACATACAAAACTTGACTAAAAAAGCTAATGAAGATGACCCATGCAGGGTCCCACCGGGCGTGCCAAAATGTATATGCTACTTTAGTATGTTAGAAACACTAAATTAAAATAATCAAAAAGCATTTGCATACTAATTTAACATAACTTCATGAGAGACAAAGTGAAGTCCTCAAATGAGAATATGAGCCATGGATAGGCTCTCTCAATGAGGATGATCACTTGATGTAGAAGTGTGTCTAATAGCTAAGATGGCTTGATTATGTATGTATGCTCAAATGCTCAAATGGGCTTCAATGGAGGATTTTTGATAGATTTTGGTGAATGGATTTGATGTAAAAATGGCTTCTCAAAATGACATTATGACTTTACTTTCTAGATTGTGTTAAAATGGCTTGGGAGAGGATTCCTTAAATAGGCAAAGGGCTTGAGGGATCAAGGGCTAGGATGCAAGGATCAGAAAAAGCTTATGGAAGGTTTAGATTGAATGAGAGGAGAGCACATGGATTGTGCTTCCTTACAACCAATCAGAGAGTGACACATGTCACAGGGTCATTGGTTAGAGCAAGAGGGGTTAAGAGGTCAACAAAGGAGGCTCATAGCTCATAAAGACCCTCATAATGGCTTGTAAGAGCAATGAATGGGCTTGTAAGAGTCATTTATGGCTTTGTGGGCTTCATAAAGTTTTATGGTTGGGATATTTGTGAGAGAGTTGAGATATTTTGACTTGGGTTGGATTAAGAAAGTATTAAGCTTGACTTAGGAATGTGCAAATGATTAAGGCTTGGATTAGGCTTGGGTTAAGATTAGATTAGGCTTGTTATAGATGGGCAAGTGGATGGCATTTAATGAGGGTGGGTGAAGGAGGAGATATTTGTTGGCTTTGGCTTGGGTTAGCAAGTCTTAACCCATGTTTAGAGAATGTGACAAGGATAGGGGGGGGATTAGGATTAGGGTCAAAGATAAGGATTGACATCTTCTAGAAGAGTCTAGGATTTGGATGAGGATGAAGACTTTCTAGAAGAGTCTAGAACTTCCTAGGATGAGGATAAAAAAGGTTTTTAGGAGATAAATAAAGTTTTATTTATTTCAAAGGTTTGGGTTGAGGAGATATTTATTAAAATATTTTTAATAAACATGAGGATTAATATTTAATCTTAATTAAATATTTTGAGCTGGGATTAAGGGTAGGAAATGATGGGATTAGCCTTTAATCAAAATTAAAGAAGGATTAGAAGATTTTGGAAGAGGTTAGTGGT
Organism: Cupressus sempervirens; assembly: GCA_028749045.1. Lineage (NCBI taxonomy): Eukaryota > Viridiplantae > Streptophyta > Pinopsida > Cupressales > Cupressaceae > Cupressus > Cupressus sempervirens. The sequence continues at coordinate 105,032,859 of CM053783.1, forward strand.
CTTAAGGAAATTGGCCAAGTTTTGGGAAAAAAATAAATAAATAATTTATTTTGGGATTTTTGGTCAATTTATTAATTAAATAATTAATAAATAAGGAAATAATGTTTAAATAAGATTTAAACATTTTTGGGAGGGATTCCTTAATTAAATATTTTTAATTAAGATAAAGGGATTTAATGGCATAAAAATAAATAAATAAATAAAATAATTAATTAATTAATAAATGATGATGTCATCAGGGACTTTTTTAGAAAATAAAAATACTTTATTTCCTAAAGGATTTTTAGGTGTCTACACACATATGCCATTGAAATTCTTAATAAACTTCCTATAAAAAATAACTGTACCATGAAATGATCTCACCTTAGTAGTAGACCTTGGAGTAGGCCATTCCAAGATGGCTTTTACCTTCTCTAGATCCATTTTGAGACTTTTAGATGATACGAAAAACCCCAAGTAGACTAACTCTTTTTTACAAAGCTACATTTCTTAAAATTAATCAACATTTTCTCTTCCCTCAAGCTTTCAAGGACACTACGAATGTGAAATAAGTGTTCATCCAAATTCTTACTAAAAATTAAAATATCATCTAAAGAGACAATAACAAATTTTCCCAAGAATTTCTTTAGTACCGCATTCATAAGTCACATGAAGGTGCTTGGCTCATTGGTTAGTCCAAAGGGCATGACTAACCACTCATATAGACCCTCCTTGATCTTGAATACAATCTTCCACTCATCTCCCTCTTGTATCCATATCTAGTGATAGCCACTCTTGAGATTTATCTTTGTGAAGTGCTGAGCTCCACTCAAGTAGTCCATAAGATCATCCATTCTTGACAAGGGAAACCAATACTTCATGTTTATTCTATTTATAGCTCGAGAGTCTATGCACATTCTCCACTCTCCATCCTTTTCTGGTGCTAGTACTATAGGTACTACACATGGAGTTAGGCTCTCTCAAATCAAACACTTCCTCAGTAGCTCCTGAACTTGTTTGTTTAGCTCCTCAATTTTAGTAGGAGTCATCCTATGTGTAGCCTTGTTAGGAAAACTAGCTCCAGGGATTAAATCTATCTGATGACTGATCTACCTTACTAGTGGCAACCCTTCTGGAACATTATTAGAGATGACATCTCCATGCTCACTTAATAGGCCTAAAAATTTTGGTGGAATTTCACTACTACCCTCCTTATCTCTTCTAAGAATCAAAGCATAACACATACGTTGATGTTTCATACCATCCAAAAAATTTCTTCCATTAACAAGATAGCACTACTGCATAACTTTTCACCTTCATTTATCAAGGGCTTCAATTTGTGGTGAACTCCATCCTTTTTCAAAGAGTATATATTTGCATGACCATCATGTACATCATGTCTATCAAATTGCCATGGTCTTCCCAACAATAAATGGTAGACATCCACTGGAATAATGTCACAAAGAACTTCATCATGGTAACTCCCAATCTTGAACTTCACCAAACATTGTTCACTGACTAGGACCTTATGATCATCCTTCACCCAAGAAATTTGATAGGGTTGGGGGTGTTTCTCCCTCTTGAGCTTTAGCTTAGAAACCGTCTCCTTAGACACCAAGTTGTCAGTGCTGCCACCATCAACAATAACATCAAAACACTTATCCTTGCACTTGCACTTGGTATGAAAAAAACTCCTCATTTGTCCAATTTTAGTCTCACCACTTAGTAAGACCCTTTCAATTACGAGAACTTCTCCTCTTTCTACATCCTTAGAATGTGATGACTATTCATCCTCATGCACATGAGAAACCCTCACTTGACCATTAGGTCTCCTATCTGTCCTTCCTTCTTGTTAAGGGCATTCAAATGCAGGATGACCTTATTCATTGTAATGAAAATAGGTACCATATAAGCCTCCTCTTCATCAACCTTGTCCACATCCTCTACCTCTTCCTCTTTGATCTCTAAAGTTTTGCTCATGGGAGCAATTGAAACCATTGTTTCTCTAGTTCTTGCTAGTACCCACATCCTCATTTTTTTTTCTGGGTCTCATTTTAGCCTCCAAATGACCTACCACTATCCCTTCCTCCTTGACCACACCCTCTTTTCCTAAATCTTTTTTTCACTTCTCTTCAACTTATAGGGAGAACCAATATGCCTCTTCAATGCTAGTCATTCTAACCAAACTTAACTCCTCTTCAATGCTAGGTCTTAACCCACTGAGGTAATAGGCAACCTTTTCCTTATTAGCTTCTGCATGCCCTACCCTAATAAGAAGTCAATAAAATTCCTTTATATATTATTGGATAGATTTTCCTACTTGCTTTAACCCTTGCATTTTCTTGAACAAATCAAGCTCGTAATCAAAAGGAATGAACTGCTTCTTTAGTTTGTCCACCATGCAATTCCACCTTGTGATTTTCTCGTTTCCTCTTCTATTCCTTTCCATCTGAGTCTCTTGCCACTAGATTTTGGCATGGCATTTCATTTTTTCCTTCACAAACTTAACCCTCTCTATGTCTCTGATATCCTCATACTCAAAATACTCCTCTAGTTCATTGATCCAATCAATCAACTCATCCGGGTTTGAGTTCTTGAAAACATACCCACATCAATTTTAGGTCTTTTCCCAAGCTTAGAAATGGCCCTAAAATGCCTTTACTCAGCCTAATTTAGGACTTCCTCTTCACCTTCCCCTTCCTATCCAATATTTTATTTTATCTTTATTTTCTTCCTCACTTTCATTTCCTGTGGCAACATTCAATCCTCTATGGATCTCCTCCTACAATGCTTGAACTTGTCTCTAGAGGGCTCTAACCTTAGGAGTAGAACCCATAGCCCTTCCACCATGTTCCCTTCATGGAGGCATCTTCTTGTCTCAAACCCACAATCACATAGTCTTGAGGCATCTTCTTGTCTCAAACCCACAATCACACAGTCTTGGTGCAAACTACCTCATAGTTGGTGCTCTGTCTACACACTTAAGAAAACCTACTCTGATACCACTTGATGGAGACACAACCAAAGACTAGAATGAGAAAATAGGAAAAGGAAAATATTATTATCAATGAAAAATTCCCTATGGGCTTACAATAGTATGATTCTGGAGAAAGAAATCCTCAACAGAGTACCTTCTCTCTAACTCCACTAAGAACTACCTTTACAATGCTAGAAATGTTCTTAAATAGACCCCAATTTTTTTAGGGTTAGGAATATGTTCTACAATAGGAAATTTGGCATCCATTTCCAAAATAGAAGGTACCAAAATTCACGTTAGAAGTTGGTGTAAAATTAAAAGAATCTAGAATTGGTAGTCCAACTTTCGAGAGGCATAACTTTTGAACTAGGACTTTGATTGATGAACCATTTACATTTTTGGAAAAGCTCTTGAAGCACTCTACAACCCTATGGAGGAGCTTAGGTCATCCCCCATTTTTTGGCCCTGTATGAGGCCATTTGGTGCCCTAAATCTGACTTTGTAGTGCTGTTAGGAGGTCTCTACGAAAATTATAACTACAATAATTTTCTAACTGTAAAGTCTTTTGACTTGATTCTTTTTTTTGACCATTTTTAATTAAAAGTATATTCATCCCTCCAAATTAAACCCTCTAAATCATCATAAATTTGGCTCTATTAAAAAATAACCCAATTTTTACATTTACACATATCCCAAGATGCTTGAAAAATCTAACCTAGAAAACTAATAGTGGAATTGTGAGAGTTAGAACCTTTATTTGACCCGAATGGGTATGCAAAAATAAAAACACATTAAATAGAAACTATCTCTAAGCATATTTTTGGGAGATACAGGATTGCCCTTACACCACTGGATGCTCCTGCATCAAAAAAGGTAAAAGAAATTGAGAGGAAGATATGGTAAAGTGTGCAAGATTAGATATGATCACAGTAAGTGAGAATTCAAAAAACATGTTTACTAGCAAACATAGACAATATTTCAATTTGTGGTAGATATGCATCTAATGCATAGTGTAAATTGAAATGATTTAAGGATCACGAACAAGATCATGAGTAGGAAATTTGTTCATATGAAGTGTCTTGAAAGAATTGAAGAGTGATTTGACAAAAATTTGGAGTTGGAAAAGAATTTCTTGAAGCAAAAAGTTGTAGAAGCCCTAAAACATGATTGTCAAGTTATTTATGGAGTGTGAATTCATTTTTTTAGTGCACACAATTACAGTTATAATAGCTAGTTAGACCATTTATAATGTGAGTGAAAGGTTGAGATATCTCTTCAAGAAACACCTATTTGTTTCACTTATGGATGACCCATTAGGAACATTTTCACAAGTTTTGGAGAATGTACTTCATGTTGAAGATATCAGAAGGTACATCTATTTCAAGATAGAGAGTATAGGTGATGATGATATACATGTAAGGACTTAAGATTCATGTGTAATAATGATCTAACCTTGAAGTCTTAGTATGTGCACCTAAATGGTTTGAGACTTGTGAAGTATATGTTCTATACTATGTTTGAAAACCATGATTGAACCCAAATCATTTTAAGTAGAGTCCATAATGATATGTTTTGGTTAGGTGATGCATAGGTAGAAATTGATAATGACCTAATTCATAAGGTCATAGGTTTAAATAATAAGGGATGTGATCCTATTAATGATTAGAATGTGAGGAAAACTATTGAGAAAAAAATGTTCATGAAATTTGATGGAAGGAACATGAAAGTAGATGTGATTCAAGAAAAAGGAGTAAAAGTTTTGAGTAAGATATTAGAGTACAAGTTTAACCATGACTCAAGAGTTAACTCAGTACCAGCTGAATTCTTTCATGCTACATATGTAATTTTGTTTCAAGGAAGAAAAATGAATTTATGTGAAATAATTAGATTACAGTTGTTAGACAACACTACCAAATTGAAGAAGACCAAGAGCACAGTCTTTAGATTTGAGTCCCTACTGACTCATTTGTTTTTATATGCAACAAGCAAGTTCCTAGGTATGACCAATTGGGAGAGAAGTGAGTGGGAAATGAATTTTGTAACTCAATGCTATAGGTCAAGGATGGAAAGTGTTAGAGATAGTGACATTGATAGAGTAATGAAGATCTACCAAGCTGAGATGAAACTAAGGTACATAATACATCCCTCCATTGTAGAGAAGTATAACAATGATATTTTCTTCATGGTGGAAACTAATAACACATGCATGGAAGCTGATGAACCAAGGGTAAAGTTCATAGAACCAATGTGATATTAGATGAGTGCAAAACTTATTGAAGGATATGTGTAGATCATACTTTAATTTAAAAAGGAAACTAAGTACACTAGATGGGGAACCTATGAAGAGAAATGAGAATGTTTCATTCTGAACTACATAACAAGGAGAGGAAAAAGAAATTAGAAAAGCTAATTGGTTCCATCCTTAAGAAATCAAATATGACCCATGAATAATTTAGTGAGGTAAAATGAATTACACTAGAGATGAAGCTAATTGGGAAATCCAAATTGATAGCACCAACCCTATTTTTTGTTGTAGGACCTTTATAAGGTGTAACCATTGCACAACCATGTGCACAAGCCCCTATTGTTCCATATGCAATAGTTGTGCAAGTGCAACTAGAAAAGAAATGAAGTCATTAGCCTAGGAAATAGCTAGAGGTGGAAGCACCTATTGTACAGAGGAAGTTAGAAAGACCATTAAAAGTCAAGCAAGAACAAGCACCATCTTCTAGGAAAAAGGTCAAACAAACCATTAGTGGACTAGGAAGGAGAAGAAATACACTACAAGTTAGTGATTTTGAGGATTTTGAGGATGAAGTTGAAGATGGACCAGTGGACACTCATTGCAAAACTACAACTCCCAAAATGTGGCACAAAAGTGGAGAAGATCTGTAGTGAGATCAAAAGCTTGGAGTATGACAAGGAAAAGGCATAAAAGATAGTTTCTAGTCTTAGAGAAATCTTGTCACCTAAGATGAGCATTTTTCAGAGACAACTAGAGGAATGTCTTGCAGCAAAGACTTCCTATGACAATTTTTCCTATACTCACTTGAGCATAGTTGAAGTGGCATCCTATGTACTATGCACACTAATTATTATTTTTTATATAGTGAAGGAGAATTGGAAAAAGGAGGTGGATAGACTAAAACTTTAATATGTAGTTTGTTTTCCTAGGATATCAAGTTGATCAGTAGCAAGCCACCCAAATTTTTAATACAATTTTTGACACCTTTTCAATTGATGTCAAAGGGGGAATAATACGTAAGGAAAATTGTATGTTTGTAAGTACTAAAGGGAAGAAGTAATATATGTAAGGAATTGTATATGTATATGCAAGAGGGAATACACCTATGTATCAATGTAAATGAGTGATAAGAAATGTAATGATCCATCAAAACATGAATACAATTGTTATGTTTTGAAGGCAATTTTGTGTAGTTACTTTTATTTGTTTTCATATGTATGACATCATTTTGGGACTTAGCCAATTTCCCCAAATGTTTCCATCAATGCCAAAGGGGGAGATTGTTGGAAATATGGTTAGATAGATGTCTTGAGAGTTGACATTTATAACAACATGTATTCAAAATTTCATAATTTATGTATTTAGAGTTAGAAAATTATCTAAGTGTTAGACAATTTGCAACAACACAGAGACAAATGAGATGTGTATGGATGAAACACTTCAAGTTAGTTTATGCATAGTTGAGGAAATATTTATGACTATGTCATGATGATGTATGCCAGTGCACAAACATGTATGGATAGTATGACATGAGTTATAATTATAATACTAGTATAGGTATTTGACAGACCATAACAAAGCATAACAGAGAATTGACTTGTATGACTTAAGGAATTATTTTGGTAAAAAAATAATTACTAAGTCATGATGAGCTAACTTTGTGGATATTATTCCATAAGTTATTATATCAAGTGTGTGAACACATGAATTTTGAGTGAGTAGAGAATTACTAATTTGTGAAATATAAGTAAAGATCTTATCTTGCATAGATAAGTGTGTTAGATGTAGAAATTGTATGATATGTGAACAACTATATGAATAGCTTGAAAGTTATGTGAGCATTATGTGATGCGAGATCTGATGTATGATCATAGTAAGTGTGAATTACAATAGTGAGAAAGTGTTGTTTGTATATCTATTCTTGAAAAGAACTTTATTGTATAAATGTATGTTAGGGAAGTGGTCTGTTCTTGCATACATTATAATTATTCTACCAAATCCTAATAGAGTTGAAGAAACTCCTAATAGGGTTGAACCAACTCCTAATAGGGTTGAGGCTTCTAACAAGGCCTAGTTATATTTACTATACAAAATTTTTGGTATAGTTTCTTATGCAAGTTATAAAGTAATTAACAATATTAAATTATGAGCAGAAGTTTGTATAATATTGATTCACCCCTTCCTCTCAATATTATCTATTTCTAATAGAAGTATCACTCTAGCTTATTTGATCATTTTCCTTCCTTCCACATGAGTTATATTATTGAATTCCTACATCATTTCTTCTATAATTTTGCTTTGTATAATAGATTCTTCTTTCTTGGGTTGTTTCTTCATCCTTTTATTACACCATTCTTCAAAATTAGTGTAATACCCCAAAATTGGCTCATTGCCATTATACCAATTTTGGTCTATCTGATCAATGCTAAAGTCTTATTTCATTAGGCAAATTCTTGTTCTGACATTCGCTACTTGACTTAATTGTCAGACGCAGAAAACCCTAATCTACATTCATCATACTTATTATTTAATTCCTATAGTATTTACTCATATTAGTTGCATTGAACCTATTTCATTTAAATATAATTTATTCTAAAGTATTTATACTTTATTAAATTAAATTATCAACTAAGGCTAATGTACTAAGGAATTAAATTTATTTAATTTAATAAATATGCCTATTCTAATTAATTGAATGAAATTATTTAATTAAATTGAAAATGTATTTATGAGGTCATATCTCATTTTATTAAATTAAGTATCTTTCCAAATTCTACTCTTCAGTTCAAAATGGAAAGTCCTAGTTAACTACTGATCAAATTAGAAGTGATCCAAATCACTTGCTCTCACATTGAAGTCTATCTGAGTTAATTGTTTCTTGCACTTAGGATCTAAGGTAGATAACTCCATCTAAACTTGGAATCTTCCACTATGACTGAAATTGTGCTTCAATCCTGTCCGTCGATCTGAGTTGATCTCAACTGTTGAAGGATTTTAGGAATTCTATTTAATAAATCCCCAATTCCTCATTAAGGAGGTGAATTTTTGATTGATATTAAATTTTTGCTTCATTTCTTACTCATTTTAGCTCACATATTCTCATATGTTTACATTCTTAGCTTAATCTCATCTAGTTCTTAAAAATGCATATGGTTAATGTAGTTTATTTTATAGGTTCTTAGCTCAATTGCACAACACATTTAGACTACATTTCATTCTCATATAGATTAGTTACATTCTTAAATCCTTCATTATTAGAGGATCTAGTTGCCTACACCTCAAATTTGAGGATATTAAATGGGAAAAATCCATCTAGATAGAAGGCAATAGGTCACCTTGCTAGATCTATTTCGAGTGAACAATCTCATGTTCATCTCGGGATGAATCTGCACACATGACCATGCTGAAATGTGTGTGTTACAATTGAGGCCACATTCCACGCATACATTTTTGGCGCCTAGCATGCGGCCAAGAAAATCAATTTCTCTGGCCTCCTCTACATTTTTTTAATGATATTTTAGCTCTTTATCCATACTATTCCATACAATTTCTCCCATTTTTGTGTTAGATAATCCATTTTCATGCGAGGATTTGAGTTCTTGTACAAAGATTCTTTCCTTTTTGCACGAGAAAGTGCCCATAGTGCAAGTCTTCGTGTGGCACATCATTTCATTGTGCAGGTCAAAAAATAATTTTGTGCAATTCTATGTGAGATCTTGCATGAGATCTTGAAACAACAACTTCAATTTCAATAATTTTAACATCCTATTTATCTCATTTCATTAACATGTTTTTCTTGGAATCTGTGTTGTTCTATTTCTCTAATTTTTTGTAGCTTAATTGTTGTCTGCAAGATAATTTGTCAAATATTCCTTATAAAACCCACTCAAACATAGACTAAATGTTTGCTTGTAGGATGATTGTCAAAGACACATTTGTTGGAGAATACATTTATAACCCACAAAACAATGTGTTTTCTTTCCTATTTTTCAAACTAGTCTAAATAGGACTTGTGAACTTCTTAGGGTACAGGACGGAAGAATAGGGGATTATGCTCTTCACCGCTTGGAGGTCATGACCAAGGGTGAGTCAAAAACCTAGATTCTTTAGAAAGATGGCATTCTGAGGGAGGCAGGTAGCGTAGTGGTTCTCTAGTGCTAATTCTTTTCTATGATGAGATGATGGTTTCCTTTTTAAGGGAGTCAAAATCTTTAGGAAGGATGAGTCTTGATTGATTAAGCTAAGTGGGTAATTAATTTGTTTTGTGTGTTTGGGAAAGGAAATAAGGTAGAGGATTATGCTCTTTCCTCTTGCGAGAAATTAAAAACTTGGACCCTTAAATCTAGACCACTAGTCCGTGTCAATCCTTTAGAGGGCTTGCTAGAGTGATCCAACCTTCAGGAATGACCCAAGTGAGCACACTCCTTTTGTTGAACATTCCAACTCACTCTAATAAATAAGCCTTATAGAGATAAAGACTCCAAGGCTAGATTAAATTCCTCTCCTTTACTCTTGATATTGCATGTCAAGGAGAGGCTATGTTTGTGCACTAGTCAACACCATCCCCTGGCTTGCTAAGTAAGTAGTGTGCACTTTCAAATGTTGGTGTGGGCTAAAGGCCTCAACTCCACTTGCAAAGCCACTAGGGATTAATTCAAATGAAAGCCAAGTAAACACCTTTAGCTAGAGACTACCCAGTTCACCTCTGAAAGGAGGCATAATCTTTGTCCAAGGAGGGGGAAGAATCTCTCTTGTAGAACTCACCATAGGCATGCTACTAGAAATTTGAAGGTGGTATATGCACTTGTCCCCTAGCACATGGGTGTTCATTTAGTGTATACTATTGAGTCCTTTGAATATACCAAAAAAATGGGTGCCCTCTAGGGATAAAGGTTTTGCCTTCTCTACCATTTTCTATTTCTAGGGATAAAGCATGTTTGTTATCGAGTCCAAAACATGTCCAAACTTCCTCAAACAAACTAAGAGTCAAGACTTCCATGTCCCTCTAAGTTGCTTTGTCCTTAGTTGGATTGTATTCGACTATTGATTGCTTCCCACTATCTTGTTTAAAAACACTATGCCTCGGTTGAAACTTAAACACTGTGTAAACAAGTTTTAGAGTTAACCTTGCTATCTATCCAACAGATCAGTCCAACTAGTCTATCTAATCTGTCAAAATAGTCAAGAAATCTCTACAAAATCCAATGTTGTTGTCAATCTGGTACTAATTTTCATGCATAGTTTTTCATTTCCTTTCATGAGAATTCACCTTTTTGCACGAGCTAGTTTAGGTCTTCATGCAAGAACTTGCCTATGTCTACACAAGATCTTGCCAACTATCTTGCTAGTCTCGTCACTTCTTCACGCGAGCTATAGCAACTCTTTGCACAAATTTAGATTGGTGTTCCAAGATTTCACGCCACTTAGTATACTTTCTCGCATGGCTCACAGAAAATCTTCACATGAGACCTTGCTCTGAAATTGTCAAATCAGCTTATTCAACTAATCAATGACCTACACTTAGTCTATTTCCTACATTAAGTTTTCATTTCTCTATCTGTACATAGTCTCAAATAGTGTCATTTAGCTTAACTAGAGATTTGTTATCTGCACTATGACTAGTCTTGTCCTTTAGTTGTTTGGATTCCCATTCTTTAGTGCTTGTCATACTCCACATTATGATAGTCATAAACTTCAAATCAGACTACTCATGCCTTAGTATACATCATTCTTGTCTTGTCCTATTGAGATTAAGTTTTAGTGCAGTCGTTGTCTAGGTTCTTGATTTTTGTCCTTGTCTATGACTATTGCAATAAGGAGAAACAACATGTTTTATCCTCTGAGACTAAGAAAAGGTCATGCTAGGGGTCATAATCATGGTAGAGGTTGCTTACCTTTCATCACATAGTTTGCATACAGTTCAGCTAGTGAGGCATCTTCATGATCTCCCTCACCTGTTAGGTCACCTTGAGTCTAACAAACATTTTCCATCAACTTTCAACAAACTAGGAATCCTTTGTATCAAGAGGATCTTGAGATTGGTAGTGGTCATATATCTCCAAAAAAATGTATGACCTCCTTTTAAAAGAAACTTTTTTAACACAACATATAGAAACTGAACACGTTCCTACAATGATTAATCATGAACCTAAACATGGTAGTCATAGTAGACATCAAGAACCACCTAGGAATGACAAAGAGAAAGTGAAAGACCATGACACCAATGAGGAATTGGAACAGGTGAAAATACTTCTTGAACACATAGCAAAATGTTGAAGAGACAAAAACTTTCAAAAGGTCATAGGAATCCTACTCAACGAAGAGAAAGAAAAGTACTTTCTCAAACTTTCCCAAGAGGGAGCTAAGTTGCCTTCTCATTTCAATGTGGAAACCATTATCATACATGAAGAAGAAATTGAGACTTCCAAACTCCAAAAACAACTAAAAATTATGCAAGACCAACTAGCTCAAATGATGAATGAGAAAGAGAAACCCACAAAAATGTACACATTACATGCTCTTTGTCCATTTCCATTTGACAAGAGCATAAACATGCCTCCTTTCCCATGAGGCATAGAGCTACCTAAGTACAATAAGTACTTCGACACCACTAATCCCCAAGATCACTTGTGGGACTTTGGCACCTTGCCTATGGAGTTTATACATGATTAGACATACCTCATGCATTTATTCCCTAGAAGCCTAGGTGGTTAGGCTTTGGAGTGGTTCTCACACTTACCTCCCAGTATCAAGATGTTTGATGAAGTTACCAACTTATTTGTCTAGCAGTATTCTCATAAGATTCAACTCCCTGTCAACATTCAAGATCTATGCAACCTTAAGTAGAAAGTGGGAGAATCTTTTCTCACATTCCTCCAATGGTGGAGACAACTATACACTAAATATTCATGCAAGATTCTAGAAATGGAAAAGCTTGACATTTTCACTGAGAATCTCTTACCTGATTTTGGGTATAGAGTCTAACTCCAAGGTTCACATACCTTTGAAGAAATGATCACATAGGCTATCTAGATTGAGGAATTTATGGTCAAGAAAGCTGAATTCACTCTTTAGAAGGACATAAAACAAGGTTCCACCTCCAACAAGGATAAAACCAAATATGTCAACAAGAATTGAGAAATTGTACACAATGGAGTTGTTGAGAATGTCAATCCCAAACCTGATAAGGCAGCATTTAATCTCACAGATGGCCTCAATGTGGCCAAAAATGTTGAGAAGCCTCCTCTTGACAACAAGACATCTAGGAACAAAATAAGAAATTCATGGGCCACATGCCTTAAGAAAGAGTATACACCCTTGGGTGAACCTTTGCATGTGGTTTACAAAACATTGCTACAACACAAACTTATTTTTCCATTGGACAACTCCCATCCCTATGATCTGCAACCACATCCACCATGGTGGAATGAAACCTCATTCTGTGAGTATCACCAAAATAAGAGACACAAAACTAGCAACTACATAAACTTGTGCCATAAATTACAGGACATGATTGATGCTCGTGAACTTGTGGTAGATGGACATAACAAAAACTCAGATCACAAGGCATTCAAAGAGCCTTTCCTAGTCTATAAAAAAGGAGAGACTTTGAAACCAAAACCTAACAACAATGTCAAATATGCATATTTCAATGATGACAATGTGATTAATATGGTTGAACCTATGGATTTTGAATACTACAACATCATTACCATTAAGGCAAAATAAGATAACGACAAACCCAAGACACCATTTTTCTTGAGGGGCCCTACTTGCAACACAATAGATAACACACCTTTGCAACACTGTGCTAATGTTGTTACTCACTCTAGCACCAAGTTGGTGCTCAAAGGCCCTACACCTTCTACTCCCAATCTTGAACAACATAAAGACAAAGCCCTTGCTGGTCTATTTGGCAAAGGTGAAAAACTCACAAAAAACTCAATTCCAACCAGTTATAGTGTTCTCCATCAACTAAAATGAACTAATGCTTAGATATCTATCTTTGAGCTACTTAAAATCTTGCCTAATCATAGGCAGATTTTGGACAATGCCCTCACTGAGGAAAATATTCCTCAAGATCTTGATCTTGAGTGATTTCAATCCATGGTAAATCACCTAACCTCACCTTATCTTATGACCTTCTCCAAGGAGGATGATTACTCACTGAGTCACCTGCACAATCAACCTCTACACATAAAGGTTATGATACATCAGACATGTGTTTGTTGGGTACTCATTGATAATGGCACTAGCTTAAACATTGTCTCTACTACTTTGCTTAGGAAATTATATTATTTTTAGGACTCTATTGATCCTCAATGCAAGATCACCATTAAAGAATATGATGAATTGGAATTAAAGTCTCTAAGTCTTGTAGTCTTGCCCATTCGCATTGGTCCTGTAGAAAGGGATGTCACCTGTCAAGTGCTTGACATTCCCTTGGCTTACAACATTCTGTTAGGATGGTCATCGATACATGAGATGTGCACTGTGCCATCCATATATCACCAATGCATAAAATTCCCATTTCATGGCTCCAAAGTTACCATTCTAACCACTACTAGCTATACCTACAATATGCTCAAAGCTGTTGAAACTTTCATCCCTGCTAACCAGAAATCCACTAATTATCATGACAATAAGCTAAAACAAATTAAGTAGTCATTCAAACTAAAATAAACTGGTATGGGAGAGTATCATATTGAACCAGTGTTGTCATTAATATCTCTTCTAGAGTCTCCTCATCATTATGGTAGACCCTTAGAGGCAAAGAAGCCATTCATGCTGACACCTCGACCAGGTATAATGGCACTTTTGTCACTACTACAATTCCTCTAGAGGATGAAAGTGAAAATAGAGCCATTGTTGCATGGCTTTATAGAGAAGAGGCTCCAGTAGACTTAATAGATAAAGCTTGAGAAAGAACTCCTGAGAAATATGGACCTGGTCTAGGCTTATGAAGCATTTTGGTTACAAGGGAACTGGCCATATTGGGTGCAATAACAATGGCCTAATTGATCCTATCTAGGAAACAACTCAAAGAAACAATGATACAACTAGCCTTGAATTTAAGAAGGTTCCTTTCCATTTGGGACCCAATAAATTCATACCAGAACCTGAGAGTTCATCTAGAAATGAGTCACAAGCTGAGTCAGACACTCAAAAGGAACAATCTGATGATGAGGATCCCTATCCTTATCCTCTTCCTCATGATCTCACTAAATTCTTTGTTGAGCCAGATAACTTTGTGCCACATGTTAGCACTATGGATGATACTAGTGATTCTTTTGAGGAAAATACTGAGCAACCCAAAGATCATTCATAAAAGGGAGAGTCTAGTTAGTCTTTATGTATTGAGTATCTATGTAAAAACCCAGATGATGAAAGCGAGTATGTCCCTATCACTGTTGGGGAGTTCTATAGTCTCTCACCATGTAACACTAATTCTAAGGAATATGAATTTGAATCTCTTTTAGAAGTTACTATTGATAAAGACATTAACCAAGTGCATGTCTATGAAGACCAAATCAAAGTGGGTGAAATGTCTAGGGTTAGGTCAAGTGGGTCTAATCCAACTAGTTTCCTAGACTTGTCAATTGCTAACATTAGTACCCAGAGGCATTTGAACACATCTGTGGATGAAGTCACTGTAGGTCTCAAATTGCTGGTCCAAGCACTTAATGACTATACATTGAACTAGACACTACTCTTTCACTCACACATCCGATGCTTATAGATTGGAACCCTAATGTGTCTAGTGAAGTCCCCACATTCCAAAAAGACTATGCTCTCACTTGCTACCTACACAGTAACGAACCTATAATGTCTTCCACCAATGAACATACCATTAACATGACTGAATCTAACATCAAATATCTTAGTCATACAATTAAAAAGAAAAAATGCAAAAGGTCTGATGGTGAAAACCACATTGTGACAGTGTTGGCACCCAAATAAGTAAAAACAAAAGACATATCCAAGGGTGAAAACCTCTCTGAGGCACCCATGGATGATATATTTGATGCACTTCTGAGTCACTTTTAAGAGAGATCATTAGTATTAATAGAGCCAACACAACCAATTAATCTGGGCATAGAAGAACATCCTCATATGATACATCTAGCATAGTCATTGTCACCCGAAGAAAAGGAAGAGTTCATTGCCTTTTTTAGAGGAAAGAAGATAAATTTTTCTTGGGCATACTTTAACATGCTAGGAATAGATCCTAATCTTATCATGCATCACTTGTCCATAGCACCAGGCATCAAACTAGTTAAACAGAAACTTTGGAAAATGCATCCTCACATTGCATTGCTCATCAAAGTAGAACTAGAGAAGCTTCTAAAAGCTAGTTCCATCTGCAAAATTGATTATGCTGAATGGATATCCACTATTGTTCTATTCTCCAAGCATGATAAATCTATCAAGGTTTGTACTGACTTCCATGATCTCAACTTGGCATGTCCTAAGGATGATTTTCCACTTCCCAACATTGATATGATAGTGGACATAACAACAGACTATGAGATGTACTCTCTAATAGATGGGTTTTTTGGCTACAATCAGATAAACATTGTGCCAGAAGCCTAGAAGCAAATTGCTTTCACATGTGCATGGGGAACCTTTTTCTAGAATTTAATGCCATTTGGTTTGAAAAATCCTGGTGCATCCTATTAGAGAGTAGTAACTACAATTTTCTATGACATGATGCATAATACCATGGAGGACTACATGGATGATACCTTAGTTAAAAGTGCTAAATGCAATACTCATCTGCAAGATTTGGGACCCATCCTCGATCATATGGAAAAATTTAGTCTTCAGCTCAATCCTAAGAAATGCACATTTGGTGTCACATCAGGAAAGTTGCTAGGATACATATTGTCTACAAAAGGAATTAAGGTGGATCCAAAGAAAGTAAAAGCAATAATGGATATGCCACCACCTTGAAACATCAGCCAGATGAGAGGTCTACAAGGAAGACTCCAATCTATTCATAGGTTTATCTCACAATTGGTGGATAGATCACAACCCTTCACAAAGACTTTACATAAGGGTGTGAAATTCAATTGGAGCCAAGATTGTGAGCAAAGCTTAATATAGATCAAACAATACCTTGTCAATCTGCCAATCTTGATGCCTCCTATCCATGGGAAGCCTTTTCTTTTGTACATTTTAGCAACTAAAACATCTTTGGGAATTCTATTGGCTTAGGAAGACAACAACAACAAAGAAAGAGCTATTTACTACTTGAGTCACATACTGATCTCTTATGAGAGGAGCTACAACATCATTGAGAAAGCTTGCTTGGTTGTTGTCTTTACTTCCTAGAAGTTGAGACACTACATGCTTTCCCACACTACATGGCTCATGGCTAAAATAGATCCACTAAAGTACTTGCTCAATAAGGTAGCTCTCACAGGAAGATTGGCTAAGTGGGTTATGATACTAAGTGAGTTTGATATTCAATACATTGAACACAAAGCTATCAAGGGACAAGTGAATGCAGATCAGCTAGTTGATGCACCTATGCAGAGTCTCCTGCCAATGAAACTTTATTTCCCTGATGAGTCAATCTTAACACTCACACACCAAATGTGGGTCATGTTCTTCAATGGGTCCTTCACACAACAGGCATCTGGTGCCAGATTAATCTTCTTGACACTAGAAAGATATCATTGCGCAAAGAATACAAAATTCTATTTCCTTGTACACACAAAATTGTTGAATACGAGGCATTGATCAATGGTATGAAACTTGTAGCCGAATGGAGAGTGGATTGGTTAGACATCTTTAATGACTCTCAGCTTGTCATCAATCAGGTTAATGATGTGTACCAAAAAAAGGATGAGAAACTAATTCTTTACAAGTGCATGGTTGATGACTTGAGAAGTATTTTGCACACATCACCTTTCAACAAATTCCTCGAGTAGATAATAAAGTGGCTGATACCATGGCTACTTTGGCTTCCCTACTACAGATGCCTAAAAATGATCTCTGACATGAGTTCTTGGTGGAAGCATTACACTACCCAACCTATGACATCCCTGATTCTAGGATGATCTATTCTATTGTAGGACAAGAGTCATCTCACTACCATCACATCTATTCCTATCTTCATAATCAAACCATTCTGAAAGGTCTAACCTAGAGTGAGAAATGTTGTCTAATCCATAATGCTTTGTGTTATGTCATTATTGCTGGTGATCTATATAGGAGAGGTCTTGATGGAACACTCCTTATGTGTTTAGAACCTAAAGAGTCCAAATGTAGACTAATTGATGTTCATGAGGGCATTTGTGGATCTCACTCATATGGCCTAACACTAGCTCACAAAATCCTTAGAGCTGGTTACTATTGGCATAAAATAGAGCAAGAAGTTATCAAGTATGCTAGATCCTACAAGCAATATCAACTTCATGGGAATCTAATCCATTCTCCAACCAAAGATTTGATTCCCTTAACTACAACATGTCCATTTCAACAATGGGCCTTCGACTTGGTGGGTTAGATTCACCCAACCTCTTCTAATGGACATAAGTTCATTATCATAGCTATAGATTACTTCACAAAGTAGATAGAGGCAATACCTCTTGCAGTCGCCAATGGAAAAAATTTAGCTCTTTTTATCACAAACTACATCATCCACAGATATGGTGTACCACCCTCAATCATTACTAACAATGGAGGACAATTCAAGAACAAAGACCTCAAGGAATTATGCAAGAAACTCAAAATCACACAACATTGGTCTTGCATTTATTACCCCTAGGGTAATGGCCAAGTTGAGGCATCCAATAAGGTGATTCTCAAAATTCTTTACTACACAATTAGCAAATTTGGGAGAGACTGGCATTTCTAAATTAATCCATCCTTGTGGGTATATAAGACAAGTATCAGGACTCCAATGGGTATGACTCCATTTTTTGTAGTGTATGGAGCGGTTGTTGTGCTTCTAATAGAGGTCAAGATTCCTACCTTGAAAATCTCTATGAAGGGCCTTATTACTAATGATGATTATAGGATAACTAAGCTTCAAGAGCTAGTGTTACTGGATGAATGTCAACAAGTGGCATGTGATCATCTATGAGTATATCAACAATGAATGTCAAGAAGCTACAATTGGAAAGTAAGGCCACATGACTTCTAGCTAGGTGATCTCGTCCTGAGAGAGAACCCTAAGAAACAATAGCAATGAGTCCAAAAAGGGAAGTTTGAACCAACCTGTCTAGGTTCTTACATCATTACTACAGTATATGGATCCAATGCCTATCAAATTTTCACAACCAAAGGAGAAGTGCTTAAGGAACCTATCAACACTCTCCACTTGAAGTAGTTTTACAGTTGATTTGATATCAATAACTCTTTGTACATATCTCAAATGTCCTAAAAAATATTAAAAATCTGAAAAATGTCTTGAAAAATAATAATTTATTACCTTGGTGAAAACCTAGAAATAGGCACCTTGGTAATACCAAAAAAATTGAAAAATACCAAAACACAAAAAAATCAAAATGAGAAAAATACAAAAAAATTGAAAACAAAAAGTGCCATTGATGAAAACCTAGTAAATAGGCATCATGGTAGCACAAAAAGAGACGCTCTGCCAAGAAGGTGAAAACCTAGTAAATAGGTGCCTCTTGTTCCCAATGCTCCATCTTGCAGCACATCTTCTAGCTTACTATACAATCACTTTCATGCTTTTCCTTTCTTACTTTAGTTCCTACATTTTCTCATGTATCTACAGATTACATCTTGTCACAACTCAGAGGCAACAACCTATAGTGGTATAGAATCTTTTTCGCAATACTCACCAGCTATTTCAACTGTGTCTACCTATTGTTGCTCATGTTACATTTTAGGATGCTCTCATGGAAGATCTCTTAAGCTTTAGTCACTAGTTGTTTTAGCTGTGTCTGCCTACTGTTGCTTATGTTATGTTTCAGGATCCTCTCATGGAAGATCTCTTAAGCTTTAGTCACCAAATATTTCAGCTGTGTCTTCCTACTATTGCTTGTGTTATGTTTTGGATCCTCTCATGGAAGATCTATCGCATTAGTCACTAGTCATTCTAACTATGTCTATCTACTATCACTTGGTCCTTTTTCAAGATCTTCATCTCAAAGATTCCTCCTTGACTTTAGTCACCAGTCATTTTGAATGTGTATGTCTAGTATTGTCAACCTTACTAAAGAGATTTACTCGATTCATATTCTGTACAATAACACTACTCCTATAAAATGAAACATTGAACTCATAATGCTGAAATTCTTTGGATATCTTGAGCTTTTCTTTGTTTTCTTTGCTTTTTCTTTCTTAGGTCCCCTTGAACAACTCGATGATGTCCTTATCAACTAGAGAAGTAAGGACATGGGGTATGATCTTTTCTTTTCTTTTCTTTTCTTTTTTGTTTGTGGTTTAGTTCCAAAACATCTAAAACATTCATGAAAGACGGGTGTCCACTATAAGAGCTTCCATCTCAAGTTGGATGGCCATGTGTACCTTGACTCCTCTTAATTGGACAAATTAGTAAGTTTGGTACTTCTCCTTCTCTATTGAAGTGAATTCTTTATGCTACAGTAATATCTAATACTTTTCCTACTAACTGAATGTATTGATCACTACAAGTATATATGATGCATTTTGTCCTAGGTTATAGATGCAAAGGTCATTACAGACATACTACTTGCTGATTACTTAGTATAACAAGGATCTTCTATGTGTTTGGCATGTTTGCATGCAAGCAACATTCTAGTCATCCTAGAATTTATGCTTTGATGCTTATGTTAACTTGCTATATTAAAAGGGACAAATGTTCTGGTCATTCTGGCTTCTTGTGCCTCAAATGCTTACATTTAATCTTGACAAACCTATGACATATTTCCTATTCATATTTCATGATTGCAAAGGCAGTGGTAATTGTAGGATATATAAGCTTCATTTATGTCCAGTGATGATAAATTGTGAGGCTTAGTAACTAGACCTAGGGTTGCATTTAATATAGTCTTGCATTACATAATTCACTCGCATAAGTAGACAATTTAGTTGTGATTCTATCTCTATTCTTCATGATGGGGGATTGGAGGTCTCTTCAAACGTATTTAGATTCTCCATGGCTACACAAGCATTTGGTTCATTGGTTTGTACTCCTTGATGGAATACCTATCACTATCAAGCAAAAACATGCAACACTACATGAGATGTTAGTTCATTTCCATATGCATTACATCCATACACTCATATTATCTACACTACATAGTCACATCACATCACATCAAAGTACATATGCATCCATAGCACAAAACATGTATCCCATAATCATCTTGTTGATATCTCATGTACATCAAGACAAAGCAAACATAAAAATGATATGTACACAGTGATACTCAACTCAAAATCTTGTGTGTGTGTGTGTGTGTGTGTGTGTGTGTGTGTGTGTGTGTGTGTGTGTGTGTGTGTGTGTGCGTGCGTGTGTGTGTGTGTGTATCAAATAATGTGTCAGTAAAAAATGGGTACTACTCAAGCACTATCGATCAAAATGATACAAAATGGTGTTGGCACACCAATCGATACATAGCTAGATATCAAAATTGAGAGTAAGGAACATAACATCTAACTTTGTCCTATACCCTCACCTCCTAGAGGAGTAGGAGGAGCTAGTGGAGGAGGAGGTGGTGGCATGTCAGGTCTAGAAAGAGGTCATACATCCCTAGACTCACAAACATACTAAAAGAATCAAGGCACCTATAGAGCCTCATCAAGCACCACTGTCAAGTATGCTATGATGTAATAGGTTGCTTGGGCTACTTGTAAATGAACCTCATCCTACAACATCTCTACCTCTACTTGGCAGTTATTGCTCACTCTCTCCATTAGTCAATCTCTTGATCCTGCTTTACAAGCTATTTGCCTCTAATAGCTACTTGTATCTATAACTCTCCCAACTAATGAGAGGCCTAAAAAATCTACTCTTGGTAGTGTCATATGATGCCTTTTGTCCCTATTGTAGGCTGATTTGGCATCTTTTTATCCAAAAACTCAGGGGCCTACTACTGAGGTGTGTGCTGTTGTGATTCCTACTCCTCGGTCCTCTGCCTCCATCACCAAACTTGTTTTGTCTCGCTACCTCCAGCACGTATGTTAGATCTCATCTTCCATGGGGGAATCTACACCTACTAAGTCCTATGTCAAACCTACTAAGTCTTATGTCAGACCTATGGCTATGGCTATGGTTGCTGTTGCTACTAAGGTGCCTCTTGCTATTATGGTTCCTATCACTCGGGAGCCTATATAGCCATCCCTAAAGGATCTATGAATCATGAGAATCGGTGACTGATCAAATGAGCTTGATATGTGGGTGTCATCCCTACATCTACTATCTCTAGGAGATAGTCCCACTATGTCACAATCATGTTGCACACATCTATCATGGATCAGCCTAGATCTAGTCATGGTGGCCATCCCCGCTCTATATCCTTCGCCAATCTTGCATAGGCACAATACTCGTGTGAGATATCCTGTGGTCGGCCATACTATTGTCACACTCATGAAATAGAAAACCTCTTGATAATCTATGGCATCCTACCCAATAGTGGTTGTGAGTAGAACATCTAGCCTAGCTCCTTAGGAGCATTATCCCAATCCTCTGTCTCTTGCTAGGGCAGCCATAGGATGGAGACTAGGTCATCAAGATGAGTCCTCCAATGCTTAGTCTTACCTAAGGCAACTTGCATAATGTTTCCTTGATATTTGTAGATATATAGCTCCATTGGCTTGTGGGCATCCTCATTAATGGATTTGCACACTGGTAAATTCTCCCATGCCTAGATCTATAGCACATACACCCCAGCAGCCATAGTCTTCTTCCCATGGAAGACTATCTCATGCATCTCGTGAAACATGTGTGGAAGCATGCACTGACCCCACCCAAATATCTCTGGGGCATCCATCATCTGGTGCATCATAACCCCCCAACCACACTCCAATCCATGATGTCCCCTATTCGAAATCAAAAAATAGCTATGGAAGATCACTAACACTACCAACAATCTATGTGTCAACCCATAAGTGTGTACTAGCTCATCCTAGGTGATAGCTCGTCTACTCGCTAACTGCCTCCCAAAAATGGCAGATAGTGCCTTTGTGCTTGCTCGAGGCACCACATCATATAACACCCTTTCCCTATGGAATGGGATTTGTAGTATCTAGTAGATGTCCTCTATGGTGATTGTCATCTCTCCCACTGGTAGATGGAAGGTGTTCATCTTCGAATGAAAACTCTCAACCAAGGCAGTAAGCAGGCCATGATTCACCAGCATTGCTAGGATCTAGCATAGTGAAGATAGACCCAATCAGGTGATATGTGCCCTATCAACATCATTGAGACTCTATAACAAAGCTCCATATGGTGGATAGTGGGATCTAAATGAGATGTCATCAAAGATCTTTTGCATACACAACCACCAAAAACAAGCAAACAATCAGCACTCGGTCAATACAATGGAATGATGAAAAAAAACTACAAATTTCAAGTTAAAATGTAAAAATTGAAAAATTGCACTTTGATGTCACTAGATTTCATGCAAAAGAGCAAGATCTTGCACAATATTTCATGTCTTCATGTGAGAAATCAAAATATCACATGAGAAACAAAGATCTCACAAATGAAGATCGAGAGGAATTTCTCATTTTCTATGTGAGAAGTGGGTGCCTCCTGCACAAGCACTTCTACAGACGCATGTGGGAAAACACTTGATGAGTGATTATTCGTGCAAGAAGTGACTAATCTTCATGTGAGAAAGGATAGTTTGGTGTGAAGACTCATTAACCAAGTTGAAAAAAATACAAAAAATGTGATAAATGACCTGGAACCACATAAAAATGAAAGTACAAACTTGGGATATTGATGACTCACTGAAGGTCCATAGTCTTTCGGTTGACTATGTCATCAGGAGCACTCAAAACAATGATCTCACATGTTCACTACCATATCTCTTAGAGCTCTTATTTCACTAAAAGAAAAAACGCACAAATGATTTGAAAATAACCCCTTGGGCCCTTATATAGGTGTTGACCTAATTTTTCAAAGTGCTCTGATTTGGGCAAAAATCACTCCCTAGCTAATTCAACTACTCTAGATCCATTTTTGGGATTGAATTTGAAATCTGACACACTTAAGTGCCTCAAAAATCCATTTTAAAATTTTGGGCCCAACGCAATCGAATGCTTGTGCAGTCTAATTTTTTTTGATATTTTAGGATTCCTGAAATCTTTTCAATTTGAAATTCTTCATATTTTTGAAATACATTTTAGAAATAGTCAACTCAAGTCAACCATGATCAATTCTAGTCAACTTTTTGGTCAAACTTGGTCTTTTGGACCTTGAAATCATGCTAGATTGACTCAAAATTTTCTTTTGATCATTTTGATCTCTTCTATATTCTACTAAATCTTGGATTTCCTCCATACCTCTTTATCTACTGCTTTGCATCATATTTCTGGTGTGTCATCCTTCAATTTCACTCTTGAGGGGGCAGGATGATTACATCATTGAACTAAACTTCAACTCATTCTGAGTCTTATTGCTTGGGGTATTTTTTTCCTATCTGATGTCCTTATTGCTTGGGGAATCTCATCACTTGGGGCATCTTGTTCCCCTCTTTCTGACATCTTTGACATCAGACTCATCTTTTGATCAACTGATCACATCTTATAACATTTACGGTTAAGAGACTAATGGACAAGTATTGTGACAGTCTAAACCCTGACTCCTAAGGATCAAGCCTCATTCTAGGGATGATTCTATGACTCATAAATGGATCTTATTTAGATATCTAGGTGTTCTTCTTGGATTCCTTAGGATTAAGATTCATTCTACAGATGGTCCTTAAAAGCTTATAACATTTATGGTTAGAGTCTAATGGATAGGTATCGAGATAGTCTAAACCCTAACTCCTAAGGATAAATCCACATTTTGGGGATGATTTTATGTCTCATAATTGGATCTTATTTCAAGTATCTATGATGTTCTATCTAGATCCCTTAAGGTTAAGCTTCATGCTGGAGATAACCTTTAAAAGCTTGTTTCAATTTAGGTAGCTATGATGTTTTATCTAGATCCCTTAAGGTTAAGCTCCATTATGGACATAATCTTTCAAAGCTTATCTATTCAATTTAGGCATCTAGATGTTCTACTTGGATTCCTTAGGATTAAGCTCCATTCTGGAGATGGTCCTTAAAAGCTTATCAATTGGTCTCCATGGAATCAATTTCGAAACCAATCTCATTTCTTGATCTATGCATCATACTTTCTAATTTTCTTTGATTTGAACATGATGCTCACACATTCATTCAAAGAGGGGCAAAATGTAATACCCCAAAATTGGCCCATTGCCATTATACCAATTCTGGTCTATCTGATCAATGCTAAAGTCTTATTTCCTTAGGCAAATTCTTGTTTTGACATTCACTACATGACTTAATTGTCAGATGTAGAAAACCCTAATCTGCATTCATCATACTTATTATTTAATTCCTATAGTATTTACTCATATTAGTCACATTGAACCTATTTTATTTAAATTTAATTTAATCTAAAGTATTTATACTTTATTAAATTAAACTATCACCTAAGGCTAATGTACTAAGGAATTAAATTTATTTAATTTAATAAATATGCCTATTCTAATTAATTGAATGAAATTATTTAAGTAAATGGAAAAGGTACTTATGAGGTCATATCTCATTTTAGTAAATTAAATATCTTTCCTAATTCTACTCTTCATTTCAAAATGGAAAGTCCTAGTTAACTACTGATCAAATTAGAATTGATCCAAATCACTTGCTCTCACACTAAAGTCTATCTGAGTTAATTATTTCTTGCACTCTGGATCTAAGGTAGTTAACTCCATCTAAATTTGGAATCTTCCACTATGACTAAAACTATGCTTCAATCCCAATTGTCGATCTGAGTTGATCTCAACCGTTGAAGGATTTCAGGAATTCTATTTAAGAAACCCCCAATTCCTCATTAAGGAGGTGGATTTTTGATTGATATCAAATTGTGCTACATTTCATAGTCATTTTAGCTCACATATTCTCATATGTTTACATTCTTAGCTTAATCTCATCTAGTTCTTAAAAATGCATATGGTTAATCTAGTTTATTTTATAGGTTCTTAGCTCAATTGCACAACACATTTAGACTACATTGCTTTCTCGTATAGACTAGTTACATTCTTAAATCCTTCATTCTTAGAGGGCCTGATTGCCTACACCTCAAATTTGAGGATATTAAATAGTCAAAATCCTTCTAGATAGAAGGCAATAGGTTGCCTTGTTGGATCTATTTTGAGTGAACAATCTCGTGTTCATCTTAGGATGAATCCACATACATGACCATGTTGAAGTGTGTGTGTTACAATTGAGGCCACATTCCATCCATACAATTAGCAATATTCATTTTGCATGCAAATTCATAGAAGGCCCTCAATTTTATAAAGTTACTATTAGACAAGAATTCATGGCTAGCCAGTTTGATTATAGGAAGTATCTCTTTTCCTTTGAAATCAGCCACAACCAATTCTAGGCTTGGCATAGGGGGTTCTTTAAGATTTCCTTCCTCTCTTTCTACTATGGTAATAAATTCTCTACCTTGGGATTGAGGTTATTCAATTTGGTCTCTAGTGATTTTTTCTTCTGCCAAATGTAAGGGAGACTAAGATGGTGTATAGATCTCTTTTTGAGATACCTACTTTCCATTGTTTTTTTGTGTCTTGGTCTCCATCGACCTTTCTTCAAGCTAAGGCTTTCCTTCCAAAATACTAGTTAATGATTCAACCCTTTCCTTCTACTCAACACCACCTTGTCACTTAATCCTAACTATATTGTATCCATTCTTCTTTTGAATGACCAATTGACTTGAGGCTAAAATAGGCCTAAATGATAATCTCTTCATGACTTCCCTTTCCCTATAAGGATAAGTGATGATAACAAGGGCTTTCTTTTTGTTCATGGTGTCCATAACCTTTGCAAATGTTTCCATTAGCTTATTCATCTTATCATCCAATGTTCTATCTTTTTTTAGTGGGCTATATTCTTTTGCAAAACAATTAATGAATTCTAATACTTAGAGTAGATTCTCCATTTCTCCTTTTTTAATTCCTGCTCTTGCAAGGAAATTATGCCTTCTAGATAATAGAAGTCATGTTTATGAGATTTGGCCTTGGCTCTTTGTCTAAAATTTTTAAAGTATCCCTTGCTATCATTGAACCTATCATGAGAAATAGTCATTTTGTAAGGGTTCAAATTTTTATAAAGAAAAATCTAGCCACCTTTTGTAATTATAAATTGATGTGCAATAGTGCAGGTTGGGAAAATAGAACGCTTTGATCTACCAGTCAATTCTATCTCTTCCAACCCACCTATTTGGTACAAATTTTTTGCTAAACCTACCTTAAAAGGTACTTGGTTTAGCAACACATGTGGGGTCCCCTAAGATCTATATACCCTAAAGATAGTAGACACTCAATATAGGATGCTATCTACCCAATTATGGGAAATTGTCAAATTTTTTGGGAAGTCCATAGGTCTAATAAAATCTAAAAGAAACTTATCTATCCTTGGATTATCATTTGAAAAAGAATCCTCAACCTAGAAGCAAAGCACCTGTCAAACCTCACAAAGCTTGCTTCCCCTACATCCCAGGTCATATCTACAATCCGCAATTGAATTGGAAGAGGCTCTCCTTAATGTTCTTTTGTTAACTCCATCTCTTTCTCAAAATATTGGGCCCATTTGAAAATAAACACATATATCAATATAGAATAAAGACAAAATATTTTCTCAATATTTCCTTTAGCAATCCCAATTAATCCCACATAAATTTCTTCAGCCAAGAATTTTGCAAAGTAGAAAATAACACTAACCCCTAAAAAAGAAATGTATATCATCATATACACAAATTTTATAGGGATAAAATCTTGTTGATCTTCACCAAAAACCCTACATAAAGACATATATTTCTTCTTTAAAAATTTCTTGGTAGAAGATATGACTAATGTTAGATTTCTAGTTGTAGCTAGATGTTCTCTCAATGCCCCCTACCTAATTTGATCATTCTAAGAAAAATACTCCTACTCCAAACCCTAGAAATCAACGACCTTGTGATATTGTGAGGTAGGATCCATTCCAAATGCTTCTTGAATTTCCCCAAGCATAAATTTCACTAAAAATTCTCCACTTATTCCCCTTACAATTTTTTTTATTTGGTCATACATTAGGGTATAGAGGTGAGGAGGTCTGAATCCATAAAAAATCCTAGGATGACCAATTTTCCTAGGTCAAAATTCCAAATGTTGTCATGAGGGGTGAATAGTTTTCTCTCTAAGAACCATTTCAGTTTTAGATGTCATTGCATTTGGAATATAATTTCCCCTAACATAAAAACCTTTGGCCACATTTAACCTTGGACTAACCAAAATAAGTTTTTTCATTTACATAGCATCATTAGTGGACTCATTTAACTTCTCTAAGAAGTCATCATGAATATTCATATGATCATAATCCCTTTGTCTAGAGAAACCTTTCTTTGAAGGCATTGTAATTAATTAGATATAGGATTCCCAAATTATTCTTGTGGATAGAAAAATACTTACTTGGCTTGTAAATTTGTATCTAGAGATTGTAGTAGATCACTAATGCAGACAAATCACAATTTTTCTTCACACAATAAATAATTTCTAGCAGGCTCCATGCTCCAATTCCTCAGCAATTTGTTTTCAGAATGATAAAAACCAAATTTTCCATTATGTATTTCAAATAAATTCACACAAGAGATATTTAATTATCATAAGTTTTTTAGCGAGAGTAGAAATGACATCTTCTAAAAAACTAAAAATGGGTCATTGATTCACAAATAAGTTGATGAAAGAAAACTTAATTTGTAAGTTGAGTCATCTTCAATTTCCTAATCTGACAGTCAAACAAATCAAACCATGACATCTGGAAACATTTTTCTTTCTTGACATCCTTCATGTAATGGATACAATGTATCAAACACATGTCACCATGTCATTATGTCGCTATGGGTAATGATCAAGTAGTTCTCATGAGAAACATAATGACTGTCTTAGATCTTCCTTAGATCTAACGAATGGGAAGTACACACTTAACTTACTAGAAAGTAGGCCATACATGCTATGTGTCATTATGTCACTACATCACTATGGTTAAAAACAATGCAAATTCCATTGGTGACATAGAGAAAACCCTCAATTTAGCTTTTATTTGCAGCTATAAAAAACTTTATTGTTGATTGAAATGGGCCCACAGTGATATGTGTTAGTTTTTTATTATGTTGTATAGATTAAACAACCTTCACCTTTCTATGGAAACATAAAAAGTTTTTTGGATCTATCCTAAAATCAATGATTCTTGTTATCCTCCTTCATTACTATATCTAGTTTTAAAAAGTTACCACCAATTGTACATGTTGTATTATCTCTACATCGCTATGGTTCAAGATCATACAACTTCCATTAGTCACATAGAGACAACCATAGATCTTTGACTTGATCAATGTTTTTGATGATTTCTAGAGCTTAAAATAATAGTAGTGCCCCACTACTAGGTGTCATATTGTTGTTATGCTACTTTGAGTAAACACTCTACAACTATTCAAAGTGACATAATGACAACCCCTGATCTTGGGAAAGATTAAGGGTTATCATTAAAATGATGTTAACTTGACTCAAAAGATAAATTTTGTACGAATAGGAAAAATTGTGATCAAACCTTAGGTTAAGAGGATCATGAGCTAGGGTTAAAAATAGATTTTGTGAGAGATTTCAAAGAATTTGTACCAAAAAACCTTATCATAAGAGAAATTCAAAAGGTATTAGGGCTTTATTTAAAAACTCCCTCCATAATTCAAAAATGAAAACAATTTGAACAAGGAACCTAGGGCATAAATGATATTAGGGCATAACTATTAGGGATTTTATAGGGAACAATTAATCAAGAGGCATACAAACCCTAATTACCCAAGGATAAATAAATTTTTCACAATAAATTTTGAAGGTTTATTTTCCAAGTGAAAAACTAGGCCAACACAAAACCAGTTAGCACTCCTATGGTGATAGGATACAAACTATCCAAAAGTGATGATTCTATTAAATTAAATCAAATATTGTATAGGTCTATGATTGGAAAATTGCAATATATAGTTCATAGTAGACCTGACATTGCACTAGTTGTTGGGATTTTTGTAAGATTTTCTCCAAATCTGAAGTAGAATCATTTAATGGCTATTAAAAGGATTATGAGATACTTGAAACTTGAAAGGAACAAAAGACTATGGTCTATACTTGAAGAAAAGCGACAATTTTAAATTAAGAGCCTAAATAGATGCCAATTGGGTTGGAACTATTGATGACAAGAAAAGTACAAGTTGAGGAGCATTTTTCTAAGGGAAAAGATTGGTTACTTGGACTAGTAAGAAGCAAAGTTGTATTTCACAATCTATCAGTGAAGATGAGTATGTGGATGTTGCAATGAATTGTAGACATGTAGTATGGATTAAATAGTTATTCAAAGGAATAAAGGAGGAAATTACTAAACCTATGGTACTCTATTGTGACAATGTAAGTGCTATAAACATATCTAAGAATCATGTGATGCACACAAAGACAAAGCACATTTTAATCGAGTATCATTACTTGATAGAATTGGTTCAAGACAAAGAAGTGAGCATGGGATATGTGAATAAAAAAGAATAGATAGCTGATATATTCACAAAAACTTTACCTAAGGATGCATATAAATATCTTAGAAGTAAACTAGGGGTAATACCCCTATCCAAAGCTACTTAAGAAGTAAGATATTTAACTAAGTTGAATGGCATATTTTAAAATTTGATGTAGTGGGTCTTACTTTAGGACTTTCTTGAGGTAAAGAGGGGGAAAAAACATAAGTTTTACACTCACATGCAAGGTGACAGAGGGAGACACTAAATTGATTATATCTACATGTGTAGATGACTGGTCTTTGGCATTGTTGTTAAAGAGGGGGAGTTTACTGATAATGTATAATGGGAGATATTAGAGATATCATAAAAGGAAGGACAAAGATTTTCAAATGACAAGAGTAGATGAGGGGGAAATCTAAGGAAGAGATTAGAGTATGTAGAGGAAGAAACACATATTGATAGAGGGAGAGATTTCAAATTTATTAAGTTTCTTTATTATTATTATTGTGGGTATTGGTTTTCCATCAATGCCAAAGAGGGAGATTGTTGTAGTGAAGAATATTGATTCAAAATATATCATGGAAAAAACATTATTTTGTCACTAACGTCAAACTTACTACTATTGGTGAGACAATTTCTTAATTTGGTTTGAATGCTATCATTTGATTAAACGATGAAGAGGATTTGTAAAGAAAAGATTATAAGATAACCTAGAGAAAAGTTGAGTTATATGGGTTATAAAAGGAGCATTTTTACCAAGAAAGACATTGTTGATATTATTGGAAGATTGGTTTGATGATATGTTACATTCATGATTGAGTTTGTCATTGATGTCAACATAGCATGTTTGATGTCTTTTGTGGTATCTGACAAAAGAGCAATGGAAAGATTAAGTTGGTATGGATGGCTAATTGAGCATGATAACCACCTAAGGTTATGGGAGATACTTTTGAGTATTTGGTATATGTAATTAATGTCAGAGCTAGAAAGGACAAGTCTAGAAGAAGTTATGTAAGTTTTGGTGATGTCTATTCTGAGATAGAATTTATAGAGGCATGTTCTGGTAAACTTGTTATATCTCCTAGCAGAGTAGATATCTTGAGGATTAAGGTTGAGGACATTAAGAAGACATGCTAAGTATGATGCGGATAAGCTCACTTTCATCATAACATTACATGGATAGAAAGTTATTCAAGTTGAACATTGGAAGATTAAGGCTATCACTAAGTGTAACATGTTCTTTGTAAGGTCCAATAATAATTAATTGAGAAGGACTAATAGCTGACTTAGGGAATTGTGTTATGGACTTAGTAATAAGGAAGGACATTTTCCTTTATCATGTGATGTATTGATATGATTGACTCGATAAGTTTGTTTAAAAAATATAAGTGTTTTAAGTATTGGATAACTGATTCACCCTGCCTCTTAGTTATCTTGGTGGACCATTATTTATAACAATTGGTATCAGAGCATTAGGTCCTAGAAGAAAAATTTTAATAGCTTTGAGAGATCCATGGTGAACATGTTCAGGAAAGATAGTCTGAAGTTTGATGGAACAAACTGTGATAGTTGGAAAGAAAAGATAGAGACACATTTGTTGTGTATGGGTCTAGGATATTGGATCTTGAGAAAATCAGTGAAAGTAATAATCAAAGAAAATGATTTGGAAAGTTGGTTTGAAGTAGAAAGAGATCTTTTCATGTGTGACATGAGAGCTAGGGAAGCACTATTGACTGGACTTCCTGAGATTGAGTAGAATTAGGTAAAATCACTTCCTACTTCACATTTGATTTGGAAAGCTTTGGAAAATAGTTTTGAAGGTGATGCACACTCTAAGAAGTTGAGGCTATAAAGTTGGATTTTTGTGTTTCAAGATGATAAGATGATGGAAGATGAATCTATAAGGGCATATATAGGCAGATATAAGAAATTACTATAGGTATTAAAGCTCAAGGAGGAAACAAAGAGAGATGATGACATTGGTAGGTCTGATGCTAGAAGTGATGAAGGTATGTTTCTTGGTTATTCATTGAGAAACAAGGCTTATAGATGTTATAATCAAAGAAATAAGACTATTATGGAAAGTGCTAATGTGAGAATTTATGAGAAATTAAGAATATAAGAGACAATGGTTGATTACAATTCAAATGATGATGTTGTTGTTACTAAGCCATGAAATGATGAAGTATTTCTTGAAACTAACAATGATTTGCAAAATGAAGAAGATAAAAGAAAAGAAAAAAGCTTGGAACCTTTAGTAGAGCCAAGAGTTGAGATAATAACTCCTACTTTAGGAAAGAATATGATAAAGAATCACCCATCCAAATATATCATCAAAAGAAAAGACAAAGGTGTGATGACACGAAGAAGAGTTAATGATGCACTATGCTTGATATCTCAAGTTGAGCTGAGAGATGTACATGAAGCATGTAAAGATGACTATTGGAAGCAAGGTACGAAAGAGGAATTGGATCAAATAGTAAAGAATGAGACATGGGAACTGGTCCCTAGACTAGTAGATAAGAATGTGATAGGAACCAAATGGGCATTCAAGAACAAGATGAATGAGCAAGGATAAGTTCTAAGAAACAAAGAAAGATTGGTATGTAAAGGTTACTCATAGAAAGAAGGAATATACTATGAGGAGACTTATGATCTAGTGGCTAGAATAGAAGTAGTAAGGTTATACTTAGCCTATGCAGCACAAAAGAAATTCAAAGTATACCAGATGGATGTCAAGTCAACATTTTTGAATGGAGAACTTAGAGAAGATATATACATTGAGTAGCCTAAAGAATTCCCTTTGATAGATGACAAGATCAGAGAGTGTAGACTGAGGAAAGCACTATATAAATTGAAGCAAGAACTCATAACCTAGTATGCAAGGTTGGACAAGTATTTGAAAAAGTTTAGATATAGCAAAGGTATGACAGATAGTAATATGTATTGAAAAGAAACTGGTGATGGTTTGATGATCTTGGTAATATTTTTTGATGATATCATATTTGGAGGAAATGATGAAGAAAGTTAAAAGTTTTTAGAATAAATGAAGAAAGAATTTGAAATGCGTATGATAGGAGAGATGAAATGTTTTCTAGGATTGTAGATAGTACAAAATAAGGAAGGAATCTTTATTTCTTAGACTAAGTACTTGAAGGATTTATTGAAAATGTCTTGTTTGGAAACATGTAAACCTATTGGAACACCTATGGTAACTAGAAAAAAATTATTTACCAAGGATGAGACACTACTATTGAGCAGAAGAAGTATAGATCTATGATTGGAGGTTTGCAATATCTGACTCCCACAGGGACAGATATAGCAAATTTCGTTGGAATTTTTGTAGGATTCCAAGCTTATCTGAGAGAAGAAAATTATGCAATAGTGAAAAGGATATTTAGATATTTGAAAGGAACTTCATAATTTGGATTATGGTATGAAATATCTAATGATTTTACTCTATGTGCTTATACTGATGTAGATTAGGTAGGCAATATGGATGATAGAAAGAGCACTAGTGGAGGAGCTTCCTTTCTTGGAGGAAGATTGGTTTCTTGGTTAAAGAAGAAGTAGGATTTTACATCTCAAAGTATAGTAGAAGTAGAGTATGTTGCAGTAGAAAATAATTGCAATCAAGTTATATGGATGAACTAGATGCTGAAAGATATAAGGATAGAAATTAGTGAACCTATTATTATACATTGTGACAACACAAGCATGGTAAATATGTATAAGAATCTAGTATTTCTTTCAAGTATCATATGTTTAGAGAAAAATTTGTAGAAAAGGAAATTAGATTGGAGTATGTGAGCACTAAAGAGAAGATTGTAGATATATTCCCTAACCTCATTCCCAAAGAGACTTTTGAGTATTTGTGAGGTATACTAGAGGTTATGCCCCTTCCTACATTAGACTAGAAGATGCAAGAGTGCATCAATCCAAGGTAACAGGGCACCATTTTTTGTCTAGACTAGATGTTGATGCTTCCTATATGGGGATTATCTATAATGGATAGAGTCATTTAGGACTCTTATTGATGTTGCTAATGTTGTTGAATAGTGTCTTTTAATACTCAAGCTAAGTAAGTATCAATTATTTTAGAGTTTGATGTAGAGATGTTGGTTGCAAAATACTTTGATATTGATGTCAATGGGGGAGAAGTGTGGCATGAAAAAAATTATACTATCATGGGGGAGAAGTATTTCAATGCATGAGAAGTATTGCAAGAAAGTATTATACTAAAGGAGAAGTTTGGCATGAATTTGTAATAACAGTTTTTGTTGGAGTTGATGAAATCCAACTCCAAAGACCTCCAAGATCACCTACATGCAATAACTTGTCAAAGGGAAGCCAAGGAGAGAAGAGCATGAAGAAAGGGAAAAACCCTAAATGGACATGAGAGAGAGAGAATATGCAAACACAAAAAAATATGTATTTACAATATGATGAAAAGTGATGATGAAAATACAATGAGGGAGAGACCACTTATAAAGGCCTCAAGGAAGCTTGTAGAACAAGCTAGAAGGTGGTAAAAGATAAGGTTGACAATCAAGCACTCTTCCACAAAAAGGTGGAATATGCTAGAAGGGATCAAACTCCCATGTTGTCAATAACTCACCACAACATGCATTAAATAATAAATATTAAATAAATTCATTAACCTAAGTAAGCTTAAGTAAATAGAATAAATAATAAAGAATTAATTATTTACTCTAACATCCCCCCTTAAGTGAAACTTAGGCAAATTCTTTAAGCTTACAAAACTAAGATGAAATGCAGGATGGGTCCCAATAATGAGGCCGTGTTAAGTACCGATGTACAAAGAAAAGAGATGCAACCTCTGAAAATAGGAAAAGAGAGAAAACCACGAGGGAAAAACCCTCCCCCAAAAAGAGGTAAGAACCTAGTGAAGAACTGAAGAAGCCTCCAACTAGGGGAATGTCCCCTAAAACAAGAACAAGGAGTGATCATGAAGAGCATCACTGAAGCATGAAGAAGTAGCAAATCTACTACCAAAAAAGAAAACTATTGATTTGAAGAACCTCCATGGAAGAAGAAGGCACGAACTGAGCATGTGTATATGGTAGATGATCCATCTCACCGAAATGCATAGGTAACTAGCCACTACAATCACCTTATATATAAGATCAACCATTGAAGACATAGTTCATACTATCAAACCATCGAACCAAGGATGCATTAGAATAATGGCATAACCCCCCCTTAATGCAAACAGGGTGAGATGATAGGCAACTAAGAAGATAGGCCAAAGTCTCCTGTAGATGAACCAAGAACAACGAGAGAGGAAGAGGTACAAACATCTATAAAGACATGGTCACAACGAAACTACATGGGGCTAATGTCATGGAAGGGACACTCACTTGACAAAGGGAGAAGTTCTAAAATAGCAAACAACTATCCCCCCCATGGTGCTTTATAAAAATAGTTCATGTGCAACTGACTCAAAAACAACGTTCATGAACCTAAAATGCAAAAGTGACACTTTATCTTAGTGCATATACATAAAGAGCTTACAAATGATATCTACAATGATCAAAACAAGGAAAAAGCTTACACAAAAGAAAGGACAACCTAAAATAAAAGAAACCATGCCAAGAAAATGATCCTCGGACCTAAAACACCCAAGATATCCACCATATAGCAAAAATGCCAAAAACATGGTAGAAAGAGCATGGGCCAAAATCTAAGGAAAAGGACTAGATTTTTGAAAAGGTGACAAAACCAGCTTTCTAAAAATATAACGTTTTCAAAAAATTGACATGGAATACAAAAGATATGCAAATCGGAGTCAAACACACAACTTCAAACTTCAACTAAAAAAAGGGCAATTCAAATGCATAAAGAACCTAAAAATACTACACCAATGTCTCCATCTTAGAGCTAGCTTTCTGGTGCTTCTTTCAGATCAAAAAAATACCTATGTATGCTCAAGTTATGGCCAAAAAACCAAAGGTAGGTCAAAAAGGACCTAGGAGAGGTGCAAGAGGGTGATGTAGCATTGACATCATGCTGATGTAATCATTTTGTTGGCTTAAAATTGATGGCTAGTCAGTCATCATAGCAAAAAAGAAGCCACATGGCAGGTCCATGTGGCAACCATGTGGCAAAATATGACATGGTATAGGTGACGTGGCGGGTCCACATGGTAAGGTGCCATGTGGCACTGAGGTGATGTGTCACCCCTACACTAGCTACTAGTGTTGATTGTTCAAAAGGAATGCCAAGTGTCAAATGCTAGTGTATGCAGTGTCCATGCAACTATCGTAGATTGTGTCCATGTGTATAAGCGGTGAGTAGGGGATAACCATAACCAGAGCAGGGCACAACCATCAGAGCAGACTCAGGAGGTGGTGTAGCCAAAGTTAGAGCTAGAAATAGGCATAGAAGGTGGAGAACTTGTAGAGGTGGGGTGGCCCACCGGTGGTGGGTTGGCCATGTTGCTTTGTGGCAGCTTAGTTGGTTGTGGTGGCCCACGAGCCAAGCATGGGTGGCTACCCATTGGTGCGCTAGTGGAGTGGCCAAATATTATTATTATTATTGTCAAAAATTGTCTGTACAATTTGTACGACAGCCCTCCAAGCAAAAAAAATTTCCTCCTGGAGCCTTGTCTCCAAACTTGACAAATTTTATATGAATCCTAGCTAAAAAATGCCTTCTAAATCCAATGGCAGCATCCATTTGGGCCCAATGTGCTTCGAAAATTTTATGTTCCCCTAATTTGAAGAAAAATGCACAAACAAAATAGGGTTTTTGAATTCAACTCCGAAGACACCCAAGATCACCTACATGCAATAACTTGTCAAAGGGGAGCCAAGGAGAGAAGAGTGTGGAGCAAGGGAAAAATCCTAAGTGGACATGAGAGAGAGAGAATATGCAAACACAAGAAAATATGTATTTACAATATGATGAAAAGTGATGATGAAAATACAATGAGGGAGAGACCACTTATAAAGGCCTCAAGGAAGCTTGTAGAACAAGTTGGAAGGTGGTAGAAGATAAGGTTGACAACCAAGAACTCTTTGACAAAAAGGTGGAATATGTTAGAAGGGAACAAACTCCTATTTTGTCAATAACTCACCACAACATATGTTAAATACTAAATGTTAAATAAATGCATTAACCTAAGTAAGGTTAAGTAAATAGAATAAATAAATAATTATTAATTATTTACTCTAATAGTTTTGTACTAAGAACATTGAGGTATATCAATGGGGGAGTAAGAATGATGAAGAGGATTTGAAGACTATCTATCTTTTTTTGGTATTCTTCAAACTATTTTTTTTCATCTATATTGCCATGAATGCTAAAGGGGGAGATTGGTTTGATGATATGTTACATTCATGACTAAGTTTATCATTGATGTCAACATAGCATGTTTGATGTCTTCTATGATATCTGACAGAAGAACATCAAAAGGATTTAGTTGGTATAGATAGCTAGTTGAGTATGATAACCACCTCAGGTTATGGGAGATACTTCTTATTATCTAGTTTATGAAGTTAATGTCATAAGTAGAAAGGACAAGTGTAGAAGTTGTGTAAGTTTTGGGGATGTCTTTTCTGAGATAGAGTTTATAGAGGCATATTCTAGTAAACTTGTTATATCTCCTAGTAGAGTGGATATCTTGAGGATCAAGTTTGAGGACATTAAGAAGACATGTTGAGGTCATATGACGTGGCTATGATTTCTCATCATAATATTGCATGTATGAAAAGTTATTCAAGTTGCAAAGAAAAGGATTAAGGTTATCACTAAGTGTAACATGTTCTTAGTAAAAACCTATAATAATTAATTGAGAAGGACTAATAGTTGACTTAGGGAATTGTTTTATGGACTTAGTATAGAGGAATTTTCATGTATCATGTGATGTATTAATATTATTAAATGGTTAATTTTTTTTAAAGAAGATAAGTCTTTTAATTATTGGATAACTAATTATTTGGGAGAAAATAAGAAGGCCTAGGATTCAAAACTACCATTAGCTCTGTGGGCTGATAGGGTTACTATGAAAAAGGCCATTGGATGTACTCCATTTGATTTGGTCTATGGTATATAGGCTAGACTTCCACAAAATAACCTAAAGGAGATGTATAAATTTGTTTGACTATATGAAGATGATATCATTGATGAGATGCAACTCAGAATGGATGACATTTTGCAATTAGAAGAAACAAGGAGAGAGTGTTCTATTCAAAATTCCAAGTTACAATCACAGATGAAGAACTTATATGACAAATGGGCCATTGAGAGGAAATCTGAAGTAGGTGATATGGTATTGATGTGGAATGCTAAAATGGAGGATAAAAGAAAGCATGGTAAATTTGACCCAATTTGGCTTGGCCCATATAATATTTGTGATACAAATGGAGAAGATTCATATTTTATGAAGGATTTAACCAGAGATATTCTTGAATTTCCTATTCATGGACAATTCTTGAAAAGATACTTTTCTTAAAGTATCTATTTTCCATGAACAATAGTTTTTAGATTTCCTTGTGTTCTTGTACATTTTGTATATTTTGTAGATCCTTGTAAATATTTTTGTATAGTCTAGTTCCTTATTTTTGTTGTTCTACTTTGTTCTCTTTGAAGAAGTTGTCATTCTTGTACCAAGTATGTGGTCTACTTTACCATAGATTCTGAATTCTTGCATAGACTCATGTAGTATATCATCCCCAGACAGAGCCACTATTGGTCTATTTTTTCAGTGCAGAGAAATTCTAAAATTTTGGTGAAAAATAATTTAAGTCATTGCATCATGTAGATTAGGGTTTCATTCCTTATAATTTTTTCAAATTTTTAGGTTACCCTATTTGTGCCATAGTTCATGTGTTGTTTGAATTCTATTAAATTCTCAAGGTTTTTCATTAAAACAATCATTGAAATGCCCTAAGTGTGTAAAAACCCTAGGTCTTTTTAAAATTTTCAAAAGGGTTTGTAAAGCACTTAATTTTTTCCCTTTACGTTCATATGGTGTAGGGTTTCCCATAAGAGCAAAGTACATTCTTGGTCATGTCTCATCAAGCAACATAAAGGCATAAAGGAGTTTATGTTTTATAGGGATACACTTATGCTTTCCATAGTAGAAAAATAGTTCATTTTGAAGTTCCCCAATCATATATTTGATCCTTGGGTGAAGAGGCGTAAAGGCTTTTTATGATTTAAAAATGGTCCTATAGCTTTATGGTGATAAGTTGAGCAGGTGAGCGAAAGGAGTTTGAAAAGGTATTCCTAGTCATACGTTAAAGTGTTAAGTGTATGAGCATAAAAGGTTTTAAAGGAGATGTGTCAGATCACTTTACGGGAATATGAATAAACTATTGAGTGGAGGGGTAGAAAGCTATTGTGGTTTGATCTACACACCTACATTCTATTAAATGGCGTAAAAGTGTAATGTCCTGGCATGGTGTAAAAGATGGTTTATGAGAAGGCATAAAGTGTCTTATGATTTTACATGTAAAAGGAACTCATAAGAATGAAAGTGAAGTTTAATTTTTTTTACGTGCCTTCACTTCTTGGATTTTTAGATAATCATAAAGCCATTTTATAATGGTGATCATGCCAAGTGGGACTTTTTGAGTTGTCAAATGGGCCCTAGTGAGAATGAATCAAATGGGGACACATCATATATGTCAGATTTGCCCAACCCACGTGGTAGATGACTTAAGTTGTTCATTTTGCATGTGCCTAAAATCAACGGTGACATTCTTTTCTATTTTTCTGAGATTCAATCTGAGTTGTTGGTAAGTGAAAAGAGAAATTTCTCATTACACTTTATGATTGCATGGTAAGCATAGGAGTGAAGAGCTATTTCATAAGTTTTCTGGAAATAATGCTATCACTTGTGAGGATCACTTAAGGAGTTTTCTAGATATGATGAGTGACTATGAGGTTGAAGCTAAAGATGTCATAATGAAGTTATTTGTTCAGTCATTAACATAAGATGATAGAGAATGGTTCAAAAGACTTCCTAAATTGTCCATTATGGATTGGAAAGACATTGAATATTTTTCCAAGGAGCAAGATGGTGACAAGAAAAATTAGAGCTACATTTTGAGTGAATTCAATAACATCAAGAGGTTGCCTAATCATTCTGTCACTGAATTCAATACTAGATTTTAGAAGAGAATGTATGAGCTAATGAAAACCATGTGAATTGATGACAAGGTATATCTAATCACTTATCTAAATACTTTTGATGGTGAAATGACATACCATCTTAGGGACAAGGAACCTAGGAGTTTAAGAGATGCTTTTAGAATTGCTATGAATGTAGAGAATAATTTGAGGATCTCAAGAAGATTAGAAACTAAAAGAGATGAACCTAGGTTGCTTTGTAATAAGGGAAATAGAAAGGAGAATCATAAAAATATAGGTGGAAAGAAGCAAGAGCCTAGCGAGATAAGCCAAGTTCTAAATGCTATAAAGAACCTAAATTTGCCTCAGATAAAGAATGATAGAAATTCCACTAACAATAAGATCCCTTATCAATCAAATTTCAATAAACAAAATAGGTTGTAAAATTTCCCTTATAATACCGCCTGGAAAGATGGTCAGCCTAATGTCCCTTCCCCCAAGAATACCAATAATAGGGTCACCCCTAATCCCTTATCCAAAAACTTTGTAAATTTAGTGGATGATCCTAAATTCAATACCGAACCTACATGGTGCTTTGTGTGCCAATGACCCCATGCCCTTGAATATTGTGCAATAGCCTTGTCCTTCCCTAGATATCAGACTATAGTAGAAAAATATCAACAACATGAAGAAAACAATGATGATGTAGGATGTAATAGGTTTGAGTCAGACTATGATTATTCTAATTGTGAGGATTATGAAAGAGATGTAAATGAGCAAAGGCAGTTTCAGAACAAAGTGTAGTAGCAAATATTCTCTGATGAGAGTGATGTTGAAGATAATGTGTGCAACATGGTAAATGCCAAAGAAGAGGTCACATTAAGGAAGCCATCTAGACAAGAGATTGAAAAACTTACTACAAACATGATAGCTCATGTACAGACTAGCAACATGTCTAAAAATGAGGGTAGTGACAAGTTGGCTAGTATGTTCATAAAGGGAGTTAACCTTAAAAAGGGGGAAGCTATGAAGCCTAAAGAAATCCCTACTAAGAAGGTTAAAACTATCAATAAAAATGGGAACTAAAGAAGGAGAATAATTCCAAGGCTTGTGAGTTCCCAAATAATACTCCCAAGAAGTTAGATGAGAAGATAACAAAAGAAATCACTATAAGTGACAAGAATCACCAAGGTGTTGTAAATATTTTTGATAAAAATCATGACAAAAGGAGTATTTTTGTTGATAACCCATGTAATTCTTCTATAGATATGACTACAATGTTATCACAAATCACTGTCAAATTTCCTTTATTTGAATTGTTAAGGATCCCTAAACATAGAAATAAAGCTTTAGCATGGTTTGGAGGTACTAATATAAAGGTGAGACATGAGTGTAATGAAAGTCACAGTCCAAAGGAAAATAGTAAAGAAAAGGTGAAAGATAAAGAAGCTAAAGTAGTTGTGTCTCAAATTTCTCAGATGTTTTTGGATAATTTTTTAAATCAATGTTTGGGAAATGTTAAGCCATTTTTCTTAAGTAAATTAGTAAATGGTGAAACATTAAAAAATTGCATGATTGACTCTGATGCTTCCAATATTGTGATGCCTTTTGAAATAATGAAGGAATTAGGCTTGAAGGTAGATACTACTCAAGGAATATGTTGTGCTATGGATAAAAGAGAAGTGATGGTCATAGGTACTATTAATTCTTTACCATATAGACTAATAGCTTGTCTTGACAAAGAACTTAGTATGAGTGTATTGGTTGTTGATATTCCACCTCAGTACAGCTTGCTATTATCTAGAAAATGGCATGTTGCCATGGGAGGGAGTCTACAATTTGATTTATCATTTGCTACTTTTAACATTGAGGGGAATTTGATAAAAGTAAATAGGGAGCCTAAAAGTGCATACATGATAGAAGAAGATGTAGAGGACAATATGAAAAATTTTGTGGATACAGATATTAATGCATTATGAGCTGAGGTTTTGACTCTGAAGAAATCCAAGAATAAGTCTCAGATGGAAGTAGAAGTTGACACAAAGACAGATAAAGGTGATTTATGGACTATGTTTTTTGATGGTGCATGCTACAAGGATGGATCTAGTGCAGGTATTTTGTTGATATCTCTAGCAGGGGTAACATAAAAATTATCCTTTACTTTAATTTTCCCCTGTACCAACAATATAGCAGAATATGAGGGTTTACTATTAAGCCTTAGACTAGCTCATAAGCATGGGATAAAATTTCTACATGTTATAGGAGATTCTGAATTGGTCGTATCCCAAGTAAGAAATGCTTATGTATCAAAGAACAAAAGATTAAAAAAATACAAAAATGTTTTATGGGATATGATTGAATGTTTTGATGCATTCGAGATAATTTGGAAAGATAGGACTAATAATAAGATGGTAGACTTACTAGAAAATATAGCAATAAAGCTTGAAGATATCACATTTTCTGGTCTAAAATTAAGATTCAAACTAGGCCCTCTATCCCTGATAATCTTTAGAATTGGAAAGTATATGTAAATGATAATGATATTCTAATATTTTTGAATTGTGAGAATATGTTGTTAGGACAAGAAATTGATTGTGTAGCCTATGCAAATAATATAAATGGAAAAGATATTATTTTTGGGTAGGAAGTTGTGCAATTGAAGACAAACAAAATCCCAAAGGGTTTAGTTGTTTTAGAAACTATTTTTGACAACCAAGATAGGTCACAAGTTGATGCTAATAAATATGATGCTAAAGATCTAGAGGAGGTAAATTTGGGAAATGAGGAAACACCTAAAAAGGTATATATTGCTAAGAAATTGCCTCCTAAAATTAGGAAAGATTTGATAGACCTACTAAGGAAGTGTAGGCATGTGTTTGCATGGTCATATAATGACCTAAAAGCTTATAGGGAAGATCTTTTTCAGCATGAGATCCCTTTGAAACCAGATGCTAAACCTTTTAGGCAGAAACAAAGGCCAATAAATCCAACTTTGGTTCCCAAAATGCAAGAGGAACTAATCAAATTAAGAGATGCAAGAATCATAAAGCCTATTAGACATTCCTCTTAGGTATCAAATTTAGTTCCTATTAGGAAGAAAAATGGAGACATAAGATTATGTGTTGACTTCAAAAATCTTAATACATCTTCATT
This sequence comes from Cupressus sempervirens, assembly GCA_028749045.1. Taxonomy (NCBI): domain Eukaryota; kingdom Viridiplantae; phylum Streptophyta; class Pinopsida; order Cupressales; family Cupressaceae; genus Cupressus; species Cupressus sempervirens. Next base: position 105,076,059 of record CM053783.1, read on the forward strand.
AAAGGATAATTATGGATTGCCAAATATGGAAGCTATATTGCAAAGGGTCATTAGTTCTGAGCTTATGTCTATGATGGATGGATTTTCAGGTTATAATCAAGTGGCTGTTAAAGAATTAGAATAGTTCAAGACTACTTTTACTACTTTATAGGGTACTTATGTTTATGCCAGGATGCCTTTTGGGCTTACTAATGTTGGGGCTACTTTTCAAAGGGCTATAGATGTGGATTTTTCTGATATTATTGATAAATTTTTGGTTGTGTATCAGGATGACCTAATTGCTTATTACAACGATGAGAATGATCATTGCATACATCTAGAATAGGTATTTATCAGAGCCCTTAAGTACGGTATCTCCTTAAATCCAAGGTAATGTAGTTTTGGTGTTACTAAAGGAAAGTTGTTAGGACTTCTAGTTGGTAAGCATGGAGTGAGGATTGACCCTAAAAGGGTAGAAGCAATAGACAAGATTCTTAAACCCAAAAGCATTCAAGGCATTCAGTCATTCTTTGGACAGATCAACTTTCTTAGAAGATTTGTATTTTGTAGAGATTAGTAGGCCTATATCAAGGATGCTAAAGAAAGGGCTTGAGATAAGATGGGAAGGTGAACCTAGCATTTCATTCTAGAAGATCAAGAAAGCTATTAAAGATGCCCCCATTCTCAGAGCATCAAATTATGACAAACTAATGCATATGTTTTCTTTTGCCTCATTTTGCATTGTTGTTGTAGTACTATTACAAAAAAATGAGAAAGCGTATGAGCAACCCATTGCATGTTTTAGCAAATCTTTGCAAGCATCAGAACTTAAGTATGATATAAATGAAAAAATAGGCATATGCACTTATGAAAGGGGTAAAAGTTTTTAGATGTTACTTAATGGGAGCTATTGTTATTTCTTTTGTTCTTACTATTGCTATGAAGGATAATTTTTTCACAACAAGAGGTATCTGGAAAGATATGTAGATGGATTAATAAGATACAAGAGTTTAACATTAATATTCAGATTACCAAACTAGTTAGGGGTCAAGGTTTGGCCAAATTGATTGTAGAAACCAATCTAGAGGCAAACCAAATCAATCAACTTGATGAATAATATTTGTGATATGGATACTTCTGATTAGTACAGAGATGTGATCTATTATTTTCAAAACATGAAATCTCCATCAGAGCTGATAGACAACTAGAAAAGATCCCTTAAGTTATAGACTATAAGGTATGTTATAGTACAAGGTCAATTGTGGTGGAGAAATATTGAAGGGGTACTTTTGAAGTGTGTAGATGAAATTGAGTCTAAAAGGATCTTAAAGGATATGCGTGAAGGTGTATGTGGTGGTCATTATATGGCCTAAACTACTGCTCATAAAGTTCTAAGGGCTAGTTTTTGGTGGCCAACACTTTTCAGAGATGCTCATGAATTTGTGAAGATATGTGATGCTTGTCAAAGGATTAGTGGAAAGTTTTTTTTTTTTTTTATATTTACCATTAAGACCTTTTGAAGTACAGTCACCATTTCAACAATGGGGAATTGATTTCATTAGTGAGATCTCAAATAGGTTCAGTGGTGGACATTCTTAGATCCTGGTGGCTACTGATTACTTCACTAAGTGGATTGAACCAATTCCTACTAATAATGCAACAAGTAAAGTGGTGATTAATTTCATTCTAAATAATATTGTAACCAGGTTTGGAAGACCATAGAAGATTGTCAATGATAATGCTATGTGTTTCAGATCTAAGGAATATAATTTTTTTTGTAAGAAGTATGGCATTACAAAATACACATCATCACCTTATCATCCCCAAGGAAATGGTCAGGCAGAATCAAGTAATAAAAGTATATTAAAAATCATGAAGAGAATTTTGGGAGAAAATAAGAAGGCCTGGGATTCAAAACTACCATTAGCTTTGTGGGCTGATAGGGTTACTATATAAAAGGCCATTGGATGTACTCCATTTAATTTTTTCTATGGTATACAGGCTAGATTTCCACAAAATAACCTAAAGGAGATGTATAAATTTGTTCAACTACATGAAGATGATATCATTGATGAGATGCAACTCAAAATGGATGATATTTTGCAATTAGAAGAAACAAGGAGAGAGTCTTCTATTCAAAATGCCAAGTTACAATTATAGATGAAGCATTTATATGAAAAAAGGGCCATTAAGAGGAAATTTGAAGTAGGTGATATGGTATTGATGTGGAATGTTAAAATGGAGGATAAAGGAAAGCATGGTAAATTTGACCCAATTTGGCTTGGCCCATATAATATTTGTGATACAGACAGAGAAGATTCATATTTTATGAAGGATTTAACTAGAGATATTCTTGAATTGCCAGTTCATGGAAAATTCTTGAAAAGGTACTTTTCTTAAAGTATATGTTTTCCATGAACAATAGTTTTTAGATTTCCTTGTGTTCTTGTACATTTTGTAGATCCTTCTAAATATATTTGTATAGTTTGGTTCCTTATTTCTGTTGTTCTACTTTGTGCTCTCTAAAGAAGTTGTCACTCCTATACCAAGTATGTGGTCTACTCTACCATAGATTCTAAAATCTTACATAGACTCATGTAGTATATCATCCCCAAATAGAGCCACTATTGGTCTATTTTTTCACAGTGCAAAGAAATTCTAAAATTTTGGTGAAAAATAATTTAAGTCATTGTATCATGTAGATTAGGGTTTCATTCCTTATAAATTTTTCAAATTTTTAGGTTACCTTATTTGTGCCTTGGTTCATGTGTTGTTTGAATTCTATTAAATTCTCAAGGTTTGTCATCAACATAGTCATTGAAATGCCCTAAGTATGTAAAAACCCTAGGTATCTTTCAAATTTTCAAAAGGGTTTGTAAAGTGCATAAGTTCTTCCCTTTATGGTCTTATGGTGTAGGGTTTCCCATAAGAGAAAAGTACCTTCTTTCTTATGTTTCTATGATCATGTTTCACCAAGCAGCGTAAAGGCATAAAGGAGTTCATGTTTTACAAGGATAGGCTTATGCTTTCCATAGTAGCAAAATAGTTCATTTTGAGGTTCTCCAATCATATGTTTGATCCTTAGGCAAAGAGGCGTAAAGGATTTTTATGCTTTAAAAGTGGTCTTATGGCTTTATAGTGATAAGTTGAGCAGGTGACCGAAAGGAGTTTGAAAGGGTATTCTCGATCATACATTAAAGCATTAAGCATACAAGAATAAAAGGTTTTAAAGGAGATGTGTCAAATCACTTTATGAGAATATGAGTAAACTATTGAGTAGAGGGGCAGAAAGGTATTGTGGTTTGATCTATGCACCTACGTTCTATTGAATGGTATAAAGGTGTAATATCTCGGCATGGCATAAAGCATGGTTTATGAGAAGGCATAAAGTGTCTTATGTTTTTACATGTAAAAGGAACTCATAAGAACGAAAGTGAATTTAAATTTTTTTTACGTGCCTTCGCTTCTTGGATTTGCGGACAACTGTAAAGCCATGTTATAATGGTGATTGTGCCAAGTGGGACCTGTTGAGTTGTCAGATAGGCCCTGATGAGAACAAATCAAATGGTGACATGTCATATATGTCAGATGGGCCCAACCTACATGGAAAATGACTTAAGTTCTTCATTTTGCATGTGCCTAAAATTAATGGCAATGTTCTTTTCTATTTTTTTGAGATTCAATCCAAGTCATTAGTAAGTGAAAAGAGAAATTTCTCATTACGCCTTTATGATTGCATGCTAAGAATAGGAACAAAGAGTTATTTCATCTTTATGTCCATGGTCATGAGCTAAGTCTAAAGCATATAAGGATAAAAGAATAGATAAAGGAATGAAAAGAAGGATTTACGCTACTACAAGAAAGGAGAAACTTAAGAGTGGGATGCCACTTGTAAAGGCTTTCTGATGTTATGAGGCTAAGGTAACTCATGCAGGTGTAAAGGAGATATAAAGAAAAGATAAGATATATTATGATGCCATGGGTAAAGCCTTAAGTGTATGTTTAGAGGATGGATATGTAAAGTGGTATGATGTCCTGAGTTATAAAGTGAGCATAGCAACATAAAGAAATTTCTTAAGGGTTTCGGTGATATGTGTGTGTATCAACATAAAGGGTAAAGTGAAGATTGTAGTGAAGGCTTTACACTCATACAAGGAAGGTTTGAAGCATAAGAACATAAGTATTTGCTAAAGAGGCTTGAGATTCTACAGTGTAAGGGGTTGCGTAAGAACATAAAAGAAATTTCAATATAGTACTAAAGAAACCCTAATGCTTTTACACTTGGAGTATTCTAAGGCATCACTGGTTAGGTGCAAAGGCTTGCTAAGTGTCTTTACAGGGTTATGAAGATTGAAAGGTTTTGACTCAGTGTATAAATGGAAGAACAAAATTTGAAAAGAAAGCGGCTGAAGTGTCATGCCAATTCAAAGAAAAGGACAAATTCACCATGGCCAAGTAAAATAAAACCCTAAAATGTATATCAGGATTGAATATTGTAGTTGATATACCTTGCTAAGAACCTACAAGAATGGTTTTAAATCTCGTGCATGCTAAATTTATTTTAAAAAGCTATTAGATTTCATGATTAAACCATAAAAGATTTGATTAAATGATAGAATATGTTCCACTTCAAAGAGCTTTTTTTTCTATTTTGTTCTAAAATTTAAAAGTATTAGACCTTTGTGTTTCCTATGTTACTATTGTAGGAGTTTGAGATATAATTTGCAAACAAAAATGGCTGACAAGGAAGTCGAAGAGGTTCTTGCAGAAGAGGTAGAGATTGAAGATGAGGGTGATGATGTTGTTGAAGTTATAGGAGAAGGAAAAAGGAAGAAGGGCACTATTAAAAAATAGAAAAAGTCAAGGGTAAGGATACCAAATAAGCATGCAAAAGATTGGCTAAAACTTCTTCCAGGGTCATCCAATGCCATTTCGGCAAATGACCATATTTTCAAAGAACCTTATTTCCTAGTTGGGGATACAAAGTGCCCTAGGATTGATGGTTTTAATCTATTTTTATATTTCTACCAAAACAAAATTGAAAACATACTAGTCTACAACCCATGGAATAGGAACATGGAAAAGTTGATTTTCCTAGAAGTGTTTGTTGATGTGGACTTGTTAAAGACACTGATAAATTCTTACAATCCAGTCACCAGGACATTCTAATGGCATAACAAGAGCTTTTTGTGTGCACTAGAAATAACTCCTTTCATAGAAGCTTTTGGATTAGAAGGGCAAATGGATGTGCCTATTGACATTGAAGACTTGTAAAGGAAATTTGGGAGCAATAAGACCTATTTTGTGAACAATGTGATGTTGCCCCACATCCCATACAATGTTGAAAAGGTAGGGCTGATCCCAAAGAAGGTAGGGGATCATTTTCCCTTGAGCAGGTTCAAGAATTACTTCAAGAATATTGTATATGGAATGCACAAAGTTTTAGGAAGTGATGCTATAGACGAATATGTATATGGTTCCTTATTTTTGATGACATGTTACATACAAGACCTCTTTCACAACAAAGAGTATGATTATGTGTGTTAGAGTAATTATTTGTTCTAACTTATTAATTAAATCACTTTGATTTAATTAATTAAGTTGCCTATTACTCTAGTTTTCTTAAGCTATCTTGTAGGTGCATATAATTAATATTTTATTAATTATATTGTGCAACCCTAGCTTTTTTAGGCTTTAGTTTCCCTTTTAGGGTTTCGTGATTCCTTTATAAGGATTCACCTCTTTGTATTTTAAACATTCACTTATTGGATTATATGAGATATTTCTCTTTGCATGTCCATAAGATGGATCTGGCTTTTTGGCCTCCTTGATTTTTCCTTGCCTCTGTTCTTTGCTTCATCCATGTGACAGGGTTATGCATGCAGGTGTTCTTGGGAGATTAGTCTTTCACCTAATCTAACATGGTATCAGAGCTAGCTTGCTACTCATTGTTCATGGTTTGTTAAAGCATTTCAGAAGCTATGATTTTTGGAGTAGTTGGATTCTTCCATTGGATTCGGAAGGCTGTTTATAGTCAGAATCCATATAAAATTTGTCCATTTTGGACACCGTTGGTCTGGGAGGCAAAAAAATTTTGTCCGACAAGGCCGTATGGCCCCCTCCACGCAGTACGAGGCAAAAATTTCAAAAAAAAAATTGTGGCTTGTTTTTGCCATCATGGTTATCTAACCACTACTGGCTCTGGTGCGATTACTGTAGCGGTCACCACTGGCGGTCACCGCTGGCGGCCCGCTTAGCGGCCACCGCTAGCGGCTCCGCCAGCGGCCCGCAACGGCTCCACCGACGGTTCCCGCCACGGCCCTGCCACTCCCCACCCGCTGCAACCTCTGCCCACCCTCTGCCCGTGCGCTGCTCCACCGGCAGAGTAGGGGTGGCACATTTTTTTAAAAGATTTTTGTTTTTTTTATTAAAAAAAAATAATTTTTTGCATTTTCAGAGGCCCTGAAGTTTTTTCTCCGTATCTTGAGCATAGGGACGTATTTTTTCAATTCGAAAAATGCGTCGAAAAGCTGATTTTGAGATGAAGATGTTGGTACAGGTGTTTTTGGGTTTTGATGCAGTTTGGTTGCCTATTTTGGCAGTCAAAGTCAGATGTTCTATTTTGCACTCCGGGAGGCGTATCTTGAGCTTTCGATCTCCAATTTTGGACTTCTTTATATCGCTAGAAAGCTCTTTCTGTGCTCTTTCTAGTGATGCTAGTTGTTGTTCCAGATTCTATTCTAGGCACATCTTATTCAGTCTTTTGTTTTTTAGCATTCTGGTGGATGTCCTGATTGTTTCAGGTCCGGGGATCAATTTTGATGCTTCAGTTTCTTTATTTTGGTCTCTACCTTCTGTTGTTTCAGCCTTATGTTTTCTTTTATCATTGTTAATATTAATTGTAAGCATCCTTTTGCAATGCACTAAGATAAAGTGCCACTCTTGCATTTCGGGATCCTTTTCATCATTGTGATTCATTGTACTCGCACTATTTTATAAAGTGTCATGGGGGGGATAGTTGTTTGCTGCTTATAGGCCCTCTTTCTCTAATTTGTCATGCAGTGTCGATGACACATGCCTTTATTGGTGTTTTTTACCTCACTCTCGATGTGTTTGGCTCCTATGTTGTAGGAGATTCTTGGCCCATCTTTTCAGCTGCCTGTCACCTCACCTGCCTTAAGGGGAGGTTATATTGCTGTTCTATGCTTCTTTGGTTGATGGTTCGTGCCTTCTATTTCCATGGAGGTTCCTTTGGTTGATGGTTTGTGCCTTCTATTTCCATGGAGGCTCTACAGATCAACATTTTGACAGAGTTTTGCGGTTCTTCATGCTTCAATGATTCTCTTCTGATCTCTTTGTTCCTTCTTCTATAACATTCTCTGCTATCTCTTTTTGGAGTAGGGTTTTTCCCATTTGGTTTTCTCTATTTCCCCTCTTTATAGAGATTTTGTTGTGATTGGGTACCTGATCTGGCCTTGTTGCCGGGACCCAATTCTCTTTCATAGCTGTGCTAGGTTAGCTTCCTCCCAAGCTTCACTTAAGGGGGGGTATTAGAGTAATTATTTGTTCTAACTTATTAATTAAATCACTTTGATTTAATTAATTAAGTTGCCTATTACTCTAGTTTTCTTAAGCTATCTTGTAGGTGCATATAATTAATATTTTATTAATTATATTGTGCAACCCTAGCTTTTTTAGGCTTTAGTTTCCCTTTTAGGGTTTCATGATTCCTTTATAAGGATTCACCTCTTTGTATTTTAAACATTCACTTATTGGATTATATGAGATATTTCTCTTTGCATGTCCATAAGATGGATCTAGCTTTTTGGCCTCCTTGATTTTTCCTTGCCTCTGTTCTTTGCTTCATCCATGTGACAGGGTTATGCATGCAGGTGTTCTTGGGAGATTAGTTTTTCACCTAATCTAACAATGTGGCATTCATCATGGACAATGTGCACAATCAAATTGTCAATGCAAAGAAAGGAGAGATGAAGGATTTAAAGTTCTACCATTACTCACTATTGATGCACCTGATCTTGCATTACAAAATTGGTTACATGAGCCAGGACTTCATTGATCAAACTTCTGATGAATTTGGTGAGTTACCTATGCAACTATGGACTCACATTTGTGATAGAAATTTCCATTATTCAAATGCACTTGTTCTCTTTAATTTTTTTAGTTCTATGATTATGAGGAAATTGGACCATACTTTCTTTAGGGCACCAAATGTTTTTAAAACTTTTCTTAGACCTTCATTTTTGGATGTGAAAACAAAATTAGATCATAATTGGGGGGACATATTTTTGTTTAAGGAATGCACATTGATGAGAGTATATGCATGCCCACAACCTCCTCACATTCTACCCAAGTATTTACCCCCTAGGTTGGCCATTATTGAATTCTTTTGGAAATTCCTACTAATGAACAACGAAATGATCCCTCCTTCTCTACACAAACCCACATTTTTAAAAAAAAATTTTAAGGTAGGAGATTTTGAAATAGGAAAAAATTCCTATAAGGAGTTGAGTGAGTACCTAGGTCAATATAAGTTTTCCACTAGACCTTATAGGATGTATGACCCTGAGAACTACATTACAAATGGGATTAAAGCCATTAGGAGTTACATTATACCTCCTAGCAAGCCAATCCCTATAGAAGATTTAATTGCTAACATAGTATCAATAGGGGAGGCTAATGAGCTATTAGGAAAGTATGGTGAAATAAGGAAGGTAGAGGAGGCCTTAAGAAGGACCAACCTTAATTTTAAGGGTTTTTATACAGAGATTCCCTACCCCGGTAACTTAAGGAAGATGGTAGAAAATATTGATTACATTATGTCTCAAATGCCACATGAGCCAGAGGGAGAGGAAGCAATTGTAAACAGAGAATCCCCTAAGCTAGATGTACAATTAGAGGTTGATGTGGAGGAGGAGCAACCATCATCTTCAACATGGGTGCCAAAGGGCAATAAGAGGCAGAAAAAAATGCACATTAAAGAGAGGATGTTAAGTAGGGCCTTGAAAATGATGCTAGGGAATGATGAATATTTTTTTGAAATTAGGAAAAATTATTTGCATCAAAGGGCTACAAAGGCAGGACAAGCCTCTAGTGATCTTCAAATTGTAGCATCAAGATTGGATGACAGACTCATCTAGTCTGAAAAATTTATGGAGGATGATGATTTCATTAAATCATTAGAGTTTAAAAGTTTTCTTTACAAAATAAAACAAAATGACTCACACTGAGCCTCATGCTAGGAGAGGATCCTGAGAAGAACAAAGAATTAGTTGAAAAACTATTGGCCTATAACCTAGATAGTGAGATAATTACCCCTACAGAGGCCAGGGAGGTGGTACACATGAGTCATATGATTTTGGTACGAAATTGGGATATTAAGAGGGCCTTTTTTCTTGATCAAATGAGGAGAAAAGACAAAGCCATCAACTATGAGGCCAGTAGTAGTGAGGAACTGAAAAGAGGGTCAGGATTTAAGATAGACATAAAGACCCTAGCAGTATGGAGTGTTGCCCCAGATACCAAAAAACCTAAGATGATTGTGTGGACACTAGACAATACCACTGGAAAAGAGATCTCTAGCCTAGTCAAACACTTTGCACTAATGAATGAGGCAAAGGTAGATTAAATTGAAGATAGGCTAGTTACTATATACAATGAGTGTCTAGATGTCAAGTAATTGTACGAGGAGGAGCTCAAGGTGAGCTTTGTGAAAAAATAGAGGATAGAGGAGTTGGAAGGAAGAATTCAGAACATAGAAGCAGAGGTGGCATCCCTAAAAGAACAACTCAAGGCTACAACAGAGGCAAAACATGCACCTAGCAAAGTGGAAGAGGAAAACACACTGTAGAAGCAAAAAACCAAACAAAAGAAATACTTATAGGGGTAATATTGCCAATACCTGTGGTTAATGTGGAAGCAAAGGTTTCTCCATTTGACAGTGCAACAAAGAAGAATGTTATGATGAATGTACTAAGTCATAAAATAAGCATCTTGAAGAGAATATCTCAAGATGTCTATAATGCATTCATCAATTTACAATTTGTAGAATAGATGTGCAAAGAATCAATAGGGTGGCTTGAACCAATTTTTTAGCAATGGGGACCATACATGCAATTCTTTGTTTGCTAGCAAAAGAGCTAGACCTCCCTAATAAAGTTATTGCTATAAACGAGGGCATGGACAAGGTGAAAGATCTATTGCAATTCTTCACAGGGAAACTAGTAGCAATTCAGAATAAAATGAAAATATTGACAAATGGTTTTCATTCTTTAATTCTTTCTATCCTTGATTCTAATAATAAAGTAAAGGATTTAAATGAATGGTCTAATTATTTTGACCACATTATAGAATTTCCATAGGAAGAATTCATTTTTCAAGGTGATATTGATGAATGTGTTTTTAATGTACTTGTTGATACCCTATTCAAGATTGAAACTAAAATGAATAGGTTTACCACATAAGGGAAAGTAATCACTGATGGCAGGTGGCAAAAATCTATTGGTGAATTAACAATAATCAAAGCATGTGAATGGCCAACCAAGATGGAGGTTATTGTATGGGAAGCAATCAAAGAAATAAAGGCTTTACCAATAGTGGGTAGTTAAAGAAAAGGACAAAGTTGAAGATTTGATGCTTTAGCTGTCATCTACAACTGCTTTTTATTGTTTCCTTTTGAATTAAGGTGTCCAAGATATTTTGAAAAAGGTTGTTGTATTTATTGTTGTAAAAGGACACCTATCAATCACAATTGTCCTGTGCTTGTTGCAACTCATGTTTATATAAATGATTTTTCAAGGCATTGTGATGGTCCAAATTTTTTGTATGTTTTTCAATTTTCAAGAAAGTACAGTTGGTCTAGTCATGTGTAGTTTTTTTTTAGTTTATTTCCAATTATGTACTTTTTGATGATAGATAGAAATAATAGAATTAGTATGAATTTCTGGGTTTCTCATTGAGTTTCTATTGATTATTGTATTAGTTAGCAAAAAGGATAATGCAAAAGGGTATTTACACTAGATCTATGTCACCAATTTCTATCTCCATTTCATGGGTTTGTTAATTTTGAGATTATTTGAATAAGGTTCAATTGATTTAATGCAGTCTGGATGGGTTGTATATTAGTTATATTTTTGCTTTTTCATTCAATGGATTATGTAAACGCTTTAGTATATTAGTAGGATTCATGATTTTATAGAAAGGATATTTCATAAGAATAGAAATAGGTGATTACAATTAATTAATTCAATTACAAGTTAATTGAACAAGATTTCTTGCCAATAGTCAACTCTTTGCTCCCATGGATAAGGCACTGGTCATATAAATTAGAAATGGTTGAGAGTAAATTCTGCTTCTAGATGTCATAACAATTATTTATTCAAAATCATTTTCATTTTATTTTGTTCAAGGTTATAATTCTGGTCAACACTCATTTATATCTAGTTTTTGAGTCTTAGGTAGCTACTATTTCAAGAAATATTTGTAAACCCTAGGAGAATTATGACCAAATCTACTTATGAGGGATGCATATAAACTTGAGAGAATTAAAGAAATTGGTAAACTGTGTATGTAGAAGATGAGAATTAGAATGAAACTAAGATATTTTTCATACAATACTTTGAATTAGAATCATCCCTAGGTATACCCACCTTGGTTTTGTAGAGCCAAAAGAGTAGACAACCATCCATGGTTTTGTTGAAGTTGGTTCTGAATGGTTTACTTATGTAGTTGTTAATAGGAATTGGCTACTCCTTAGATTATGTGAGTGTTACCATTTTGGTATTGAGCATTTTCTTGTTCAGTAGTTTTAAACACCAACATAGTGTATGCCAAGAAACATAGTATTGGCTAAGCATCAAAAGATAGTGTTTGCCAAGAAAATAGATAGTTATTGCTGAGTAATAGTAAATTTGTTGGATCAAAGATTTGATGAATCAGATCTGACAAAGTTGATTTCTTGAATTATGTGAAGTGTGTCAAAGACAAATATGATGATCTAGTGACACAGAATTCAAGACAAAATGTTTTTGAGACAAATTCAAAGAGGGTTGTAAAGGAAGTTTCTAGAAGGGAATAAAATGGAAAGATGTGAAGATTTAATGATTTGACCAAACCCAAGAATGGATGATTATGTTTAAGTGAAAGCATATGTAAATTCTCTATATAAGGAGATAGTAGACCAGAAGCAATCAAAGCCATGTGCGAGAACTTGAGAAAGATAAAAAGTCTAGGGTGTTGCTTCATATGGTGGTCAAATGCAAGAGTCTACAATTGGCATACAAAGCAATAATGATTAAGGGGATGAATTCTTCAAGGTTGAACAAGCTATTAGAGATGAAGAGGATGAAAGCAAAGAAAAATAGAGTATTGAACAAGTGATATGAAATTTGCAAGTGAGTTATTTTTGTTATCAGATCAAGCCCTCCTATTATTCTCTAACAATTGTATCAACCTTAATAAATCCTTCCGACTAAAGTTGACCTAGTAGTAATTAGTAAATCCTTTAGTAGGATGGCATTCTAATAGAATGTTCTAAAATCCTCTAACAAAGCTCACTCCTAATAGGCTAATAGAAATCATTTAACTAGGTCACATTTAATAGTGTGCATTGTAATGTTTATGTCATGTCCCACCCCGACCATCATAGCACTATTGACATTTTGTTTCTTTTGGACTTTGATAGTTAGACTCTAGATGACACATTATTACCCCCCATGGACATTGATATTTTGATCCTTAGACTATTTGATTTCATGTTATGTTATTGGGACATTGATACCTATATCATTAGGCTATATGATGATTCCTTATGATGTTACTAGGACACTAATATTCTAAGTAGTTTTTATGATGTTATTCAGATATGCTTACTTACCTTCTTGATGATCCATATGTCATGATTAAAGCTTATGTTATACTCAAGTGAATGTTTGATTTTTGAATTGTGGTCTCCATATGGTGCTAGATTATCATGTCTTAGCATATTTAGAGTAACATTAAGAATTCATGTATCATTTGAATAAACTAGAATTGTATACTTATATTATATTTGATGCATTGCTTAAGGTAGATTAATTCCATAATTTTCTATAAGAATAAATGATCATAATTTTTTACTATCTAGATTAGAGAATTGCTACAAATGTGAAGTGTGTAATGTGATATGAATGGAAATACATATTTCATATTAGTTGTGTTATTCATTGATGATAGAATCTATGTGATTTATATTTACATTATCATTTTATCACCTTATTCTTGGACTACTGATATTTGCAATAAGTATGCAGGAAAGAAGCCCATGGATTTATGGAGAACCTTGCTAAGTGTTTGGAAAAACCAAGGTTAACCCTAAGGAGGGTATAACCTTTTTACCCTTGTATTTTATTTGTAAAACCAATTTGTGTGTATTATTGTGATTCTATAAAAGTAAATTAGTTTTTCTTCATGGCTTGCCAAGTGTGTTGTGTGTATTGTGGTGTCACTTGACACATGTTCTCCTTTGTAGCATGCTTAGTGGGATGGTAGGTGGTTGAGTGAACCAAGGAGTGGTTTGGTAGGATTTATTTTCCCTAGGTGTATTTATGGGTCCAGGAGGGATTCTTTCCATGCTAGGTCGAATGAACACCTTTTGTGAATTTCTAGGAGGTTTACACCATCCCTAGGGGTAGTTTGAGGTCTTATTTTAAAGCCCATATGATATATCTAGGGGGTAGGGGTATTTTAAAGTATTATAAGCTTCCCTAGGCATTGAAAAGAGCACCCAAAAATTGTGGATTCCCAAGTTGGCCGAGTTTGGAAACTTAAGCATCAAAAGAAAACATCCTTTAGGGAGAGTTCTTGGGGGAGAATTTTTGGATAGATCTAGAAAAATAATCTAAGTGGGGTAAATTTTAGAAAAGGGAAAAACAAGGAGAAGAAGATAGCTTAGGAGGAGGATTGCTGGTAAAAAGAGAGGGAGCTCAAATTTGCTTGGAAACCAGGTTGGTAACCTTATGTACCCTTGCTACGAAAGTTTGTTGTTAAGTAGATTATTTTTATTGTGTTATGCATGTGAGTTTTCTGTAATGTAGTTGTAATATGGTGTGTTGTAATGTTGTGTTGTGTAAGGTTGAGGGATCATGTTTCATTTTTGGTGTATGTGTGTATTGTGATTTACCTTGTGTTGTGAATTCATGTGTTCTTGTTGCAGTTTTCTGTTTTGGGTGTGACAAGGTGAGTCTCATCTCTTGGGAGGGACAGAGAGCCTTGTGAGGGTAAGGGGTACATAGGGAATGTGTTGGGTGAGAGTCTCTCCTAGTGTAGGAGAGGGATGCCATATGGGTGTTATGGGCCCCATATGCCACCTTGCTGGAGTTATAAGTATTGTAAAGATGCCATGTGAGGGCATGTATGTGGTATTGGGTTGCCTTGTGAAGGCATGTGTATGAAATGTATAGCCTAATGAAGGCATAGTTGCAGGTGGAGTCTCCCCAACATTCAATTTCCACCCTTACCCCTTGAGATCGATCTACATGTGATCCTAAGTGGTCTACCTTGGTTGGGAATTTTTGTGGTTTTATTTGTCAACTGTAAAATGTGTGAATAGTTTTGTAATGTGAGCATTGTGTTGTAAATGGTTGTTAGTAATGTATGTCCACCTAGTCAAGGTTCTCCCTGCTCGGGGGTGGCCTTTAAAAGGCCTAAGGTTGGGAGGAGAGTACCATGGGCTTGTTTGTGTGTGTTGTACTACAGGTTGTGATCTATGGATTGAAGACTTGAAGAGAAGAAGGATGTTGTCTTATTTTCATGTGCAACAAAAACATACTTCCAAGTGAATTCTTATTGTATTAGGGAGAGTCACCCTTGGGTAACTCCCAATCTTGTGTTTTATGACAGCTTGTAAGCTGGAAAATTGTATAAGTGGACTTTATAAGTGGACTGTATAAGTGGACTGTACTTGTTGATATGTTGCTACATTCAGTGATTAAAGAAATTTATATATCATGCACTATCCTATAGTATATAGAAATGAGTAAAGTTGTTATGCTTTTGTTTCTAAAATGATTCTAAGAGAAAATGTGTGTCTCCATTTGAAATTGATACATTTGGTTATAAAGACATTTTGTTAGAATTTCAAATAATGTTCTGGTTGGAAGGAACTAAAGTGGTTAGTGAAGTTAGTTAAATGTATAGTAAGAATGTACATCAATATTGTAGATCAAGGAAAATAAATATAACAAATAAAATAAAATAAAAATGCTTTCATTGAAAAAGAAAAATATATTTATATTTGCTGGTTCCTTTGACTGTAATATTGGTGCACTACACTTGGTATCAGAGCCCAGGTTTCCAAAACTAGGACCTAGGCTCATTATGTTTCCAGTTTGAGTATTTTGTTTGTTGAAAAAGAAAACTTGAAATGTTTTTTTTTAATTTTGAGTATTTTGTTGATTTGAAAAGGAAATTTAAGTAGTAGATCTGAAACTCCTTTCAACTATATTCAAATACTAGACATTAGAAATATGAATCTGTGATAACACAAAAAGAAAACAAATATATATTTATATATATATAACCATGAATCCGAAAAACTACAAGTTAAAATACAATAAGGAAGTTGTGTATATATGCATGTTGATACAGACCATGGTATCAAGGGATCAATGCATGGCTGTGCATAGCCCTTGATCTTGCCTTCAAAACCCAGTTTTGAAATGAATAAAGAAAATATGCTATAAACTAAAAAAATAAAAATAAAAATGATGCTTTTATTAAAGACTTGTAACTCTGTTTGCGTTCAACTTTTGTGAATTTTGCCCGCGTGAGACCTGAATAGACCCCTTCTGGAAAAAACCCAGAAAGCGTTTGGAAATATTCGATTTCATTTCTCTAAAAACGCAAACGCAATATGACTGACTCTTAAATGACAGAATTTGTTTTTCTCTTGTGTGCTCATCACTAAGTACAGGCAAGGCCAGGGACAACCCCCTCTCACACAAGAAATTAATAATAAAATGCTCATCTTTATATCCATGAAACAAAAAAATAAAAATAAAAAAACTGCAACAAATTATGGGCATAATAATGCCATAGGATATATTAGAGAACTCATGCATGGCTGAACATGGATCCCTCTACAAATATTGAGCTCTATCCATCTCAAACATATATCCACACAAGGATATGTGTGTGTATATCAAAGATAAACATATACACATCATTTATCCTCCATGGAAGCTTGCTTCCATCTCCAATAGCATTCAAGTACCTGTACAAAACAAAAACAGAAACATACATACAATAACAAGAGGAAAAAAACAAAGAAATGCATAAGGGTTTGAAACCCTATGGAAGGAACATGAAAAATAATATAAGAAAGAGGAAAAAATTACTTTTATACTTTGTCATAGCCCTAATTTCGAATTAGGGTTAGGGTTGGAAGAGAAAGATAAAGAAATGAATTTCAAATTGATCATAAGTTGACTCTTTGACCCAAATTCAAATGGGATCCCCCTTATTAAAATGTTTTCTATTTCAAAACATAAAGTAAAAGAGGGAAAGTTGGTTAGTGGGGTGGGTGGAAAAGGTGGAATTCAAGAGGTCATGTGTTCAAATCCCACTCCCACCATGCCATCTTCCTCTTTTACACAAATTTAAAATGCACTTATTTGATTTGCCCACATGAGTTTTATTTTTTATTGAAATTACTTAAGAGATAATTATTTAAATAAGTTTGTGATAATGAAGCAACTAAGTGGTAATGTGTTAGTAATCATGAATAAGTGCTATTATAATTTGATGTCCATGAAGTTACCTATTAATGATAATTTAATATAATAATAATAATAAATAAATTTAAAAAAATATTAAAAAAATAATAATAATAAAATATTTTTAAAAAAATAATAATAAAATATTTTTAAAAAATAATAATAATTAAAAATAATGAATAAATAAATAAATAAATAAATATACATATATGCATATGCAATGGAAGATAACACTTTAATATATCTAACCAATGTGGGACGTTGGCTAAGCAACTATGGTGGCAGGACACCCACCCTAAGTTGACTTTGGCCATGATTCCTCACAAAAAAAAAGAAAAAAAAAGAGGAATTACTTTGTCTTAGTTGTTTGAGACTCCAATAATGAACTTTAAAGCTTCTTGACCCTGACTCTTAAACTCTCTTTTTTTTGTAGGATGCCAGTGGTCACTCGTAACGCTCGCAGGCGTGGACGAGGTGGTAGACGTGCACGAGATGCACAGGTAGAGCAGGATGCCAATGTAGAGCATGGTGCTAGTATGGCACAAGAAGCTAGGGTTGGGCCAGAGATAGAGATTGGACAAGGGGAACAGCCCCGGAACCCCAACCAGGACATTCTAGATGCTATCCAAAATCTTATTGGTGTGGTACAACAGAGGTTGCCTGCAGCAGCAGCTCACCCTAGTCAGCAAATGTCAGAGGAGCATAGGACTGTTATCAGAGAGAGGACAAGGAGTCCTCCACCTAACCATATTGGGAGTCATGCTGAGCTCGAGGGGGAGTCTGTCCACAGACCTGAATCTCCAGCAGGGGTAGAACTTCGACCTATACCAAGAGCACCCCGGGATATAGGAGATGAGATTAAAGAATTGCTTCATCTTCAGCCACCCCCTTTTCATGGGTCTACAGATGGTTCAGAGGCAGAATCCTTCTTGTTATGTTTGGAGAGATGTTATGGGTTGCGTCCTTTTGGGAGTAATGTAAGGGCTCGTTTTGCTATACACCTTTTGCGAGGACCAGCCTCCAAATGGTGGGATGAGGAGAAGGCTATGGGGGATATTGATATGGACACTCTCACTTGGGATACCTTCCTACAAAGGTTCAGAGAGAGATATTTATCAGAGCATTACAGGCAGCGAAAGATTGACGAGTTCCATGACTTACAGCAGAGGGGATTGACAGTAACACAGTATGAGAATAAGTTTTTAGAGCTCCTCCCTTATGTTGACTATATGAGAGATGAGAAGCTTCGGATTAACCGTTTCATTAGAGATCTTAATCCCTCGATTGCAGGACAGGTTCGCATGGCAGCACCAGTAGGCTTCAGAGCTACAGTGGAGAGGGCTCTTATTGCAGAGGATATACGCAATAAGGCTCAGGATACTCGTGATAGATCTCAGCGTCGGGGTACTACCCCCTTTCCACCTAGGTCACAGTGGAAGGGAAATCAGCGACACTCTTCAGGATCTTTTAGAGGCCCCCAGTCACAGCAGGATCAGAGGCAGAAGCCTCCACAGGGATACCAAGGCACTAAGCCCAAGCAGAGGCAGGCATAGGGTTCTCGTCAGGATCATAGATCACAAGCTTCTCATGCACCTCCAGCATGGACTCAGCAGCCCACTAGAGGTGGTTTTAGTGGATCTACTCAGACAGGGGGACACCAGCAGCCCCGATCTACAGGATTACAAACTCAGACCCGCGGACCTTGTTATTCTTGTGGTGGCATGGGTCACATTGCTAGGGATTGTCCACATAGACAGAGGGTAGCTGCATCTGAACCAACAGTGGGTGACATGGGACGTTCTCATAGGGTATTTGCAGCAATAGATGACAGACAGGCTGAGCATCAGGCTACCGTGATAGAGGCTACAGGTATTATTGGTGGTAGTAGTATATCTATATTGTTTGATCCAGGAGCTACTGATTCTTTTGTATCACCCTTAGTTGTGGAGCATTGTAGGCTGGTGGCAGTTAAGCAAGATGTTAGCTGGGATGTAGAGTTAGCCTCAGGTGCTAAGGTATTGGTTAGATCCATGGTCAGGAATTGCCCTATTCAAATTGGGGATATCACTACTTGTGCAGATCTACGTATCACCCCCTTAGGATCATATGATGTAGTCCTTGGTATGGATTGGCTATGTGCTCACCATGCCAAGGTGGATTGTAGGAAGAAGGAGGTGGATTGTAATGATGATCATGGTACACCTATAGTGATTTCAGGTGTTCAGAGACCTGTGTCCCTCCGCATGATCTCCGCTATGCAACTTAAGCGATGTATGAGAAAAGGGTGTCAGTTATATGCTATTACCATTAATGATCTTGAGGGAGAGGAGAATGGGCCATGTCTCGAGGATTACCCAGTGTTACAAGAGTTTAGAGATGTATTTCCTTCTAAATTACCGGGTATGCCTCCACCCAGGACAGTGGATTTCCATATTGATTTGGTTCCAGGGGCCCAACCAGTATCTAGAGCTCCATATAGGATGACTACTAATGAGCTCAATGAGCTCAAGATTCAGCTAGAAGAACTCTTGGAGAAGGGGCACATTCGTCCTAGTGTCTCACCATGGGGAGCACCAGTTGTCTTTGTCAAGAAGGATGGATCCTTGAGGTTGTGCATAGACTACCGTCAACTTAATAAGCTAACCATTAAGAACCGTTATCCACTTCCTAGAATTGATGACTTATTTGACCAGCTTCAAGGTGCTCGAGTGTTTTCCAAGATTGATCTGAAGTCAGGATATCACCAATTGAGGATTGTGGAGAGTGACATCCATAAGACTGCCTTTCGCACGAGATATGGGCATTATGAGTTTACAGTGGTTCCTTTTGGTCTCACTAATGCCCCATCTGTATTCATGAGCCCTATGAATGGAGTATTTCGTACATTCTTGGATAGATTTGTGGTGATATTCTTGGATGATATATTGGTCTATTCACGGAATGAACAGGAGCATGAAGAAAATTTGAGACAAGTCCTTCAATGCTTGAGAGATAATCAATTATACGCCAATTTGTCGAAGTGTTCTTTCTTCTGCACAGAGATCAGCTACCTAGGTCATGTGATATCAGGTGATGGGATCTCAGTTGACCCATCAAAGATTAGAGCCATTATAGACTGGCCAGCACCGACGACAGTTACAGAAGTCAGGAGCTTTATGGGGTTGGCTGGTTACTACAGGCGTTTTGTGGAGGGTTTCTCAAGGATAGCACATCCTATTACTTCTCTCCAGAGAAAAGGGAAGAAATTTGAGTGGATAGATAAATGTGAGAGAGCTTTTCAAGAGTTGAAGAAGGCCCTCACTAGTGCTCCTATTCTTGTAGTACCTGATCCCTCTACAGACTTTGTAGTGTGTACTGATGCGTCATTGGATGGGTTAGGGGCAGTACTCATGCAGAATGGGCAAGTTATAGCCTATGAGTCTAGGAAACTTAAGACTCATGAACTCAATTATCCTACCCATGATCTTGAGCTTGCAGCAGTAGTACATGCCTTGGTTAGATGGCGCCATTTCCTTTTGGGACACCATTTTGAACTCCACTCAGATCATCACAGCCTTCAGTATATTTTCTCTCAACCGAACCTTAATGCTCGGCAAAGGAGATGGATGGAGTTTTTATGTGAGTATGACTTTGATGTACACTACATCAAGGGGAAGGAGAATGTGGTTGCAGATGCCTTAAGTTGGAGACGCCATAAGTTGTCATCCATGGTCACCAGCACAGATTTGAGGGGGAGAATAATGCAACACTTACTAGAGGATGATTTTTATAGGGATGTGTGTCAGATGATTAGATCTCAGAGGCCTCTTCAGGGGAGGTTCTCCAACTATGTGTTAGAGTTTGATGGACTTCTACGTCACCGAGGGTGCATTTATGTACCTTCTACTGGAGGATTGCATGATTTTATTGTTCTTGAGGCTCATAGGGAACCTTATGCAGCACATCCAGGGGTTAGGAAGTTGCATGCAGACTTGAGACGACTCTTTCATTGGCCCGGCATGAGGATGCATATTGCAGGGATAGTTGCTAGATGCCTAGAGTGCCAGAGAGTTAAGGTAGAACATGGACATCCTGGTGGGTTACTTTATCCTCATGAGATTCCAGAGTGGAAGTGGGATGTTATTTCTATAGATTTTTTTGTGGATCTTCCTATGTCTTCTCATTGTCATGATGCCATCATGGTGACAGTTGACACATTGACCAAGGTGGCCCACTTCTCACCTATACGTAGCACTTTCACTGCTCCTACAGTAGCACAAGTATTCATGCGAGACATTGTGAGACTCCATGGCATTCCTCGCAAGATTATTTCTGATAGAGACTCTATATTTACCTCCTCCTTTTGGAGAGAGTTACAGGGAGCCCTAGGGACTAAGCTTAACTTGAGCACAGCATACCACCCTCAGACAGATGGGCAGACTGAGAGAGTTAACCAGGTATTAGAGGACATGTTGCGCATGTATGTGATGGATAATCAAGTTAAATGGGAGGAGTATTTGCATCTAGTAGAGTTTGCCTATAATAATGGGCACCATTCTTCTTTGGGCATGCCACCTTATCAGGCCCTATATGGCAGACCTTGCAGGACACCATTAAGTTGGGATAGGATTGAGGACAGGGTAACAGTTGGACCGCAGATTGTCAAGGAGATGGAGCAGCAAGTCTTGTTGATTAGGCAACATCTCAAGGAAGCTCAAGACCGACAAAAGAAGTATGCTAATGCCCATAGGACAGATCGAGCCTTTATGGTGGGAGATAGAGTATTTCTGAGAGTGCGTCCGCACAAGAGTCCAATCCATTTTGGAAAGGGCTCTAAGCTTGCTCCTCGATTTGTTGGGCCATTTGAGATTTTGGAGAGGATAGGACCAGTTGCCTATCGCTTAGCCTTGCCACCTAGCCTATCACGCATCCACGATGTTTTTCATGTCTCTTCCTTGAGGAAGTATATTTATGATGCATCTCATGTTATAGATTGGGATTTTATGCAGGTAGCACCAGATGGCCAGCTGTCCCTAGAGCCCATTCGCATATTGGCCCGCAGGACCCTTCAACTTCGAGGCAGAGAAGTGGACCAGGTTAAGGTCCAATGGGATTGCTATGATGAGGTCACAGCCACATGGGAGGACACGATGCAGATGAGACGTGACTACCCCTATCTATTTGATGAACTCCAAGAGGAAGTTCATGCCTAGAGGGGGAGGATGTCATGTCCCACACCGACCATCATAGCACTATTGACATTTTGTTTCTTTTGGACTTTGATAGTTAGACTCTAGATGACACATTATTACCCCCCATGGACATTGATATTTTGATCCTTAGACTATTTGATTTCATGTTATGTTATTGGGACATTGATACCTATATCATTAGGCTATATGATGATTCCTTATGATGTTACTAGGACACTAATATTCTAAGTAGTTTTTATGATGTTATTCAGATATGCTTACTTACCTTCTTGATGATCCATATGTCATGATTAAAGCTTATGTTATACTCAAGTGAATGTTTGATTTTTGAATTGTGGTCTCCATATGGTGCTAGATTATCATGTCTTAGCATATTTAGAGTAACATTAAGAATTCATGTATCATTTGAATAAACTAGAATTGTATACTTATATTATATTTGATGCATTGCTTAAGGTAGATTAATTCCATAATTTTCTATAAGAATAAATGATCATAATTTTTTTACTATCTAGATTAGAGAATTGCTACAAATGTGAAGTGTGTAATGTGATATGAATGGAAATACATATTTCATATTAGTTGTGTTATTCATTGATGATAGAATCTATGTGATTTATATTTACATTATCATTTTATCACCTTATTCTTGGACTACTGATATTTGCAATAAGTATGCAGGAAAGAAGCCCATGGATTTATGGAGAACCTTGCTAAGTGTTTGGAAAAACCAAGGTTAACCCTAAGGAGGGTATAACCTTTTTACCCTTGTATTTTATTTGTAAAACCAATTTGTGTGTATTATTGTGATTCTATAAAAGTAAATTAGTTTTTCTTCATGGCTTGCCAAGTGTGTTGTGTGTATTGTGGTGTCACTTGACACATGTTCTCCTTTGTAGCATGCTTAGTGGGATGGTAGGTGGTTGAGTGAACCAAGGAGTGGTTTGGTAGGATTTATTTTCCCTAGGTGTATTTATGGGTCCAGGAGGGATTCTTTCCATGCTAGGTCGAATGAACACCTTTTGTGAATTTCTAGGAGGTTTACACCATCCCTAGGGGTAGTTTGAGGTCTTATTTTAAAGCCCATATGATATATCTAGGGGGTAGGGGTATTTTAAAGTATTATAAGCTTCCCTAGGCATTGAAAAGAGCACCCAAAAATTGTGGATTCCCAAGTTGGCCGAGTTTGGAAACTTAAGCATCAAAAGAAAACATCCTTTAGGGAGAGTTCTTGGGGGAGAATTTTTGGATAGATCTAGAAAAATAATCTAAGTGGGGTAAATTTTAGAAAAGGGAAAAACAAGGAGAAGAAGATAGCTTAGGAGGAGGATTGCTGGTAAAAAGAGAGGGAGCTCAAATTTGCTTGGAAACCAGGTTGGTAACCTTATGTACCCTTGCTACGAAAGTTTGTTGTTAAGTAGATTATTTTTATTGTGTTATGCATGTGAGTTTTCTGTAATGTAGTTGTAATATGGTGTGTTGTAATGTTGTGTTGTGTAAGGTTGAGGGATCATGTTTCATTTTTGGTGTATGTGTGTATTGTGATTTACCTTGTGTTGTGAATTCATGTGTTCTTGTTGCAGTTTTCTGTTTTGGGTGTGACAAGGTGAGTCTCATCTCTTGGGAGGGACAGAGAGCCTTGTGAGGGTAAGGGGTACATAGGGAATGTGTTGGGTGAGAGTCTCTCCTAGTGTAGGAGAGGGATGCCATATGGGTGTTATGGGCCCCATATGCCACCTTGCTGGAGTTATAAGTATTGTAAAGATGCCATGTGAGGGCATGTATGTGGTATTGGGTTGCCTTGTGAAGGCATGTGTATGAAATGTATAGCCTAATGAAGGCATAGTTGCAGGTGGAGTCTCCCCAACATTCAATTTCCACCCTTACCCCTTGAGATCGATCTACATGTGATCCTAAGTGGTCTACCTTGGTTGGGAATTTTTGTGGTTTTATTTGTCAACTGTAAAATGTGTGAATAGTTTTGTAATGTGAGCATTGTGTTGTAAATGGTTGTTAGTAATGTATGTCCACCTAGTCAAGGTTCTCCCTGCTCGGGGGTGGCCTTTAAAAGGCCTAAGGTTGGGAGGAGAGTACCATGGGCTTGTTTGTGTGTGTTGTACTACAGGTTGTGATCTATGGATTGAAGACTTGAAGAGAAGAAGGATGTTGTCTTATTTTCATGTGCAACAAAAACATACTTCCAAGTGAATTCTTATTGTATTAGGGAGAGTCACCCTTGGGTAACTCCCAATCTTGTGTTTTATGACAGCTTGTAAGCTGGAAAATTGTATAAGTGGACTTTATAAGTGGATTGTATAAGTGGACTGTACTTGTTGATATGTTGCTACATTCAGTGATTAAAGAAATTTATATATCATGCACTATCCTATAGTATATAGAAATGAGTAAAGTTGTTATGCTTTTGTTTCTAAAATGATTCTAAGAGAAAATGTGTGTCTCCATTTGAAATTGATACATTTGGTTATAAAGACATTTTGTTAGAATTTCAAATAATGTTCTGGTTGGAAGGAACTAAAGTGGTTAGTGAAGTTAGTTAAATGTATAGTAAGAATGTACATCAATATTGTAGATCAAGGAAAATAAATATAACAAATAAAATAAAATAAAAATGCTTTCATTGAAAAAGAAAAATATATTTATATTTGCTGGTTCCTTTGACTGTAATATTGGTGCACTACAGTTTAATAAGGTTGGCTCCTCATAGGGCTCACTTTATAAGAGTAAAAAGTTATTTCATGTTACTATTGGTTTTTCCAAATTGGGTTTTTTTCATAAGATTCTTGTGTGAAAATGTGTGATTGATTTTGTGGCATTGCATGTTTACATTTTTGAAAATTTATTTTGACCTAGGACAACAATAAGAAAATGTTTAAGATATTGAATGATCAATGCATAAATAAGTATAAGTTGAAGTTCTAAAAAGTTTTATTTGTACATTTGGACCTTGGATAACTTATTCAGCCCACTCTCAGTTATTCTAAAGTTTCCCAACAAATTTACCAAAAATTGTGAAGCCTACTAATGTTGTATGCAAGGAGTTTATAATAGCTAACTAGAAGACATGTTCTTTTTGTAGCAAGAAGTATTCTACAATAGAAAAGTTGAGGATTATTCACATAGATCTAAGTGGTATCACAAAGAAAAGAGGATTCTAAAATGAAAGGTACTTTATAATTATTGTTGATGACTTTACTAGGATGTTGTGGGTAGCATTCTTCGAGAAAAATCTAAAGAATTTGACAAGTTTAAGTTGTTTAGGAATAGAGTTGAGAATGTGTCTAGATTGAAGATTAAATGTTTAAGATTAGATAGAGGTGCAGAATTTACCTTGAATGAGTTTAATACTTTTTTAAAAATGAATGGTACTAAGAGAAAGTTATCAGCCCCTAAGAATCCTAAGTAGAATGGTATAGCTAAGAGATGAAATAAGTATGTAAGAGAAGCAACAAGAGGGATGATGTTTGAGAGTTACATATCAAACACATTTTGGAGATAAGTAGTTAATATAGTAGTATATACAATGAGCAGAGTGCAAATTAGAAAAGGTACAAACAATATACCTTATGAAATATGGTTAATTTGGACATGCACCATTAGTGAAGTATTTTAGAATTTTTTGAAGAAAATGTTATATCAAAATAGTTCATGGAAATGGTAAGATTGATGCAACAACTAATGAAGGTATGTTTATTGGCTATTCATTAAAATGAAAAGATTATAGTTTTTTTAATTAGAGGGTTAAGACTATTTTTGAGATTGCAAATGTAAAAGTGGATGAAAAGTTTGGAGTTCAAGAGAATTCTTCATCATAATTTTGATGATTAGGAAGCTCATCCTAAGCCTATCCAAGAAAATTTTGAGACTTTTTATTAGACTAAAAATGATTTGGAGAATGATATTCAAGTTGTGGAAAAAAGAGAGGAACTAATACCTGAACTTGGACTAGAAATAATAGTTTAGATAGTGACACCAACACCAAATAAAAATTTGACAAAGAATCACCCTACTAATTAGATTATTGGAAGCAAAGACAGAGGATTTATGACAATAAATAGTTGTTGGAAGTTTATTGGGAAAATCACATACTAAGGGGGGAGGGGGTGTGTGAATTGGGATCTATAAAACTTTTATCCTTCAAAACAACTTTACTATATTCACCACATTCACCATCTCATATCTAGCTTATGCATAACATAAATTTAAATATAAAATGGTGAAGTAAATATAACTATCAATCACATCCATGACATGTAAACACATAACAAAAAATATTTTGGTTATCCAAAATCTCTCCAAGGTGAAGGTAAAACTTGGGTGGGATGACACCTAGAAATCTCCACCACTGCAGTAACAAAGTTAGCCTATTAGGACTACAAATTTGATCACTTTTGATGATCTACCTTGTAAGGGGTATGCCATGTTAAGAGTTATATAAGAATATTAGGTCTACCTTGACTAAAGTATTTAACACTTATAATGAAGTAAGGACTCAGTTAAAAGATTTACAAAGGTCTATTAAAATGACTATGTTAAGAGATTTGCCCTGAGTCAATCTGTCAAAACTAATTTTTTACCTAGTCCTTCTATAAGTACTTACAATTTCTAATTATAGATATACTCTTTCTAATAATTGGTTTAAACTCTAATATAATATGCATTTACTTCATCCTTCACTATTTCAATAGGTCACTAAACTTTGTTACTTTACAAATCTTGCATGTAGCCTCCAAAACTTAACTCCTTCACATAATAATCTGCATCCTTCATCCCCTTTATTCATCATATCAAAATAACGTTTGAATATACCATTTAAAATGCATCTATATGTTTCTCATTTTGATTCTTTATTTGATTGGTTGCTCATCCCTCATAAGGATTGATGATCCATGTCAAAATGTGTAACAACCTTTGTGACCAACTTTACAATCATTAAATGGTGTTTACATGTTAGATAAAAAATTGTTTACCTCAAAGTTTGTTCCATTTCATAAATTTTTGTTCACTTTGTGTTACTTGGCATATACTACCTCTAATTCTTGCTTGTAACTATTCTTTCTATTATTTCTTAGCCTTAACTTACTCAAATCCTTCTCTATGACTCGACATCTATGTGCTCTATCTTCTCAGAATTAACTATACTCAGCTTATATGGAAGTACTTAATGACCAAATACTTTCTCAACTCATCTAAAGATAAGATTATTGCATGACGTAAGACACACTTAGTTTCCACTAACTAAGAAAATTACAAGATCTTTTCTAACTGGCAAAGGGCCAAAGACTGAGGGATAAAAAAATGGGCTCTTGGCCTTTTGGTGAAGCCGAATGTTTTTAATGAGCCCACTAGAGATTAAATCCTATCGAGTGCAAGGTTCCAATATCTAGAAAGGGTAATATTGGAATGGTTTCTAGGATGAATATAATGGAATGTATACTTTTAGTATACTTGACTCTTAGCCAAAAAGATTCAGTTCAAAGGTTTCCACTTAGAAGAGAAGATTGGAAAGGACCTTTCATCACTTTAATTCAAGTAGAGTGGTACTCATGCTTCTAGATAGCGTTTTACCAATACTTAACTAACACTCAATAATAGATGCGAATACTAAAATTTAACATTACATTATATAATGTATGCTTACCCTAGTGTTTTCATTAATGCATACAACTTGATATCAAACTTTTGATTATATTTACGTTCCACGATAAAGCATCTGAGTATCCAAGTTGTAGGGTATGAAACTAACACTCAATAATAGATGTGAACACTGAAATTTAACATTACATTATATAATGTATGCTTACCCTAGTGTTTTCATTAATGCATACAACTTGATATCAATTTTTTGATTATATTTACATTCCACGATAAAGCATCTCAGTATCCAAGTCGTAGGTATGCCTCACTTGTTAATTGACCATCAAAATGTGCTTAAATCCAATTGTCACTCTATTGAAGTTGTAATGCGATAGTATTTGTTTCATTCTTAATTACCACAATAATCAACCATGGAGATCACTTTTTTTTTAAAATGATGATCTTACATCAATGGGTCGATATCTAGGTACATAATTTTTATTAGTTAAATTATGGCCCATGATAATTGATCTCTAGAACATTAGTTTGATCTCAGAACTCTTATCAATTTGCGTAGCTATAACATTGCCATAATAAATATCATTCAGATTAGATATTCAACATTTGACACCCTAATATAAAGGGCATTTGGATTGGATGGTTAGCATTCGACACCCTAAGATAAAGGGAGGAATGAAAAATGGTGAATAACTTATCACCAAGTTGTCACAAAAATCAAATAGATCTTATTGGTGAAAGATCAACCAATAACTTTTGGTGACGTGTTTGGTGACCAAGAAGAAGAATTTTTCCTGTCTACAATGCTAAACATAAATAGCCTATTGGGACAATCAACCTTGCAAACTTAAAGCAATTCATTTCTTTTTCCATGCAAGACAATGATGAGATCCCCTAATTTCTCAATAGCTCCCTCACTGAAAATGCTTTATAATGATGTAACAATCAAAACATTAAGATAATTGCTCTTGATGCCACAATAAGCATCACAAAATGAAGTGTCTTTCATATTAAGCCTTCTTACGTATACTATTTTCCCTATATAGTGGTTCATACATTGATATTGTATGAGTTTGCATTTGTTTTCATTTTGTTGGTAGCGAATTTTACAATTGGGGCAAAAAAGTCAAATGTAGCATGGGGCATCTTCCCTTTGGCCATTCAGGTTCTAGTTGCCAAACCTTGTGAGCATTTGTAGCAATGTTGGAGTGAGTTTGAAATTAGGTCTAATAAAAAAAAAACATGAAGATAAATTAAGGATGATTTTATTCTTAGTTCAAAGGTTGTTTGTGTTAGGGATGTCACTAAAAAATTTCATTTCATTTCTAATCAATTTTCTATGATACACATACTATTTTTGTTTCAGTGTTGACTTATGATTTCTGTTCTCTATTGTGTTTAAAGAATTTCTCATTAATGCAAGTGTTATCAATTATTTGTTAATGGGTTTGAAGGAGATGAGCTTTGTTGGTCTCCTACACCTTGCAGATAATATAATACCTTTTCCCTTAAATATATATATTTCTTGTCACGTAATTTAATAAAATTGGGAAATGCCTACTCCATAATTAAACTATCCAAAAATCACGCATTTATAGTATAAAATTTGAACATTTAGTTTTGACCTCAATTTTTTCAAGACATTCAATTTGCAAGAACTTTAGTTGACTTCAATTATACAACTCAGTTATATCATTTGAGTAAGTAGGTGTTGGAACTTAATTCCTCAATAAATTGCAACAAGGGATTGTGTTAATTAAACATATACTAATTTACCAACTTATTTAATTATTTGCCTCATTAAAAAAAGATTGGACTTTTACCTTTTTCTTTATCTACTGAAATGTTGAATCAATATTTCACTACTTAAACATTTTCTAGTTGTTTAATTATTTTCTTTAGTAAATAAAATTTGACCACACCTTTTGCTTCTTTGCTAAAACACTAAATTGATCATGAATCCTTCTTGATTTGTGATTTTAATGTAATGATTAGCTATTAGGGTTATTTTTGTTAATATGTTGGTGTCTTTTGATTCACCTCATTGTGTTATGTCCTCTCTTTTTGCCTAAGCTTTAAGTCTAACTAGTTATTATTATTGATCAAATGACTCATTCCATTCATTTGCAAAATTGAATTCACATTCAAATTCTTATATAATCAACCAATATAGAGTAACTCAGTCACAATGATGACTGATTTAATCTTCCTTGTATATGACTAAGTGTTTGATACTAATAGACAAAAAAACCTAGAGAAAACAACAATATTCTCCCTTAACATTAGGGGAAAAAACACTTTTCCATGATTACATCCTTACTATACAAAAAAAATACTGCTCCCCCTAATCCTCTAACTTGAATCTTATAGAACTTCAAAACTTTCTTTTACAATGTAAAATACAATACATATATTAAATGACTCAAATAGGCTGATGTTGCTTGTCATTCCTTTCTCTAAATTATAAGTTCTACAAATTATTCACTCTGCATTATTCAATTTATTTCTCATATCTCCCCCTTTATGTTTCTTCACTTCTTCCATATCTATCCCACTTGTTTTTAACACTTATGTTTGCTTCTAGGTTTGAGTAGGGGAAATCAAACCATATTTGTCAATGAATGGTTTATGTTTTTGAATGATCATGGAAAGAGCATGATCCTATGTGGTTCTCATTTATTGAAACACTTGAACCTTTACATCCAAATTGGTTGCTAAGTCAATTAAGATATTAACAATAGAAAGACTTTGATCTCTTTGAACTAAATCCTTTGTTGAAGCCAACTCATGTTGTGCAACCTCTAAGTGAGGTATCAACATGGATTGTATGGAGATAAGCTTGGTCCTCATTCCTCTATCTATTGTACATGGCTCAACAAATTTCCCTTGTGCAAATAATAATCTATTGTAGTGCATTGAGCTTAATCCAGTTCCAAGAGATAATGTTTCTTGATAATTTCATATAAGCTTGAATCCTTTGAATGTTTTCCTAAAATTCATTTGTAAATCTCTGCATGTCACAAAGAATATTGTATAGATTCTATATTTTCTGAAAAAGTTCTTCAATATTTTGGACAAGTGTCATCAATTCAACTTTCCTTAATACAATTATAGTAGAAACTCTCACTATTACTTTATTTTCAAAATTCTTTTTAGACCAAGACATTCATTTTCCATTTTGTTCAATATCCTTAGTGTTGACTTTTTCATCCATTTGCACTAACTGAGAGATAATGGGGGCCTATTCATCAATGTTCTATATATCAAAGGCATCAACAAATATATCTTTGATATCATGCAACACATTTTCTTTTGTTCTCTCCTTAATTCTTCTTGTCTTTTTCTTTCTTGCTAAAATATCTTGCAAGATGATAGTCTACTCAAATCTGAGATTGTTTGGATCCCATTTTGGTAATTTAATAACTTCATATAGAGTAACAGTATTACTTAAAGAACTAACCTTTTTATTCTTTCATTTTCTCTTCTTAGGAGTGTTGTTTCTGTATACTGCTAGAGTCGTGTTGGAAATATTACAACAAACTAAGTTACTGAGAGGGGAGGGTTGAATCAGTAACTTCTAAAATTTTTATCCCAATTAGAAATTAATCCTTTACATGAATTTTCATCTAACTTCATGCATGAGAAACTGAAAAATATGAAAGCATACACAAAACTTTAACACAAGTTTTTGTGACTTGGAGACCTTCCAAATAGAAAGTAAAAGTAGGGTGGGATTATACCCACAAACTTTAGTACTATAGTATAAATTTGGCCTGTTAAGGCTTACAATGATCACTTCTAATGATCTACCCTATTAGGAGCAATAAGGACTACTAGGTCCACCTTAAAAAAGGATTTACATACATACAATGAAGTATGCACTCGATAAAGAGATTTACATAAGACTATTAGGTCTACCTTAAAAGGATTTGACTAATCCACCTATTAGGATGAAACAATAGTTGATCTTTGATCTACAACTTGGTTTACTAAATGAGATTTTTTTAAGTGTACAAATCACCTTGTTGTGATAGATGAATCTTTGCTACTCCTTATACTATTGTAGCCTATTTTAATTCACTCTTTTGCTCTTCTCTGATGATTACATTACTTATCCATGATGATTTTGATGTGACACAATATATATATATATATAATGTATTGTATCACGTCATATCAATCCAGTTACATAATTTAAAAGACAACCACAATACAAGTTTACATAAATATTACAAAGTCGGCCAAAGTGTAGAAACTCAAGCTCTAAAGATTGACTTGGTAAGGTTTTGATAGTTGGCATCCACTATCAATGCTTAGCATCATCATGCACTTAGTAGATATAGAAGCATGGTCCATATTGATCACTTCCAAGTAGTCTTAAACTTGGTCTGCACTAGTGACTCAGTGAATAATGTGAAACTCAACATATAAACTAAATCACTTGATTCACACTACGTATCTTGGTAAACACTATCACCTCGAGCTCGATATAAATTGAGTCTCTTGGTTAACACTAAGTATCTCATTCAACACTAAACTCACATCGCATCAACTACAAACTTGGTAAATATTGCACAACTCAATTTAAATTGGTAAACTTGACATGCACTAAAATGCTTGATTTGCACTACTGATCTTCAACTTTGTAGTAACTACTTGGTTCAAAATGAAATCTATCCATAGGATTTAGTAGCAACTAAAATGCTTGGTTAACACTATTAAATGTACAATATGCTTAGTATGAACTCACAATCTCAATAAGTGTATGTTACTAATAACAAACATGACTAGAATGTCAACAATCTCCCCCTTTGGCATTAGTGACAAAAACACTTATTAGTCAAAACTCGACATATAAACTGAATGACTTGATTCACACTATGTATCTTGGTAAACACTATCACCTCAAGCTCAATATAAATTGAGTCTCTTGGTTAACACTAAGTAGCTCATTTAAGACTAAACTCACATCACATCAACTACAAACTTGGTAAACATTGCACAACTCAGTTTAAATTAGTAAACTCGACATGTACTAAAATGCTTGATTTGCACTACTGATCTTCAACTCTATAGTCACTACTTGGTTCAAAATGAAATCTATCCATAGGATTTAGTAGCAACTAAAATGCTTGGTGAACACTGTTAAATTTACAATATAATGTGAAACTCGACATATAAACTGAATCACTTGATTCACACTACGTATCTTGGTAAACACTATCACCTCAAGCTCGATATAAATTGAGTCTCTTGGTTAACACTAAGTAGCTCATTCAACACTAAACTCACATCACATCAACTACAAACTTGGTAAACATTGAACAACTCAGTTTAAATTGGTAAAATCGACATGCACTAAAATGTTTGATTTGCACTACTGATCTTCAACTCTGTAGTAACTACTTGGTTCAAAATGAAATCTATCCATAGGATTTAGTAGCAACTAAAATGCTTGGTTAACACTATTAAATGTACAATATGCTCAGTATGAACTCACAATCTCAATAAGTGTATGTTACTAATAACAAACATGACTAGAATGTCAACAATTTCCCCCTTTGGCATTAGTGAAAAAAACACTTATTAGTCAAAACTAAATTATCTATCACCTTATATCTCCAAGTCGGTAGAGTATATTTTTTTTGAGATTTTTCAAAAAAAAAATTGTAAATGGTACATTTTTGTACATGGTAATGCTCCTCCATAGTATAATATACAATATACTATATATGCAATATACATTTGCTTTACACTTTTCTTTCAATCTTCTCTCCCTATCTTTTTACATCTTTCTCCTCATGAATTCTATAGTTTCTCCCCCTTTTTGACATTAATGCCAAATATTTATACTTTATGTATTTACAATTGTTGACATTCCAATCATGTTTGTTATTAGTGTCATACTCATCTTCAGATTGTGAGTTCATACTGAGCATATTGTACAGTTAATAGTGTTAACCAAGAATTTGAGTTGCTACCAAGTCCTATGGTTGCTACAAAGTCCTATGGATAGATTTTAATTTAACCCAAGTATTTACTATAGAGTTGAAGATCAATAGTGTAAACTAAGCATTTTAATGTATGCCAAGTTTATCAATGTAAACCGATTTGTGCATTGTTTACCAAGTTCATAGTTGATGTAATGCGAGTCTAGTGTTGACCAAGCTTCTTAGTGTTAACCAAGAGACTCAGTTTATATTGAGCTCAAGGTGATAGTGTTTACCAAGCTATGCAGTGTGAATCAAGTGATTCAGTTTATATCTTGAGTTTCACAGTATTCACTAAGTCACCAATGCAAATTGAGTTCAAGACTACTTGGAAGTGATTAGTATGGACCAAGCTTCTATGTCTATTGAGTGCATGACAATTCTGAGCATTGACACTAGATGTTGAGTATCAAAACCTCATCAAGTCAGTCTTTAGCACCCGAGTTTCTACACTTTGGCCAACTTTGTAATATTTGTGTAAACTTGTATTGTGGCCAACTTTATAATTATTTGATTAGATTGATATATGCAATGTAAATAAAAATCATCATGGATAATTAATTTAAACATTAGAGAAGAGTAGAAGAGAGAATTAGAAAAGTCTACAG
This sequence comes from Cupressus sempervirens, assembly GCA_028749045.1. Taxonomy (NCBI): domain Eukaryota; kingdom Viridiplantae; phylum Streptophyta; class Pinopsida; order Cupressales; family Cupressaceae; genus Cupressus; species Cupressus sempervirens. Next base: position 105,110,210 of record CM053783.1, read on the forward strand.
AAGTATAAGGAGTAGCAAAGATTCAACTATCACAACAAGGTGATTTTTACACTCAGAGGAATCTCATTCAACAAAACAAGTTGCAAATCAAATATTAGCTACTATTTCATCCTAATAGGTGTATTAGTCAAATACTTTAACAAGGTAGACCTAATAGTCTTATGTAAATCTCTTTTCCTCATGTGATGTTTTACACAATTCATTCCAATGTGTCCAAATTCTCCACAATAATGACATCTGCACCAAGTGTTATAGTCCCAAACAAATATAGCTTTCACAATTTATTCTATTGGATCCAATAACTTGGTTTTACATTCTAATGACTTGTACCCATGCTTCTTACATTTGTGACATTTTCCTTCAAATCTTGGTTTCTCTTTGCATTCATTTTCTCTATGACCATGTTGATTACAATTTTAGCATTTTCTATTAAATTTTGCTTTCCCATTGCTACAACACTTTTTTTAAGTATGACCTATCTTACCACAGTGACTGCAAGTGGATTTTTGGTTCCTCTTAGCTCTTGCTTGGATGATTCTCCTTCTTCTGTATATCTAATTCTTGCTTTTCCTTTTTGTCTAAAATGGCTCTACTCATTCAATTGATTCATGTTTTCTTGGGATTTCAACACTCTTTGATTGGTTTGCCTTTCAATGTTTAGATCATTCTACAATCTTTCATTTTCTAATCTTAGGTTCATGATTTCTTCATTTGCATTGGTGAGTTGATCAATGAAGTCTACTTGCTAAAGGGATAGGTGTTGCATTTCATTGTTCTTTCCTTCTATCTCTTATCTTATCTTGTTTTTCTCTTCCATGACTTCACACAATCTCATTGACTAAATTTCTTGCATTCTTCTTAGTTTTCTTACTTCTTCTTAAAGAGTATTATTCTTTTTTAGTAGTTCTTTGATTTCTTCATCAGCTTCATCTGAATTGCTTGAATAGATGTCTTGAATTCTTTCTTCAATGTAGAGTGAATCATTCATTTGGATTGCAAGATATTTTCTTCTTTTCAAAGATTGGGAGAGTTGCTCCTTTTCTTTCTTAAGTTGTCCAATGGCTAATTCCAAGTATAGCTTCTCATTGTCAATAGTTTTGTCAAGTCTACATACCTCCATTGTCTTTGATCTTCCCTCAAGCTATTAAATTTTTTTACTAAGAACCACAATCCTTTGATACCAATTGTTGGAAATAATATGACAAGCTAAGTTATTGAGAGGGGAGGGGTGAATTAGAAACTTCTAAAACTTTTATCCCAATTAGCAATTAATCCTTTATATGAATTATGATCTAACTTCATGCATGAGAAACTGAAAAACATGAAAGCATACATAACACTTTAACACAAGATTTGGTGACCCAAAATCCTTCCAAATAGAAAGTAAAATTGGGGTGGGGATGATACCCACAAGCTTTAGTACTCTAGTATAAAGTTGGCCTATTAAGGCTTACAATAATCACTCTTGATGATCTGCCCTATTCGGAGCAATAAGGATTGTTAGGTCCACCTTGCAAAAGGATTTACAAATATACAGTGAAGTATGCACTCGGTAAAGAGATTTACATAAGACTATTAGGTCTACCTTGTTGAAGGATTTGACTGATCCACCTATTATGATGAAATAATTATTGATCTCTAATCTATAACTTGGTTTGTTGAATGACATTCCTCTGAGTGTAAAAATCACCTTGTTGTGATAGATGAATCTTTGCTGCTCCTTATACTGTTACAGCCTTTTGTAATTCACTCTTCTCCTCTTCTCTGATGATTACATTACTTATCCATGATGATTTTGATGTGATATAATACATTACATATATCAATCCAATTATAAAATTACAAATTTGGCCACAATACAAGTTTACACAAATATTACAAAGTTGGCCAAAGTGTAGAAACTCAGGCTCTATAGACTGACTCAGTGCAGTTTCGATACTCAAAATCTACTATCAATGCTCAACATCATCATGCACTCAATAGACATAGAAGCTTGGTCCATATTGATCACTTCCAAATAGTCTTGAACTCGATCTACATTAGTGACTCAGAGAATACTGTGAAACTCAACATATAAACTAAATCACTTGATTTACAATGCATAGCTTGGTAAACACTATCACCTCAAGCTCAGTATAAATTGAGTCTCTTGGTTAACAATCAGTAGCTCAATCAACACTAGACTTGCATCAAATCAACTACAAACTTGGTAAACACTTCACAACTCAGTTTACACTATAAAATCAACATACACTAAAATACTTGGTTTACACTACTGATCTTCAACTCTATAGTAACTGATTGGTTCAAACTGAAATCTACCCATAGGACTTGGTAGCAATTGTAGGACTCAGTAGCAACTAAAATTTTTGGTTAACACTTTTAACTGTACAATATGCTCCATATGAACTCACAATCTAAATAAGTGTATGTCACTAATAACAAACATTACTGGAATGTCAACAATCTCCCACTTTGGCATTAGTGACAAAAACACTTATCAGTCAAAACTAAATTATCCATAACCTTATATCTCCAACTCAGTAGAGTATACTATTTTTGAGATTTTTCAAATTTTATTTTGTAAATGGTACATTTTCTATACAGGGTAATGCTTCTCCATAGTATAATATATAGTATACTATACATACAATATACATTTTCTTTACACTGTTCTTTAAATCTTCTCCCCTTATCCTTTTACATCTTTCTCCTCATGACTTCTATAGTTTCTCCCCCTTTATATCGTCTTATATCTTCTCCCCCTTTTGAAATTAATGCCAAAGATTTATACTATATGTATTTACACAGTAATGCCAAAATAAGATAAGAAGTCTGAATGTACCTTTAGTATGATTTCCAAAGTCTTGTCCCAATTCTCTTGCAAGACCTTGCATGTGTGCAATGCCACCTACACTTTTTCTGATAATTCAATCATATGGTTTGTAATAGAGGGATTATTGTCATGGATGAGGGTTTTTGAATATGTAATATGCTTCTATAGTGCATCCATGTTAGGGAGACTCATATGTTTAATATCTACCAAAGTTGATATGATTCTAGCTTCTTCTCTAAGTAGTTCTACATGTATATCTATCAAAAATTTGATCCTTTTGAAATGGGTAGAGCTTGAACTTAGGTCAATCTACATTTACTAAGAACTTTCCTTAAGATCTTCATCAATCTTAAATAATTTATCTTTTATTTCCTTTGAAAAACTTGAAATATCACATAATTTACCAAAAAGTAAAATTAATTAGTACAAGAAGTTTCTAGAGAACTCAAAATAGTAGATAACTCTACTTGGTAAATGGTGATCTTTTGAGAAATAAGTTCTAAGACCCTATTCTCAAACTTTTTCTCTGCTTTCTACAATAACTTTTCTTGTCCATTTCAATCTTCATTATACTTCTGGACTACTTCTGCCAACTAATAAAAAACTAGTTAAGAAGAATCAACCTCTACACCTAAAGCCTCTACCAAAATATACTTGCCATCCTTAATGATTTTAAATTCTATCTCTTTCTTCTCTTAGCCTCTATTGCTTGGCTTTCTTTTGGAGTAATTCTCTGAAGGTCTGCATTTGATCAAGATTGAGTTTTGAAATATCCCAATTAGGAATCACAATTTCCTCATCAAGGTCTACATCCTCCAACTTTTCTTTACCTTTACCCAAAAATTTTGTGCTTGGTTAAGGCTTGGTCTAAACTTTCCTTACATGTATTTCTTCTGTACTTGAAATGGAAACAATAGTTGAAATAGTAGGGCCTGTTACAAAAATTGATACTGCACATATTGTAGAAATACTAGTGGTACAAATACCTATTGGTGTATGTCACTAATAACAAACATGACTGAAATGTCAACAAGTTAGAGTAGGTGAGGGGGTTTCACCACTTGGTCTACCATGTATTTCAATGCTAAATATAGAAATAGTTGCACTTGACACTGTCTATGAGTCTTTGCAATTTTCATGTTCTTTTTCCTTTTCCTTCTCTTTCTATTTAGTCTTCTCTCTACTAGAGATCCTAAGACATGTGGTCCTTCTTGACATGTAGTAGAATTTTATACATTTGATTCCTGTTGTAGTTCCTTTTTTTCTTGCTTCTCCTTTTTTGACTCTGTAGCATCTATTATGAATATTTTAGTTTGAGAAGCATGTTGTTATCTTTTCCAATCTATTTTATTTTTTCACTAAAATCAACAACTTGGACTTTTATTTCTCATTCCTTAGGATAAGAGTGTCAGGTGTACTATCATGAATAGGTGATACATTTCTTTGTAGGGTCAACACACCATAATCTTCTTCATCACTTTGAAAATCCTCAATAGTTATTGTATCTATTTATTTCTCACGTTCATCTTCTTTGCTAATATTGTCAACCTCTTTTGTATTTTGTCCATAATAATTTATTTTGTTGTACAATAGCCTCAAATTTATTTTTCAAAATCATAAATGCTCTATATTTAGGAATGAATATAGTCCTATGCTTCTCAAAAAATGTTATCTTTTTCTTATTTGTTAGATCAAGCATAATTTTGGCCAATGTGCCTTCCCTTATTTTCTTCTTAATTTTTGTTGCATGTTGCCACTTACCATCAATTATATTATACAAGTCACTAGGAATCTTGCTTCCTATATATGAAGGTTTCAAATTGAATTTTTCCACCATGTCTAATATGGCTTCCTCTACTCTTGACTTATCAGTATCACTCATTTTATCATACTTTACAAATTTATTTTTTTATAATCCTACAAAGATTATGATGTTTTCATATACCTTGTCAAAAATTTTAGGCTTCGTATGCATAGTGACTTGGTGGTGACCAGGCTCATCATATTTAGTTCTCTCTGCATCATCCTCTTTAGTATATTTTTCCTTTATCAACCTTCTTCTCTTTGGATGACTCTTAGTGATTGGAATTTTTCTCTTATTCACACTTGTGCCACTTGAAATTTTAGTAGGTTTTGTAATATTTACAACTCCTTTCTTTAATGGTGGCTCAACACTAATTGTTGTCGCTACCCTAGCTATGGGTTTTGGTGGTGTAGGAGGAGAGAGGTGATTAGTTGTTACCTTCTTTTTATCCTTCCTCACCTTAGGCTCAATGATTTTTGTTGATTTATTCTTCTTTTCTAGTGTGGTGACAAGTGCTAGGGCTTTTCCCTATTTCTCTATACTTTCTTCCTCTTCCTCTACATCATTTTCATTGTCCTAATCTTCTCCAAGACCTTGTGTATGAATCATGTTAACCACTTTTAGGAGCTCATCTCTTATTAAACATAGATTTGTAAAACTTTTTTACAATAGTACCAATTTAAAAAAATTAGGGCAAGAAATTTTTGTTAGAAACCTTAAATAATAAAGAAGAAGTTTTATCCTTCTTTTATTTTAGAACCTTTCATTTTAGCATTTTATTTTGATAAAGGATGATCTTATTAAAATAATTATACCAAATATTTTAATGTTTTATTTTATCCCTTTGTCTCAAGAATTAATTAGATATGATCCTTCCAGATCTCAAAGTCTCAATGGTTTTTCCTATAGTGAACCCTTGATGCAGTCTATTTCCATAACCTTTGGGTCTAAGTTGAATCAAGGGTCATCACATTAACATTGAAAGGAAATGTACAAGTTTTAAGCTTAGAAATAATGTGATGTGTGGCCACATGTTTAGTGGGGCCATCAAAATATAGCACTCAAAAGTTGATGAGAGCCATCAAATTTCAATAAGATCAATGGTTTTCATGTTGTTGTTGAAAGAAAATGAGCGAGCTTTAATTATAGAAACATTGTTAGAAAGTAAAGTCCACCAATATAACTAAGAGAGGGGTGAATCAATTACCCAACTATAATGATAATTATCAACCTTGTTATTCCTTAACCATATTAGAAACCATAAACAAGATACTCACACACAATAACACCAAACATGTTAACTAGGGAGACCCTTGATGAGAGGGAAAACCCTAGTGGGGATAGTACCTACAAAATGATGTACTAATATAAGTATTCCTTGTTAGACGATGAACCCTATTAGGAGTCAATGAAATACATTCAATACATATGAATCCCTATTAGGAGACTTTGAATCCCTGTTAGGAGATTCGAACCTTGTTAAGAGTTGTAGAGGGTAGATGGACCCATTGTCCAAATAGCTTCAAGGGAAAGATCATTTAACTCACTATCCAAGAGATCTCTATATTATTCCTTGTAGAATAATAGAAATGAACTATAATTTTACTTCCTCTTCCTCTGTCCTATCAACTAAAGTTCTAATCTTGATACCAAATTCTCAATTTTACATCCAATAATTCCTTGGATCACTTATTTGCATTTACTAGATACTTTTCTCTTGTTCATACATGTCACACTTCATTTTCACCCCATACTCATTTTACCAAAAGTAAAATAACCTTCCTTTATACCATGTCCTCAAAAAAATTTCTTGATTCATCCTTGAGGTTTTCCTAAATAATTATAATACCTGATCATATTAATATAATTAATTATATTATAATTACACAATGTTTTAGGCTCACAATTTTTATAGTTTCCCATATGTGTGACTCTAAACCTTGTCACTATCTTCATTAGACTATCTTTTGTCACTGTATAACTTCACATATCATAATTCTATCTCAGTAAAGAGATACTAATCAATCATCAAAAATAACATCTTAGATACTTTGTTTGTATATTGTTCTATGTAAATCAAGCATATCTTCTACATATCTTTGGTATACTTCATGTGTACTTAACCTTGTCATCAGGACATAGTGTAGACCACATCCTTAATCACACTTGACTTGATCATAAATTCTCCATCTACTACTATATCACTCTTCATAGAATTACTCCTATTTTTTCATCAATGACAAACACATTTATGGATGCAACATGTCAATCATGCTAACAATTTCTACATGCTCTATCAATGCTTAGGATACACCCCCTAAGCAATACCATCATAATTCATGTTAAAAATACTCCCTTTTTTCATTGATTGAAACATAGATGAAAAACATCTAAGTTTCAAGAATACGAAATAAAAGTCTTCTACAACTATTGTTGTTCTCATCTTTTCAAATCATCTTCATCAATAAAATCTGAAATCCTCTAGATTACTTCTCTATTCTACATCTCTTTCTTTAGGATTGACATCAATTGTTTACACTCTGATTCTTAAGAACAACTCTCAATTTCTCCCTCATTCAATGTATCTCCCTGTTGACATCAATTATACTTTCTCTCTCTTATTCATACATAAGATATCTCAATCTCTCCCTCATTAATCAATCTCTCCTCCATTAGGGATCTTTTGCCCATACATGGTACTAGTCTATGAAATATCCCCACCATATTACTAAGAAGATTTTTTTCATGCATATTCTCCCCCATTGACATCAATGATAAAAGGCTTCATTATGTTTTTCATCCATACTCTCCAAGTCTTCAATTGGCTCAAGTGTCCAAAGGCACTATTCTACACCAACTACCAAGTGTCCTAGATGACTCTTCTCAACTCAGATACTCCCCCATATTGGAAGCATCAACATTTAGTCCAGTCAAACAATAGTACTCTGTACCACTGGGCTGGTGCAATCTCTGCATCATCTACCCAAAATTAGGTAGGGGCATAACCCCAACAATACCTCACAAATACTCAAATGTATCTTTACACAAAGGCTTCATAAAGATATTTGTAGCCTAATCTTTTGTATTGACATTCTCCAATTTGATTTCTTTCTTTGCAACTTTCTTTCTCAAAACATGATACTTAATAGATATATGGTTAGTCTTAGAATGTAATATAGGATTCCTAGACATACTCACTATACTTGTGTTATTACAATATATGATAATAGTTTTTGAAAATACTATCCCAATATCTATCACCATATGCTTCATCCGCATGATCGGATTACAATTTATTCTTACTACTACATAGTCTACTTTAGTTGTACTTTGTGAAATACAATCTTGTTTCTTACTTAGTGAAGAAACTAATCTCCCTCTAAGAAAAAATGCTCCACCGCTGGTTCTCTTTAGAACTATCATCCATGTTTCTTTCCCAATTCGCATCAGTATAAGCACATAAAGTGAAATCACTTGATCTACATACCATAATCCATAATCAGGTGTACCCTTAAAATATCTAAATATCCTCCTTATTGCTACATAATGAGATTCCTTAGGATCATCTTGAAATCTTGCTACTATCCCAAATACATTTTCTATATCTAGTCTTGTGTGAGTCAGATATTGCAAACCTTGAATCATTTATCTATGCTTATTCTTCTTAATTTTAGGTGTCTCATCTTTTCTAGATAACTTGTGACTAATTACCATAAGTATATCAATAGCCTTACAAATTTCCAAGCCAACTTTTTTCAACAAATATTTCAAATACTTAGTTTGTGATATAATATACCATCACTATTTTGCACAATCTGTAAACTCAAGAAAAACTTAATCTCACCAATCATACTCATTTCAAAATCTTTCTTCATTTCTTTAGAAAATTATCACTTGCTTCATCATTACCTCCAAATATTATGTCATCAAAAAATATCACAATGATCAACAAACCATTCTTAATTTCTTTCAAATACAAATTACTATCTAATGTACCTTTAGGAAATACATATTTTTCCAAATACTTATTGAACATTGCATACTAGGTTCTAGATTATTACTTTAGACCATATAGTGATTTATTCAATCTATATACCATATCTTTTTCTTCCTCCAAAGCAAATCCTCTAGGCTGCTCAATGTAAACCTTTTCTTCAAGTTCTCCATTTAGAAAGTTTGACTTGGCATCCATCTGATACACTTTAAACTTTTTATTTGTTGCATAAGCCAACAACATTCTTATTGCTTCCATTTTGGCTACTAGGGAATATATTTCTTCATAATCTTTACCTCCTTGTTTTGAGTACCCTTTACATACCAATCTAGCTTCTTTTCTCACAACTTCACCTTGTTCATTCATCTTGTTTCTAAATACCAATTTTCTTCCTATAACATTCTTGTCTTTAGGTCTAGGAATCAATTCCCATGTCTCATTCTTCATAGTGTTATATAGTTCTTCCTTCATTTCTTGAATCCAATGATCATCCTTTCATGCCTTATCTACACTCTTAGGTTCAACCTAAGAAATCAAACATAATTCCTCATGTACTCTATTTCTTGTCATTACTCCTTTATCTTTAATTCTAGTAATTTCTTTTTTTGTGTGATTCTTTGCCAAATTCCTACTTGGTATAGGAGTTTTTGTCTCAACTCTTATTTCTTTTCTAGGCTTAGATCTTTGTTCTCCTCTTTTCTCAAAAATGTGTACATCATTCTACAAGTTATTGTTAATCTCAAAGAAAATTTTAGTTTTTTCATGGTTAGTCACTAAAACTATATCTTCTTCCTCTTCCTTAACCAATCCACAATCATTATCCTTATAATCACTATCATTCAAGAATCTTTCAATACCTACTTTAAATTATTTATCATCATCAAAAAGATAATTATTTCTAGTTTTTCTTACTCTTCTAGGACATCTGGATGAAAAATGACCAAATTCTTTACATGTCCAACAAAAAAAAATGCATACCTTTTGGCTCCCCTTTGATAAGTAGATCAATACCTTCTTTGATCTTATTGTCTTCTTTAGCTATATATTTATCTTTACTTGTACTTCTATTCTTTTATATGCAACAAAATGATTATATTCTATGCACAATTCTAACATCTCACCAAGAAGCTCCATCTTTTGAATATCAAAATTACCTCAATATGTCTTAGGACTTTCTTTTCTAAAGTGACCCACCATTAATCTATAAATGCTGTTAAGATTTATCTTAAAGGACCTGATTCTCTCATAAAAATTGTTAGAAGGTAATGTACACCAATATAAATTAGAGGGGGGGAGGGGGTGAATTAGTTATCCAAATATTATAATAATTATTAACCTTATTATTCCTTAACCATATCAGCAATATAATCAGCAACCACAACAAGATACTCATACACAATAACACCATATATGTTAACTAGGGAAACCCTTGATCAGATGGAAAACCCTAGTGGGGATGGTACCACAAAATTATGTACTAATATAAATATTCCTTGCTAGAGGATGGACCCTATTAGGAGTCAATGAGATACATTTAGTACATATCAATCCATTTTAGGAGACTTTGAATCCCTATTAGGAGATCCCAACCCTATTAGGAGTTGTAGAAGGTAGATGGACCCATTGTCTAAACAACGTTAGGGGCAAGATCACTGAACTCATTGTTCAACTAATCTTTGTATTATTCCTTAAAAAATAATAGAAATGAACTATACTTGTACTTCCTCTTCCTCTATCTTACACAACATTTTCGTTTCACAATCTTTACAATTTCTCACATGTGCAACTCCAAACCTTGCATACTCACTGACGTCATCACCAAACTATCTTCTATCAATGTATAACTTTGCATATCATGATTCTATCTTAGTAAAGAGATACAAATAAATAATTATAAACTACTTCTTAGATACTCTCTTTGTATACTTCTCTATATAAATCAAGGATATCTTATGCATATCTTTGACTTACTTCATTTTCACTTAACCTTGTCATTAAGACACAATGTAGGCCATGTCATTGTCTGTGCATGACCTAATCATCATTTTTTTTCTATATGACCTCAATCTCTATCTACTACTCTTCCATTATAGTTCTTAGAATTACTACTATATTGACATCAATGACAAACACAATCAAGAATGCAACATTTCAATCATGCTAACAATCTCCACATGCTTTGATAATGCTTAGGATACTCCTCCAAAGGAATACTAGTAACATTCATGCTAACAAACATAGCCATTGTATGACACATGTACGTGGTGGGACCCTAGCCACTGATGGACTTTAGAAAGAAGATGTCATCAATTATTAATAGGTGTCAGAATGTGATTTTATCATGACTAGGAATAAGATTGTTTTAAAGATTGGTTAAAATCATTAATTTGGTTGAAGATACATGAATACCACTTTGTTACAATGGAAAGGTGCTTCATGTTGAAACAATGTGACAAAGAGAGAATACAACATGTGTCCTAGGTGGGCTATAACCTATAGTGTGTTGGTGTGGTTTTTTACATGTTAAAATTTTGCTAATTTATAGTAAAAAACCAATTGAAATCATAAATTGTGTATATTTTAATTGGTTATGCACTAGAAAAATTCCTAATTTGTGTTGCCTTCACGTCTTTGGTGTCCTAGGTTCTTAAAAGTTGGTTCACATTGTTCATGTTTTTGAATATGAGTGGGAAGGGTTTTAAATGAAGCTCTAAAACCTTTGAAAATCCTTTTATTGTATAATTTTTGTAGAGTCTTTTAAGTATTTTTCACAAAAAACTATTTTACCCTAGTGCATGACTCCTTTCCAATCCTGGGTTTGCCTATGGTTAGCCCACCCTTTGTTTTATTATTATGTTCTTAACCCAAGAAGAGTCTTTTATGTGATTGTCATATCTCAATAGATCGATGATCGTCACTTTCTCACTTTTGGAAGATGCATGGAATTTAACCGAAGTGGTAAAGTGACATGCTAACATCAAGAAATTGGCCTAGGTGATAGTGACAGTCCAAAGATGGACCAATCCCAAGGAAATTGTGTCAAAGCTTAGTCAACTCAAGGTTTGACACAAATGCAGAACTAGATGGAAAAAATACAAAGTCATAAAATCAAATTTTAAAATGATTATTTTCCTCTTCATATGAAAGATCATTTTTAAATCAAAATGGGTTATAATATAAAGTTTTAACTTTAGTACAAGGTTAAATATTTGCAAATAAATGCAAGCCTGAGAGCCATTTTAGGAACCTAGTTTTCAAATGAATACCCTAGGCATTTCCTTGAGCTAAACATATGAGTATCATATATCAATGGAAAGGTCTCAAAATGAGATTTCTAGATTTTTTCTTTATTTTTGTGTAGGAAGTAGTATGTGTGAGATATTTAGAGTTTTATCTATAGTACCTATTTTTTAACTACATTCTGGTATGGCAGTTCAAACTTGGTTTTTGGTGAAATGATTATTTGGGTGTGCACCAAAGTTGGTAAAGATGTAGTTGGTGGTGTCTTTTTACCTCCAAATCAGTTTAGTAAAGGATTTATTAGAATTTTAGATGCATATATGATGTTTTTATCAAAGAAAAAGTTTCTAATTACTTTTAGTAGATATTTTGAGTTTGTTGAAGCTCAATAATGAGATTGCATTCATTTTTCGGTTGTAGAAAGAAGAGAGGGACTTTGTTGTAGTAGGGGATGGAGATTCAAGTGGACATGTGTCACTTCTAGATTAGATCTATGATTTCTTTCCTCTACTATATCTTTCTTCTTTCTATCTTTCTATCTTTCTCTAGTGTTGTTAATGGTTGCTTGTTTCGAGACTATTGAGCATAGCTCTAGCTATGATCTGACCATTCATGCCCAGTATTTCTCTCTATAAACAATAGTTAATGAAGTTTTATAGATAGTCCTAGTATATTCAATTATTTAATGAGTTAATTTTATGCATCTTAAGTGTATTTTTTCAAATAAATGAATATATTGAACAACAAAATGTTTATCTTCAGTATGATTCCTATCTCCTATTCATGGTTTCTGTAATGTTTTATGGTTTATGAACAAAGAGCGTAAACCTAGTTGCATCTCCTTAAATTTGTGTGTCTTAATATGTTTTTTTGTTCAAACAAAGAGCCAAGTAAATGCTTTATGTATTTCACAAGGTTGTAGATTTCTTGAAAGGATAGGTCAAGTATGAGATTTAGTTTTGACGCAGATATCTGATTCACAAAGTGATAAGATAGATATGGAGTCTTGATATATGACATATTGTTGAAAATAATTGGTTAATTGTGTATTGTCTTTGATGTTACACAAAATGTCATATCTTTTCTAATCAGTATATGTTGAGCTCACTAGGGTGATGAAGATAGTTTCCTCTGTCTGTTGAACATTCCTTATTATTTCAAGTTTAGAAGATAGTGTCACCTGAGTTCACTTGGAAGACAAAGAGAAGTTTGTAGAATATTGAGTGTTAACTGAGCTCACTTTAAGGAAAATTTGGATGGAACCAATGTTAACTGAGCTCACTCAATTACTAAAGGAAATTTTTGAAGATGCAATGTTAACCAAGTTCACTTGCTTAACATAGGAAAATCATATCTGAGTTAGTGTCTACCGAGCAAGGTCGGCTAACAAAAAATTTTCTTTTTTTGGTACATTGAGTTCAATAGATTTGTTTGATGGATCCATCCAACTGAGGAGATGAATATTAATTATTCTAAGTTGTGTTCAAGCTGAATTGAGAATTTGTAAGATATAAATATAAGGTCAAGTCGAGGATTGAATGTGTGGAAGTGTATGAAAGAATAAAAGATGCTAAGAGAAAGTGAATTAGAAGCATAAACAAAATATCCTTGTGGAGTTGGAAAGATACATTCGATCAAAAAGGATCAAGTATATAAGAAAAAATAGAGATATATAATTAGCAATTCAGTTGCATTAGAAATCGGGTCATTTCATTGTTATTCTCTAACCATTGTAGAAGTGATCAAAATCTCTTAACAGGGTTGGCTTAAAATTATTTGTAAATCCTCTAACAAGGTGGTATTTCTACATTGAAATGTCCAAAGACCTCTAACAAGGCCACTCTTAATAGGGTGATTAAATCCTCTAATAGGGTCACACCTAATAGTGTGTTTTTTAACCTTTAATAGGGTTGGCTCCTAACAGAGCTCACTTCATAATAGTGAAACTCAATAACTAGTTGCAATTGGTGGTTTTTCCCAAATTAGGTTTCTATGTTAAATGTTGGTGTCACTTGTATTCATGCTATTTATTTTATGTGTATGCAATTATGTAAGGTTAATCATAGATAATATCATAAGATTTTCATGTTAAACATTTTTTGAGTTACAATATTTACTAGTGTAAATCGAATGCTCATGTGTTTACCAAACATCAGTACTTTCAATGAAGTTTGTATCCTATATTAACATCTAAGGGATCTAGGATTTATTTTAGTGGTAAATGAGTCACCCCTCTTCTCTTAGTTACTCCTCTTATATTTCTAACAATTGATATTGGAGCTTCTTGGTTCTTGCAGAGAAGGTTTTAAGGACCTAAGCTAAATATCAGGATGTCTTATAGAAGGGAGATCCCCAAGTTGAACAGAGATAACTTCAAGGCATGATAGGAACTCATGAGGCTACACTTAGCAACCATTGGAGATTTAGGGTTGAAGTACCTAGACACAAAATACACAACAACTATTGGAACTATGACTATTGAAGAAACTACAAAATAAAAGAGTCATAACATTATGAAGATTGATATTGCTTCATCTCTCAATTATGTTGAATTTGATGAAGTCAAAGATTGTGGAACTACTCATGAAATTTGGATCAAGATAAAATCCATCTATGGAGGAGATGATAATGTAAGAAGAGCTAAAGTTTAAAGTCTCAAAGGAAAATTTGATCAAATAAAGATGGGAGAAGATGAGAACATTGCAAAGTATAGTGATAGAATCAAAGCTAGTGTTTATGAAATTAAAGCATGAGGAGGAAAGATTAAAGATGAGATAGTGGTAAGTAAGTTTCTCAAAACACTTCTTCCTATAGATGCAATCAGAGTATAAAAAATTCAAGAAATGAAATGAAATCCAAAGAAGGATATAACATTGGATGCAGTAGTAGGAAGATTAATAACATTTGAGCTAGATAACTATGATAATTATGTTCCTAGTTGTAGAAATCTTGAGTCTACATTTCAATCCAAGTTGCCACTCAAGAAGAAAGCTAAAAAGTAGAAAACCAAACAATTTGAAAGTGAAGAGGAAGATAGTTCTAACAGAAATCTTGAAACTATTGATTCATTTCTTACAAGGAGGTATCCAAAGGAAAAGGGAAGTACATAGGTAAAATTCCTTTGGTCTATTTATCTTCTGAAGAATTTGGACACATTGTTGCAAGATGTCCAATTAGAGAAGACATAGATGAAAAGAAGCACAACAAGTAGAAAGGAAAGAAGGGTTTCAAGAACTCCAAAGACTACAAGGATGAAGGTAAGAAATCTTGTTTTATGGCTAAAGATTTAGAAAGTAGTGAAGATTATGAAATGGTATAATTTTTGCAAGAGATTAATCTAATGATGAAGGAGATAAAATGACACTTATCTCTCATGTTAGAAAAAATGACACATGGATTGTTGATAGTGGTTGTTCAGATCATATGACTGGTAACAATACAAAGTTTGAACATATGGAACATTATGATGGTGGAAATATGAAATTTTGAAACAATGAACCATGTTGCTTAAAGGGAAAAGGTTGTATCTCACTAAACAATGAGCTTAGATGTGATAATGCTTACTAGGTTGAAGTACTAAAGTATAATCTACTAATTATGGAATATTTGAATAATATTGGATTCAAGGTATAATTCATGAATTAGAATGCCAAGATACTAGATGGAAAAGGAAATCTAGTTGGGTTTGGTAATCAAACCAAAGGTAATCTATTCTACCTAGATCACAGTGAAATTTCATGTTTCCTTACTCAAGTAGAAGAAATTTGCTTATGGCATAAAAGGCTAGGTCATGTCAACTTTAATAATCAGATCAAGATAAGAAAAAAAAAGGGTGAGAAGTATTCCTAGTTTGAGGAAACTTGATATTGGCCTACACAAAAAATTTCAAATTGGTAAGATGAGAAAGACAAGTTTCAAAAGAAAGGACTATCATTCTAAAGAAGTCTTGGAGCTAGTTCATATAGAATTATGTGGATCTATTGGAATAGAGAGCTACAATAGAGATAAGTGTTTTCTTCCTTTTGTTGATGATTATGCTAGAATGATGACTGAAATGTAGCTAAAAGATAAGTTTAAGTGGTATCTGGAAAGAGTATAGAAAGAAACTAGAAAGAAGCTGAAGTGTTGAGGTTAGAAAGAGGTGGTGAATTAATTTCTAATGAATTCAATGAATTCTTCATTGAAAGAGGAATTAAAAAAACAAATGATAATAGTATCTTGTATATCAAAGAAGGACTAGACAAGAAAATTGTATTGGTTAAATTCTTTGTGCATGACACATTATTTACTAGAAATGATGACTTGTGCAAATAGTTTTTAGAAGAAATGAGTAAAGAATTGGAGATGTCCATGTTTGGAGAGATAAAATTCTTCATTGGATTGTAGTTTTAGAAGAAGAAAGATGGTATCTACATTTCTCAATCTAGATACATCAAGGAGATACTACAAAAATTTGGAATGGAAGATTCAAGACCAGTTGGAACACATATGTCTACTGGACATAAGATTTGTAAGAATGATGATTCTAAAGAGGTAGATTAAACCACATACAAATCAATGATTATAAAATTACAATATGTAGTGCTCATAAGGCCGTATATTACATTAGTAGTTGGTATGGTGGTAAGATTCTCAACAAATCCAAAATAAAATCACATTATGGAAATCAAGAGAATCAGGAGGTATCTAACTTCTACTGAAGATTATGGATTATAGTACAATAAAGGAGGTAATCTAGATTTATAAGCCTTCATAGATGTTGATTGGGCAAGAAGTGTTGATGATAGGAAGAGCACCAGTGGTGGAGAGTTCTTTCTTGGTAAAAGACTAGTGTCTTGGACAACTAAGAAGCAAAATTGTATTTCTTAGTTTATAGTAGAAGCAGAATATGTGGAAACAGTAGTTAATTGATCCAATTTTGTTTGGTTCAACCAGCTATTGGTAGGTATGAAGGTAGAGATCAAGGATCCCATGGTTATCTTCTCTGATAACACTAGCACAATTAATATATCAAAGGATCTTGTGTTGCATGCTAAAACCAAGCACATTGCTATAAAATATCATTTTTTGAGAGGATTTGTGTAAGATAAAGAGGTAAGATTGGAATATGTGAATACTAAAGAACAAATTGAAAACATATTCACTAATCCATTACCTAAAGATGTATTTTTGTATCTAGGAGGTAAGTTAGGGGTTATTCCCATATCTGAAGTTCACTAAATGAAGTTTAGTGATGTATCAACTAGAATATGTTGAAGATTAGTTAGTAGACATAGTATAGGAAAGGGAATATGCATATGAATTAGTACATTAGGTACATTGATATTCACTAAATATTGTCTTTGGCATGAGATGTCAAAGAGGGAGAGTTTGTTGTCACATTCACAAAAAATTTATAAAGGGAAAATTCTATAATGAGGGAGAATTATTTGTAGAGATGTCAAAGAAGAAGAACTTGATTTGATTTTAAAGAGGCAAAGTTTTCTATCAGAAGAAGATGTTGAGAACAATGTTTTCTCATAGAGGGGGAAACTAAAGGTAGAGGGAGTTCACATTGATAGAGGGACTTCTCAAGGATGAGAATTAGAATGAAATTAAGAATATTTTCCTTAATTTATATTTCTCTAAAAATTTCACTGTATTATGACATGTTGTATTTTCAACAATTCTAAAGAGGAAGATTGTTGAAAATAATTTGTTAATTATGTATTGTCTTTGATGTTACACATAATTGTTAGAAATAGTAGTCTACTAGTATAATGAGAGGGGGGGAGGGGGGTGAATCAATTATATAAAAATCTCAAAAATTTATCCTCTTAAGAAATTTCAACCACTTAATCAAAGTAAACAACAAACATAAAGAGTTGTACGCACACAATTACACTAAATATGATGACTAGGGAAACCCTTGATCAGAGGGAAAACCTTGGTGGGAATGATGCCCACAAAATGATGTACTAATATGAATATTCATTTTTAGAGGATGTACCCTATTAGGAGTCTATTACAAAACTTAGTAAAAAGAGTCCCTGTTAGGAGATTTTGAATCCATGTTAGGAGATTCCAACCCTATTAGGAGTTGT
The DNA here is from genome assembly GCA_028749045.1 of Cupressus sempervirens. Taxonomy (NCBI): domain Eukaryota; kingdom Viridiplantae; phylum Streptophyta; class Pinopsida; order Cupressales; family Cupressaceae; genus Cupressus; species Cupressus sempervirens. The sequence goes on from CM053783.1 coordinate 105,128,167, forward strand.
GGAAGGAAACTAAACCCACTATCTAAACACCTTTAGGATCAGATCAATGAACCCACTGTCCAATTGAGCTTAGTAATATTCCTTTCAGAATAATAGATGTGTAACAATCTTTTTTCTTCTTTCTCTTGTCTGGTACATCAGACTACTTCACCTTTAGGTCATGCAATTAGATATGGAACTTTGTATCCATCAATAGTAACCCTTAAGGTCACTTACACACATTAGTAAACCTGACTACTCTACTGCTTCACAATTCATAACTCTTCTCTACTTGTCGATCTCAATCATGATATCTAAAACTTGGAAAAAATATTTTTGTTGTCACTTAGTTTTGCACCCTTGTCCAAAGCCTATGCATGAGGACAGCTTAGTGAAACATGGAAACAACCTCCAAGCTATGGGACTTGAACTATGAGGTTGAGTCTCTAGAGAAGGCTAACTTCCTCTTACTATCAGGATGCACCTAACTACTCTTGGAGAGGAAAAGGGAGAAGGAGAGCATGAAAGCAAATCTACCTAATCTAATCTAAAGAGGTTGTGCACCAAAATAGAGTGTTCAAACCAATCTCTACCCATATATGCACTATTGAACTAGAATGAAACTAAGGATATACACATTCAGACTTGCTTTAATCTAATAACCACATGCAGATTAGAAAATCCAAGATGAATGACACAAGGAAAGGGATATTCACTTATATTATCATTCATAGATCCAAGGAGATATAGTCATACATATTATAGATCTCTACAAAACATCAGTGAGAGGCAAAGAGTTCTTGCACTCTCACACCAATGGCTAAAGGAGATAAGGTAGAATATTATTCACTTCAGAGGCAAAGGGAAAATTTACACTGAAATTGCAGAGCAACAGCAGAGAAAAGTCAGAGAAGGATCAACCCTTACAAAATTCACAAAAATTGCCTTTATAGTTTAGGCATAATTGAGATTTTCCCTCCACAACTATCCTGCAACTACCGCCATTAATTCCCTGCCAAGAACAATCATGTGGATCTAAAGAAATCTAACCTAAGTATAGCCTTTTGGTACCATGAAATTTGATTGTTAACTAAAACAGAGTCTTGAGAAGACAAAGACGGTGCCATAACTATCCTCTAACCAAGTAGATGGATCAACTAGTAGTGGTGGAGTGTTCTTCCTTGTCTCACATTCATTTCCTGGTGGTTGGAATCGATCATGAAGGTCAGATTCATGTAGAATCTTGGCTTTCCCCTATTTCTAGTTTGTGAATCAGCATGATTAGTAGGTCAACATAACCCTAGCACTAGGATGAGCCTCGTGGACCAATAAATTTACCTTTTTGCCACCTTGCAAGGTCTCCCCGAGTTGACCATGACTTTCATCACTAATCATGCTAGCTCCTCAAACTCTAACCGTGACAGTCACATTAACTGCCAGCTACTAACTATTACTGTCTACACTAGACCCACTAGGACATATGTCACCTAGGCACTATGTCACTATGTGTATTCTCTGGGCATTTTCCCATGGCGAGATAATGCCCACCATTGATATCCTTAGATCTTATGATCGTGAAGACTCGCCATATTATTGTGTTTTTCCATTAAAACTTCTAGGCCCATGAAATAGCTTAGTATACCTAGCACCACCTTAGCAATCCATACCACACTAGGCAACACCTATCAACACCTAATGATCCATGGAACTAGCCTGGCCCCACAAGGATACGCGACAGCAAAGCGTATTCTCGCATTATTTAAAGTCTTCACATCTTGATAATGTAGGGAAGCCTCAGTCATGGATCAGATCACATCAAATGGTGAGGACCCATCAAGTATCTTCCTATGAGGAGGGCAAGCAAATGATGTCATTGAGGACACGTGCCCTCCACTTTCTTTCTTGCATTATTTAAAGATCGTGCATTTGGAAAATGTGGGGAAGAGGGGAACCGTAGATCAGCATGCATAGGACGGTGCTTAGAGATCTATAGAACTACATATCTAGTAAGCTAGGTGGGCTAATGAGGTGCCTTCATCATACTCCAACTTGTCTAAAAATTGCCATGGAAGACAAGCTAACGATACCTTCTAAGAAAGTGGGCCCATGATGTCAACTGAGAGAGGTGTCGCCAAACCACTTCCTCGCATTATTTAATTTCTTCGCACATTGATAATGTGGGAAAGTGTCAGCCCTTGATCTATGGAGATCTGATAGTGCCCATAACTTGCACTTTCTAGACCTTTACAACCATCCACCATGACATCATCTAGATGCATGTCAACAACCCACTTTCTCGCATTATCAAAAGGTCTGACAAAGCTCAAAATGTGGGGAAGCGGGTGCCAATAGAATTGCCAACTCAACCAGCCACCTTGTCCAACCTATGGCCCATAGAAGGAACACAAACCCACCTACCACATGTCATAAAAGGGCTTTCCCACATTATTTAACTTCCTCACATCTTGAAAATGTGGGGATGCATTGACCGTTGATCCTCTAAGATCTAACAATGTGCAAGGTTGCAGGCCAGCGGAAGGAAATTTAGGAAGTAAGGAAATAACATAAGGTTTTTTCATTCATCTTTAATATTTCTAGGCTATTAAAATAATATAAAAGCTGGGAACTAGCCGTTGGATAGGCTGGGCATACAAATTTGAAATTTTGGCAGGGGGGCAAAAATGGGTAACAATTTCCTTTATACCATACTCAATATTAAGTCCTTGAGTCAACTTTCATTTTTATCATATGTTAATTAAATAAAATACACATTTAATTAATGTTGTTGGCTCATATTTCTACCCAAAATTTCACACGTGTGACTTTCATACCTGCACACTTGCTAACATCATCAATAGTCAATGTACTAACTCTAGTTAACTATGTAACACTTCATTTCAAATACAATGTGTTGTATCAATCATACAATAAGGAATATTTTCCTAATGCTCTATTTCCATGGGATTATCTATATATCATTAATATCTTACGTACACCATCAATTTAGGTTCTACACACTTTTCCATGTGTCGAATACTAATTGTAATATGTGTTAGTAACTATGCATAAGTAGATATGTAATGCATTATCCTTAATACAAAGATCAAAGTCTATTGCTCTGTCAATCTTTACAAACTCATTACTATGTTGTCATCAATGACAAACCCAATCATAACAATGTTCTACAATGCTCCCCCATAGCATTAGCATTCATGCTAACAATCTCCCCCTTTTCCATTTATGGTAAAATAGATGAAAAGCATCTAGTTCTAAGAATACCAATAAGTCACTTCATCAATTAGATCTTGCTTCATAAAAATCCTTTATTGCAACACTTCTCCCCCATAATACAAATCTCTCCAATATTTTTCATGTCACTCTCTCCCCCATTGACATCAATATCAAAGATAGTACATAAATGGTTCGATCATTTGAACATAAAATAAACTATCAGCACAACCACAAGTTGGTCAGTTGCTTTACAAATTTTCCATATATCTCTATAAACAATGCAAGTGTCCAAAGACACTATTGCAAAGAAATTACCTATTACCAAGAGTCCTTGATTGACTCTATTCATTACAAATACTCCCCCATTGAGGAAGCATTAGCATTTAGTCCAATCTAACAATGGTTCTATATACCATGGATTGGTGCACTTTTGCATCATTTATTCTGAACTAGGCAGGGGCATAACCCCAAGCATACCTCTCAGGTACTCAAAGGTATCCTTTGGTAAGGCCTTTGAGAAAATATCTATAATTTTTTCATTAGTGTTAATGTATTCCAATTTTATTTCCTTCTCTGCAACTTTCTCTCTCAACACATGATACTTTATAGCTATGTTCTTAGTCTTAGAATGCAAAACAAGATTCTTAGATATGTTAACTCTACTTATGTTATTACAATAAATGATAAAAAGTTCTCTAAATTTAATTCCAATATCCTTCATCATCTGCTTCATCCATATGACTTGATTATAGTTGTTTGCAGCTACAACATACTCTTCCTCTATAGTACTTTGTGAGGTACAATCTTGCTTCTTGCTAAGCCAAGAAACTAATCTTCCTCCAAGAAAGAATGCTCCTCCACTACTGCTTTTTATGTAATCCCTATCTTCAGCCCAATCAGCATTTTTCTAAGTGAAAATAGTGAAATCAATACTTCTGTCATACCAAATGCCATAATCTAATGTTCCTTTCAAATATCTGAATATCCTCTTTATTGTTGCATATTGATACTCTTTGGGATTAGCCTGAAATCTTCCCACAATTCCAACTGCATTAGCTATATCTAGTCTACTATGAGTCAGATACTACAATCCTCCAATCATGGATCTATGCTTCTTTTTCTCAACAATAGTTGTCTCATCTTTACTTGACAACTTGTGACCAGTTACCATAGGAGTTCCAATAGGTTTACAACTTTCTAAACCAAATATTTTCTGCAAATCTTTCAAATACTTGGTCTAAGAAATAAAGATTCCTTCTTTGTTCTGAAAAATTTGTAATCCTAATAAAAATTTCATTTCTCCTATCATGCTCATTTCAAATTCATTCTTCATGTCTTCTAAGAATTTTTTATTTGATTCATCATTTCCTCCAAAAATGATGTCATCAAAAAATACAATGATTATTAGCAAACCATCTTCTATTTCCTTCAAGTACAAGTTACTATCTGTTGTTCCTTTAGCAAATCCAAGCTTTGCTAAGTATTTGTCCAACCTTGCATACCAAGTTCTAGATGCTTGCTTTAATCCATACAAGGATTTCTTTAATTTGCAAACCATGTCCTTCTCTTTTGTCAAAGGAAAACCTTCCGGTTGCTCAATATAAACTTCTCTTCAAGTTCTCCATTGAAAAATGTTGACTTAACATCCATCCGATTTACCTTAAATTCTTATTTGGTACATATGCTAGGAATGTTTTGACTAATTCCATTCTTGCTACAAGTACCCTCATAATCAATTCATTCTTGCTAAGAGTAGCCTATGCATACTAGTCTTGCTTTGTTTCTTATTATTTCTCCTTGTTCATTCATTTTATTTCTAAATACCTAATTTGTACCAATCACATTTTTGTGATTGGGTCTAGGAACCAGTTCTCATGTGACATTTTTAATTATCTATCAAAGTTCTTCCTCCATTGCTTTTATCCAATGATCATCTTTGATTGCTTCATCTGTGCTCTTTGGTTCTACTTGAAATAATATGCATAGTTCATTAATTTTGCTTCTTGTCATTACTCCCTTTTCTTTACTTCCTATTATCTAATCAACAGGATGATTTCTTATCAAATTTCTATTTGAAGTAGGAGTTGCTACTTCAATTCTTATTTTAGGTATTGTACTCTATTCTTCTCTTACTTCCTCTATTTGCACATTATTCTACAAGTCATTGTTAGTTTTGAGAAATAGTTCATTGCATCGATTGTTCATCTCGAAATAATCATCTCCATCAAAGTTAAAATCCATCATCTTTTCCTTAGTGCCAAATTTTTCATTAATTTTAACATTTTTGCACTCTACTATAGTTTATTATTTCTATAGTTGAAACATATATAAGCTTTACTTTTTAATGAATAGCCAAGAAACATACCTTCATCACTTCTTGGATCAAATTTATCGACATCATCATCTCTTTTGATGTAGCATTTGCTCCCAAATATCCTAAAGTATTTGACTGATGATGAGTGACCAAAGCATAGCTCATAGCATATTTTGTCCATACATTTTCTAATCTACACTTTTTTCAATGTATATACTATTGTATTGACTACTTCTCTCCAAAAAGTTTTTGGTATATCATTCTCAAATAACATAGCTCTTGTTGCTTTAGCAATTGATCTATTTCTTCTTTCAGTAATCCCATTCTACTCAGGTGTATGGGATGAGGATATTTGTCTCTTAATACCATGCTCTTCACAATATATATTGAATTTTCTAGAAGTGAATTCTCCTCCTCTATTTGATCTTAAGCTTTTGATTTTAATTCCAGATTCATTCTCTACTTTGTTTTTGAATATCTTGAATTTCTCAAATACTTTTGATTTTTTCTTAAGAAAAGCTACCCACATCATTCTGGTAAAATCATCAACAAAAATCATAAAATATCTTTCTCTATAGAATCCTCTTGTTCTTGTAGGACCACTCAGATCTATATGAACCAATTCTAGCTTTTGTGTAGTACCAAACTGCTTGCTAGGAAATGAGACTTTCTTCTGCTTAGCCAAGATACATTTCTTATGTCGGTGTTTTAAAACTATTGAACAAAAATAGGCTTAATACCAAATTGATTTTACTCACACAACCTAAGAATTAGCCAATTTCTATTAACAGTTACATGTTCAAACCACTTGGACCCAAATTCAACAAAACCAAGCGTGGTTTTCTACTCTTTAGGCTTTGCAAAACTAGGGTGGGTATACCCATGAGATGATTCAAGGCCAGAAGCTACTGTATGAGAATTATTTTAGTTTCATTCTAATTTTCATCTCATATCCTCAATTACATGCATAATTTTGACATTTTGAATAAACACATCCCATATAATAGATTTGGTCAAAATTCTTCTATAGATTTGCAGGTGTTCCCATCAACAGTGGCTAACTAAGGCTAAAACATTCCATGCAAACAGGTGTTGACCATCATTTAAAATCTTCAAGAAATGTAAATTAAAGCTAATTATGATTTTAGATTTGATCAGTGCCTATTCCATTGGGATTCAGAGTCTACTCCAATTTATGGATCTAATTTTTTGCTTTACAACAAATATTATCAACAATTCTTACTGAAATTCATTCTTACATACATCCTTTCTATTACCATGACAATCCCATCAAGTTCATCAAAAGAATTTACTTAATTCATTGAATTAATAATAGTAATGAATTGAAATACAACCTAAATGAATTTCATTCAATTGAGTAGGCTTTACTCACACAATCTCAAAATAACCAGGTAATAGCAAAGGAGACAAAATTCAATAAAATCTGATATGGGGATAGCTCAAAACTTGTATTAATTTTCCTTGAAAATTGTATATAATTTTAGTCAAATCAGAATGACCTTAGAAGGAGACATAAAGATGATTCCATATTAATGTATTCTCGAAAAATATCTAAAGAAAATACAATATAAAGTTTTTACTAAAGACTGGACCGAAAACATCCTAAGTGTAATACTAAAAATGCATTAGAAATTGGACCCTTCTCTAGCCCTAGAATCTCACTTATATAATGTGAGATGCAACATGCTTTAGGCATAGAGAACTGATAGGTGTTTATTACAAGAGATATTTACATACACATATCACAAAAGACAAAATTTCAATTAACACAAAGATTTGTACATCAAACATTCCTTCTGTGGGTCCCTTTCTATTATATCCTTTTATATTGCTTATTTTCTAATTGGCTACTATTCTAAATCCTCACTGTATCCAGCTACTAGACTTGCCAATGATGTGTCAGGTTCTAATTCATGTAGCTTCACCTCCACTCTAGCATTTTCACTCATATCATCATGTGTTACCTGTTGGTGTTTGAAAATGCTAGAGAGTTTTCAGTTATCCCACTGAGAAAGCTACACATCTAGGGGCAGCTAACTCCCATTTTCAACATGCCATTTCTAACAATGGGCCAACTATAAGGCTAGACCCTTCTTCTACTTTAGGCTCTGCTAGACCTAGGTAGGTAGACCTTAGATTCAAATGATATCATACCAGTGCAAAACCTATTCCTGAATCTATTAAGTAGATAAAACCCTTATATCTCCTAGTAACTCATGAAATGACATAGATCTACGGTAGCTAAATGCAAATCTATAATATTCACAAGCTAAGTGAGGGCATTCTATTTAGGTTCTTCAACATGAAAGGTGAAAAGAATGTTTGATTAATAATGTTGATTTCAACAAACCCTCAGATATGTAGCAGTAAGAAATTAATGATCTTGTAACTGATTAGTGCCTTAACCATTGGGAAAATTCATGAATCACAAACATGTTAGTCTAAAAATGGTTTTGACACTTGAGTGCCAACACACTTACCCACTTTCTACACTAAAACTTAGTACACTATGTATGCTGAGTCATAGGTTGTGCTGAGACAGGAAAGTCATCAGGTGCCGAGCAACCTTCAAATGTCGAGTGACTACAGGTGCCAAGCATGATCTAAGTGCCAAGCAATATTTAGGTGCCGAGTCATAAAGGATGCCCAGCATATATAGGAGCTAAGTTACAGAAGGTGCTAAGCATCAGGAATTAGTAAGTGTCAAGTAACTCTGAATTAGCATATGAGTTTGTAACTTCAAAAACTCAGATGTAAACCATTTTCATGGCTGACATATGAAAAATCTTGAAGGATTTAAGTGATAAGATCAAATCATTTATATTTCCTATGCAATCTACATGCAACCAATAAGGAAAATGGAGAAGGCATGCAACCAATGATAAAAGTATAAGGAATGAGTTTGAATCATAGATTCAATATGGATCATAGATCCACTTCTAACCCTAAGTCTTCAAATGTCTTTATAAGGAAGACTAAGTCTCATTGTATAGAGAGGGACAAAGGTGTGGAAGGTAAACTATTTTTTAGAGTGAAGTATATAAAGATTTAGAGGAAGAGATCAGTAGAAGAATATTCAATTAATCAGAACAAAAGTAGGGGATTCAAATGAATATTAGATCTTAGAGGGTGAAGATCAGAAGAAAGTAGATCAAGTGCCTATATTTAGCAATCAAGGATTGTAAGCTATCAAGTTTATTATACCTAATACTCTTTAGCCATTGCATTAGAAAGGAAATCCGATGATGATAGGTTAGCTTAACAACTATTTTGTAGATCCTTTAAACAAGTGATTAAATCCTTTAACAAGGTAGCACTTCATGTAAAGTGTTTGTAAATCCTCTAACCAGGTTACGATTGATATAGTGTAAAGCCTTTAACAAGGCAGGCCTTTAATAGGGCAGACCATCAGAAGTGGTTAAACATTATTGCTGGAGTAATTTTTGTGGGTATCATCCCCACCCCAATTTTACCTTCTTATTCCTAGAGGGTTTCTGGGTTACCAAATCTCAAGTGTTATGTGGTGATGCATATTTGTTTCTCATGATTTCTTAATGTTTATATGCATGCATGTTCATTTCAAAGATATGTTATTAAGGATTTAAAATAGATTAAAAGCCAGTACTTCTGATTCACCACCCCCCCCCCCTCTCAGAAGCATTCTTTCCAATAAGATATTACAAAAAAACATACATATGGATATCTAGTACTTGTTTGTATACTCAGACATCTGGTCTATCTATTTAACTTGTAAATATACATCTATGCTCAATCTAAACCTCATTCTTATATGGTATCCCCATTAGCAAACTTGCAACCCTATTATTTCCCTAAAGCATTTACATAACTTCTTGAGTCATAAGCAACAATGAAATAACATATAGCCTTAAGGGATTGCAACTATGACCTAGGCTCTTTGTTCAAAGGCCATAAAACATTTAAACTTACTGATAAAGGAGACAAGATTCAAGATGAAACTCAATTATATGCTGCTCTTTGTATTATTTCCTTGAAATTATACAATCATATGCATGAAAATGAAAACACAGAAAAACCTAACAGATCTGAACTATCTATATTAATATTCCTAATGTTGTTCATATAAGAGAATTTTACTGAAAAATATGTGGTATCACAGTATGGGAACACACCAAAACTAGATCCAAAACTTGGTATCTCAGTAGTGACTAGTTTTTCTCCGAAGACTGGAACCCTTACAATGGAAGAAAGATAGAAAGATATAGAAAAGAAAGAATTATTGGATCTATTATGAAGATGACAAGTGTCCACTTGGAATTCCATCTCCTTTTTTAGTTATAACACGTCTCTCTACATTCCCCCATTTGATCTGATTTGATCTCATTATTACCTTGTAACTAATTTGCAAATGTCTATTTCTGAATGATGAAAACTCTACGAGTCACCAAAAATTTGATAACTGAACTCGAACATGTGTCAAATTATCAATGTGGAGCCAAAACATCACAAAAACTCAAAATAATTAGATACAAAAGTTACTGAATGTATTCTAGGTGTCTTTTCACTGAATCCTGCAACTAGTGATTCAAAACATCTGATAAAACATGCCAACCAACCTCTGATAGAAAACCCCCTATAATAGGAATAGACTATGTTCTGTGTAAAATCTACCTATAGAATCAGAAATTTTGTTCTTTTTTGGTTCCAGTGGTATATTGAAGTGCCCATTTTCGATACTAGAAACCCCCAGAATCTTAACTTGAAGAATGTCCCCTCTAATATAAAAATCATGTCTGCACATCTTTGTCTTTAAATTTTTGAAAAATTTTAAATATTCTAAAGTCAAACTTTAGAAAAATCCCATTTGATTTTAAAAACTTGACATGGGCATTTTCAACAAAAATAATAATAAAATATTATTATTTTAAACTCTTCAATATTGCCCTGACCCTTTGAATCTGGGATCAACCTTAAGTTTGACCAATGCCATGTGGCATCTTCTGAGTGGCTCACTTCTACTACTAGACAACTAAACTGCCACATCACCATCTGCTTAGACCTGGTGACATGTGTTAGCACCACTGCCACCCTTGCCACATGGCATTCACCTCCAGACTCATCACTGCTACCACGTGGCAGCTCCCTACTAGGTCACAAACTGCCTACTCATCACTGACAAAGTCACCACGTCAACAAGGGCACTATGTCGCTATGGTTATCAAGTGAGCAACTCCGCATGGTGACATAGTACCTACCACAGGATCTTCTACATGTCAAAATCTCCTTGTTTTGTCTGCAATCTTGCCACATCATCACTTGCTCTGAAGTACCACATCACCACCTTGTCACTACTTGACTGCCACTTGTCCTATTTTTATTTTCTAATGTCGTCACATCACCCTCAGGACCCACTCTACTAGATTTCAAGGTTTTTCAATAGGGTGCTATGTCACCATCGAAAAACCCTGTCATTTTCCATTGGTGCCTTAGTGCCTTGCCGAATTTTTGCCATTTTTCAGGTGAACCTGGTTTTGCTGACGTCATCCTCCTTTTTGTGTGCATTCGTTCAAAATTTATGTTGTAATGTCCACCTGCTGACATCATATGGGGACCCCACTAAACCACCTGCAGCTTCCAAAAACCTCTAGTATTAGAGACATTAAGTCATTTGTGTAGACTTATATTTAAACATCTTAATATCCTTCTGCATAACAAATGTGGGATATATATCTGCAACCTTTTCCCTATGCATGTTTTAGAATGCCTACCTTTTTGAAGTCTACTGTGGGCTTTGTTCACATATATCGTGGATGGCTTCATTTTTATTGCCCTCTACATCTTTATGGACTTCACATGCATTATGTTTTGTAGCTGCTCCTCTATTTTCTTCAACATAGCAAGAGCTGCTGCTAGAAACTAGTGGCTTCCTTTATATTGCATGAGTTTTGCTTCAATTGGCATACATGGGTTTGTCTTGTAGATTTCCTGAGTTACATTTGGCAGATAATCTCCGCCCTTGTTTGAAAATGCTGCCTCAACTAAACCTTGATTGGAGATTGAGTTGCTTTATCCACCGATCCTCCCTATTTATCATAGAATTTTTTTTTCATGCACTAATACTACAAGCCTTTACTTCCATTGGCACTTCACACGATGGCCTCAAACTATGCTCACCAAGTACGAAGTTTTGAAGATGCCATGTATATGTACAAGGGAATGATAGGTAACAACATTGCATCAATCTCTTTCATGAATTTCAACTTCAATTTTAGTTTTGTGACTCATCTTGTAACATGACCTTGAGAAAGCTCTTCACTTTGCACCGCCAAAAACTTTGTAAGCTACTTAGCTTTTGCTCCTGTTTACTCACCTGTTCTTTTTGCTAATAAGGGTGAATCACAATGCATGCATCTGGCATCTACTAGTCATGAAAACAACTTTTCTAATGAGCTACAATTCCCATGGAACATTGAAAGGCATTAAGAGTCTTTCTCTTGACATGAGTTGCCTTCTTGCCGCCATCTAAATCTAAGCCGACCTTGTGATGCCCATGACTACAAAGGTGTATGAATTCCAATGCAAGGACTGTGGCTCCCAACCCCATCCTTCTCTTTTTATTTCAGCCATGGCTTTCTGGTGCAGGGCACCTAAGGCTCTTAGGCATGAATTCAAGGTGTTTAGTACATTAGAGTTGTTAGGAATGAAGTTTGGTCCATATTTGTAATGAAGACTCAATTGTAAGGTACAATGGCACATTGGTGTGGTTATAAGCCAAGTGACCATTTGTAACCAAGGAGTCATTATTTATGAATTCTTGAGTATTTTACTATTTTTAGGATGTTTTAGGTGGATATGAGTCATTAGGACACGTTTGAATTGAAGGTGTGTAAAAAAAATGCAAAGGTGCAAAAAGTTGCTAAAGAGCAATTTTTGCAAATTTGTCGTCAAACTTAAAAAAGGAAGTTGTATGGTCTTCCAACCATCCAAATGGAAGTTATAACTATTGGAAGACACTTATTTAAGGTCTCCACACGTGGGGAAGGCCATGGCACGGACGAGTGGACAGCATTTGGTGAATAAAACTCAGAAATTTTGCAATTTTTTCTGTTTTTTCAATTCCGTACAGAATGTACGGATTTATAGTGGTACAAATCTTATATTTTTGGAAAGAGGACTGAGTCAGCATTCTAATGCAATTGGTTTGAAGTTTTTATCTATTCTGAGTTAAAAGTTATACCTGTTTTAGTAGAGGTAGGTCTGAAATTGCTGCACATTGAGGGTTTCAACAAGATGGCCTCCTAACTTGCAAACCCACTGTGGGATTTCAATACCGCTTTGTGGAATGAAATTTAGGATAGGTGACTTAAATATGGAAGAGTTTCAGGGCTGTAGGAGTTGGGCACCTATTTTTACCAGCAAGCCCTAGGCTGAACATAGTCTTATGTCTAGTCTAGTTTTGAAGGAAAACGAAGGATCACGCTCCCAAGTTGATTGATTTGACCCAAGTGAAGGGTGTAGAAGGACAAATAAAAGGTGTAGAAGATATCCAAGGGGTTGAACCAAGTCTTTGAACCCATTTATTTATGCTTTCCTTGTAACCCAGCCTAAACTGGCCATTTAGGACTGTGACACAAAGCGGGCATAACTTGATGCTGGAGTAGAGTTGGCAATTGATCTTTTGGAATCTCATAGGAGTAGTTGAAGGGTGTTTGGTGATGTGAAAATATTGTATGGTTTTTTGTATTTTTTGGGAGTTTGACCATTGAAACTAGGAATTTTTCTAATAAAAGTGATGGTAACAATTTGTAATTTTCAGTGTTGGGTGTTGAGAAACTTCAAAGTGGGGGTTTTTCTTGTTGTTTTGAGTTAGTAAGCACCATTTCTATCATAGGAATGGAGTTCTAACCCAATCTAAGAAATATTTTCTATTTTAAGCCTATTTGGTGTTAGGGAATCCCTAATAGGTGTGATTGTCCCAAGTTGTTTGTGAACCCTAGGTTTGAGGGTTGGGCTTGTGAAGTGGAGTCCACTTTGAGGTAGAGTCTACCAATGTTAGAAGCCATTGGGTCAGTCATTAACCTTGGAAGAAGGCCTAGTTTCTGTTTGGAGGTTGGAAGCAAGTTAAGGTGCTGATTGGAGTTGGAAGAAGAGTTGGTGCTTTTGCTGCATACTCTACATCAGAGTGGTATCAGAGCCACTAAGAGCCTAATTAGAGAGGAAAGATGTTAGATAATGAGGAAGGAGAGAGGGAGATACCTCTTAGGATCACAAATGTGGAATTGGCCAAGTTGGTCAAAGAACAAATGGCAGAAAGTAGAGCAGTAAGGGAAGAAAATAGAAGCATGAAAAGAGAATTGGAAAAATTGAAGGGCAAGATGGCTAGAGGAGTCATGGAAGACTCTGAAGAAGAAGAAGAAAGGACTGAAGTTAGAGAGCCTAGGCAGGTTAGAGATGAAATGCCTGTAGATCAAAGAGCCATGTTGGAGGCACTAGAAAGGGTAGGAAGAAAGGATCAAAGATCAAACCTACCTATGTTCAGTGGTAAGTTGAATCCAGAAGAATGCATGGATTGGATTGAAGCACTTGAAAATCACTTTTAATGTGATAATGTTCCGAAAAACCAAAAGATAAAGGTGGCTAAGTCTAAGATGAAAGGATCTGCCCTTAGTTGGTGGAATTTTCTTCAAAATGAGATAATAGAGGAAGAGAAGGCACCCATAGCCACATGAAAGAGAATGAAATTAGAGATCAAGAAATAGTTTGTACCAGAGGACTATGAGGTCCTAATGAATCAAAAGTTGCAAAGTCTTAGGCAAAAGGACTTGGATGTAGGAGCATATACAGAGGAGTTTCATAAACTCACTCTAAGGGCTCAAGTTACTGAAAGTGAAAAGCAAAAGTTGGCAAGATACTTGAATGGGCTCAAGTACTCCATCAAGGATGAACTAGTTTTGTTCAATCCTAAGACCATCCACCAATGTTATCAAATGGCCCTCAAGATTGAGGAGAAACTCAAGAGGAGAAGTGATTCCCATGGAAGAGGGAGAGGAGGAAATAACAGAGGTGGAGGAAGATTTGGGGGCAGAGGTTCATCTAATAGATCTCAAGGTGAACCTAGCAGCAGTCAAGAAAAATTAGATGTAGAATCCAATCCTAGAGGAGGATTTAGAGGTAGGAGACCTAATGGGAGAGGAAGATTTGGAGGAAGGACTCTAGGGGTATTCACTGGAAGGTGTTTTACCTGCAATCAAACAGGGCATAGATCCTCTAGGTGTCCAGAGAAAGGGGGCAGTAGCAGTCAAGAAGGAGATAGAAGAATCCACTTGGCTCAAGAAGAGGATGCACAAAGTGACCAAGGATCAAGAGGGAATGCTGATCCAGAGTGAGGGGAATCTTTAATGTTCAATAGAACCCTGCTGAAGACAGTTGTAGAACAAGAACCTCCCCAAAGGAAGACCTTATTTAAGACCTTGTGCAAGGTAAAAGGTAAAGTGTGTAAGGTAATTGTTGATTGCGGTTCAACTAATAATATTGCATCAATAGAGATGGTAAATAAGTTTGGATTGAAGAGGTCACCTCATCCTAACCCTTACAAAGTTTCATGGTTAAGTAAGGAGTAGCAAGTTGTTGTTAATGAACAAGTTAATGTTGAATTTCAAATTGGGGAGTACAAGGACAAAATTGTTTGTGATGTTGTAGATATGGATGCTTGTCATTTTTTGTTAGGTAGGCCATGGCAGTATGATGTCAATTCCAAGCATGATGGGAGGAACAATGTCTACATCATCACCAAAAATGGGAAGGAGTACACTATGACACCATTGCTAGAAGATGGAAAGGAGACCCAACATGCATCTAGTGTAATGATGGTTGGGGAGAAGAAGTTTTTGAAGACTCTCAAGGTGAAGAACACCCCATGCTTTTCCATTGTAGTAAAGCCAAGACAAGAGGATAAAAAGGAGGAAGGCAGATTAGGAATAAGGAATGTGGAACCCAAGGAAGTGAGGTAGCTTTTGGATAGATACAAGGAAGTTATTTCAGACCCTGCTACTGATACCTTGCCACCATTTAGAGAGGTAAGTCATTGTATTGACTTTATTCTAGGTTCTACATTGCCTAATAAGCCGATCTATAGGTTGACACCAGAAAAAAACAAGGAATTAGCAAGACAAGTTGAGGAGTTGCTTGAAAAAGGGTTCATAAGAAAGAGCATCAGCCCTTGTGCAGTCCCTGCTTTGTTGGCACCCAAAAAGGAGGGTACATGGAGGTTGTGTACGGACTCAAGAGCCATAAAAAAGATAACCATCAGATATAGGTTCCCAATGCCTAGGATGGAGGATTTGATGGATCACCTAGGAGGGGCAAGGTACTATTCCAAGATTGATTTGAAAAGCGGTTACCACCAAATCAGAATAAGGGAAGGAGATGAATGGAAAACTGCCTTCAAAACTAATGAGGGACTTTATGAATGGATGGTGATGCCCTTTGGCCTTTCTAATGCCCCTAGTACATTCATGAGACTCATGAATGAAGTTTTGGAACCTTTCATCAATCATTTTGTTGTTGTATATCTTGATGATATATTGATTTTTAGCAAATCTAAAGAGGAACATCTAACACACTTGGAATTGGTTTTGAAGAAACTCAGGGAGAAGGAATTGAAGATAAATTTGAATAAATGTGTCTTCATGAAAGAAGAGTTGGTGTTCCTAGGTTTTGTCATCTCCAAGGGCAACCTCAAGATGGATCTAGAAAAGGTGGAAGCAATCCTCAACTGGCCTACACCAAGGAATGCAAGTGAGGTAAAGAGCTTTCATGGTTTGGCAAGCTTTTATAGAAAGTTTATTAGAGGTTTCAGTAATGTGTGTGTCCCTATGATTGATACAATCAAGGGTGGAAGAAAATGTAAATTTGCATGGACAGGAGATGGTGATTAGTCCTTTGAGTACTTGAAGAAAAGGGTTGTAGAGGCACCCATCCTTGCTCTACCTGATTTCAAGAAGGT
The DNA here is from genome assembly GCA_028749045.1 of Cupressus sempervirens. NCBI lineage: Eukaryota > Viridiplantae > Streptophyta > Pinopsida > Cupressales > Cupressaceae > Cupressus > Cupressus sempervirens. The sequence continues at coordinate 105,144,696 of CM053783.1, forward strand.
ATTTACTATTGAATGTGATGCAAGTAATAGGGCCATAGGAGGAGTCCTAAGTCAAGAAGGTAAGCCAATAGCCTTCTTTAGTGAAAATTTAAATGAAGCAAAACAAAGATATTCTACATATGATTTAGAATTGTATGCTATGGTTCATTCTCTAAGAAAATGGAGACATTATTTATTGCCCAAGGAGTTTATTGTCTATACAGATAACCATGCATTGAGTTTCTTGAATAGACAGGAAAAGTTGAACCACAAGCATGTGAAATGGATGGAGTACCTTCAATCATACACCTTCACTATTAAGCATAAAAAAGGGGAGGCAAATAAGGTTGCTGATGCCCTTAGTAGAAGGAATTTGACCATTCAAGAAATGAGGTTGGAGAATGTGGGATTCCACTCCATAAAAGACATGTATGAAAGTGATGAAGACTTCAAAGAAGTTCGTCAAGTCTGCAAGGATATGACAGGGCAGTACCATAGCATTTATGCAGATTTCATGCTGCAAGAAGGATTGCTCTTCAAAGGGAGTCAGCTATGCATCCCTAGAGGATCCTTGAGGGATAACATTATAAAGGAGAAGCACTGTGGGGGTCTAGCTGGTCATTTTGGATTGGACAAGACCCCTGAACTAGTAAGAAGATTTTATTACTGGCCTAGGATGCCTACTGATGTAAGAAAGTTTGTAGAGACTTGTGTGATTTTTCAAAAGGAAAAGGGGAAGACTTCTAATGCAGGACTGTACACCCCATTACCAATACCAAATAGGCCTTGGGATGCTGTAAGTTTAGACTTTGTACTTGGATTGCCAAGGACCAAGCAAGGCTATGATAGTATTTGTGTTTTAGTAGACCAGTTTTCCAAGATGGCACATTTTTTGCCATGTAAAACCAGTCATGATGCCTCTTATATTGCAGGTATCTTTTTCAAGGAAGTAGTAAGACTACATGGATTACCATTATCCATAGTCTCGGATAGAGATTCTAAGTTTCTTGGGCACTTTTGGAGGACTTTTTGGAGAAAACTTGGTACAGACCTCTCATTTTCATCAGCATACCATCCACAATTGGATGGCCAAACGGAGGTGGTTAATAGATCATTAGGCAACCTATTAAGATGCCTTACTAAGGAACATGGATCATCTTGGGACTCAGTCATAGCACAAGCAGATTTTGCTTATAATGATTCAATGAATAGGACAACCGGATTGAGCCCATTTTAAATTGTTTATGGCACTCATCCTAGAGGGGTAATGGAGGTCAGAGATGTCAAATCTATGGAAAGAACCAGTGCTCAAGCATGTGATTTTGCTGAGGTGATGAAGGAAATTCATCAAGAGGTCAAAGATAGGCTGGGAAAAATGATAATGAAGTATAAGGAAGCAACAGATACTAAGAGGAGAGATCTTCAATTTGAAATAGGAGATCTGGTTATGGTGAACCTTAAAAAGGAGAGGCTTCCTAAAGGTAAGTTTACTAAGTTGATGATGAGGAAAATAGGTCCTTTTAGGATCTTGCAAAAATGTGGACACAATGCCTATAAGGTGGAGTTGCCACCAGACATAGGGCTCTCCAATACATTTAATGTCTCTAATTTATATCCTTACAGAGGTTCTCAGACTGAAACCAGTGGCATTGAATCAACCACAGTAGATAAAGAGATCATGAACTCTCTTCCCAAGGCAAGGGTAGTCACTATAGAAAGTGTTTTGGATAAAAGAGAAGGAAAAAGGACTAGGAGGAAGGTGTACATGGACTACCTCATCAAATGGACAGGTAGACCAGTTGAAGATGCAAGTTGGCTGCCTGAATCAACTATAAAGAAGATGGGATACAACGTGTCCACATTAGCAACTCAAGAGACTTGAGTTTCTTTTGGCCTAGTGAGTATGGTTCAAGGCACCTAAGGCTCTTAGGCATGAATTCAAGGTGTTTAGTACGTTAGAGTTGTTAGGAATGAAGTTTGGTCCATATTTGTAATGAAGACTCAATTGTAAGGTACAATGGCACATTGGTGTGGTTATAAGCCAAGTGACCATTTGTAACCAAGGAGTCATTATTTATGAATTCTTGAGTATTTTACTATTTGTAGGATGTTTTAGGTGGATTTGAGTCATTAGGACACGTTTGAATTGAAGGTGTGTAAAAAAAATGCAAAGGTGCAAAAAGTTGCTAAAGAGCAATTTTTGCAAATTTGTCGTCAAACTTAAAAAAGGAAGTTGTATGGTCTTCCAACCATCCAAATGGAAGTTATAACTGTTGGAAGACACTTATTTAAGGTCTCCACATGTGGGGAAGGCCATGGCAAGGACGGGTGGACAACATTTGGTGAATAAAACTCAGAAATTCTGCAATTTTCTCTATTTTTTCAATTACGTACGGATTTTTATTGGTACAAATCTTATATTTTTGGAAAGAGGACTGAGTCAGCATTCTAATGCAATTTGTTTTAAGTTTTTATCTATTCTGGGTTAAAAGTTATACCTGTTTTAGTAGAGGTAGGTCTGAAATTGCTGCACATTGAGGGTTTCAACAAGATGGCCTCCTAACTTGCAAACCCACCGTGGGATTTCAATGCCTCTTTGTGGAATGCAACTTAGGAGAGGTGACTTAAAGATGGAAGAGTTTCAGGGCTGTAAGATTCGGGCACCTATTTTTACCAGCAAGCCCTAGGCTGAACATAGTCTTATGTCTAGTCTAGTTTTGAAGGAAAACGAAGGATCATGCTCCCAAATTGATTGATTTGACCCAAGTGAAGGGTGTAGAAGATATCCAAGGGGTTGAACCAAGTCTTTGAACCCATTTATTTATGCTTTCCTTGTAACCCAGCCTAAACTGGCCATTTAGGACTGTGACACAAAGCGGGCATAACTTGATGCTGGAGTAGAGTTGGTAATTGATCTTTTGGAATCTCATAGGAGTAGTTGAAGGGTGTTTGGTGATGTGAAAATATTGTATGGTTCTTTGTATTTTTTGGGAGTTTGACCATTGAAACTAGGAATTGTTCTAATAAAAGTGATGGTAACAATTTGTAATTTTCAGTGTTGGGTGTTGAGAAACTTCAAAGTGGGGGTTTTTCTTGTTGTTTTGAGTTAGTAAGCACCATTTCTATCATAGGAATGGAGTTCTAACCCAATCTAAGAAATATTTTCTATTTTAAGCCTATTTGGTGTTAGGGAATCCGTAATAGGTGTGATTGTCCCAAGTTGTTTGTGAACCCTAGGTTTGAGGGTTGGGCTTGTGAAGTAGAGTTCACTTTGAGGTAGAGTCTACCAATGTTAGAAGCCATTGGGTCAGTCATTAACCTTGGAAGAAGGCCTAGTTTTTGTTTGGAGGTTGGAAGCAAGTTAAGGTGCTGATCGGAGTTGGAAGAAGAGTTGGTGCTTTTGCTGCATACTCTGCATCACTTTCCTGATTGCTGGCCTGCAGATGTTCTTCTTTGATTTTACATGATACCAATCCATATCCTCCTATTGTTTATGTTATGGATCGATACCCTGTGTTTGAAGGAGATTTTCTAATCAAACTATTATTTGAAAATCTCAAATGGTGTTTTCCACGCTATATTCCTTTGGTCAAATTTGATTGTGACATTAGGTCCATTATCTGAAATCATTCATCCTCTTTAAAAACTAATCAAGCATTGAGTGGGAAACTTATAACACAATGTTAGCACGAAATTTAACTATTGATGAATGGTGAAGTATGGGCATCAACTTCTTGATCATAGCAACTTCATATTGTTCACTTGATTTCAGGAACCTTTGGCATATTTTATTGTCTTTCAAATGACATGTATTTCTTTTTACTATGGATACCATTCCACACATTTAACTGCCCTAAATATATATATATATATATATTAATATTACCCACTTACACTTGATCCTCATGTTACTTCTTTATAAATCAATATCACTTTAAAAGCTCAAGGCATCTTTAGGATCCTGAGACATCCCTCAGTCTGAAGCAATCAGTTGGACCCCAAAATGGGTCCGGCTAAATTTTTTTTTTGTTTTCAAACAACTGACTTTGTAAACTAATCTTCAAAACATCTTGTACTGATTGAAAACAAATTTGAACACCAAATAATCGACTAAAGATCATTTTACCCTTATTCTGCAACTTATCAAATTTGCATCAAGAGGTCTGTTGATTGCCTTTTAAAATTGACCCAAACCTCTAACCACGCTCTAAAAATTGGCACACTGACTCTTTGTACCACATTCTTGCACCCTATCAAATCTCATCTCATGAAAAATTCGAAGTCAAAAGATATTTACTATCAAAGTTGCCTTCTTAGATTTACTTGCAAGAAAACATGTTAGAAAACAACAAACTGGGCTTGGAATTGGCTCAAAAATGGGCAAATAGGCACTTGAGGTTCTAAAAACTGGAATACTGGTACTTTACCATGAGCAAAATATGATTCTATAGTTTTGGCTCATGAAAAATCATAGGTTGAATTTGGAAAGCATCTGAAGTTGGCTATCTGGATTTGCAGGACAGTGGACCAGTAAAATATCATTTTTTATGAATGGAATGACCCTGGAAAAGCATGCATACAGATTCGTCAAGACTTGAAAATTGAAACATAACAAGTCTCAGATGTCTATAATGCAACACAAAATGAATTTTATCATTTTGGTCAACTGGTCAAAAGTTATCATAGGTCAAACAAGGCTTGCCAGAAATATGTTCAAAGTGCATAAGCATGAAAACAGTAATTGACCAACTTTGAGGGATTCAAAACCTAATCAAACAAGCTCAAAATGACTCAAAATCTAAAACATATATTCTTAGGTATGGAACGCAAAGTGGTAAGTCACAAAAAATTTCTGAGTGCGAGATATTCTATTGCAAACATGGCCTCCTGTTGTTGTTTGACACTTGGGGCAAAAATGCAAATTTGAAACTAGCTCAAAATAGGACTTCACCAAACAACTCAAAAAATCAATATATCATTATAGAACATGTGAATGGGCTAAATGAAGGGTTTTAGAAACATTAAACACCATTTATGCATTAAATCAACAGCAGGGTTCATAGGCTTCACAAAGCATTTATAGGCCTGATTTTCTCAAAATTTTCGAGATGTGACTAAAAATGAAGCATGCAATTTTTAGTCCCAACATTACCAAGGTGATAGTTACTCTTGATCCTATGTTTTTTGTATCATCTAATTGATCCATTGTATCTTTATCATGATATGAATACCCTTCTTCTTTTCATCTTTGTTCATTTCATCATCATCACTTTCAACTTCTTCTAGTTGCTCACTAGAAGCAATATTCACCATCCACTTCTCATAAATTGCATCATCTGGCTAGTCAAAATGTAGAATATCATGTTGTTTCTTGATAACATATTCTGCTTCCATGTCAATATCAACAAATTCTTGTTTCAAAGAATCAAAGAATATTTGGGCTTTCACTATCTCCTCAGTTGTCGTACCCCACCATACATGCCCTGTTTCATTGATAATTGTATTCATCCTTAGAAAAAATAAATCATCAAGTTCCTTAGCCCATTCATCTTTGTTTTTCAAATTATTCCTTCTATATAGGGCATGAGGAAACAAAATAAAATTTTGGTTCTTATACTTGTTCAAATTGCCAACTATTATTCTCTGTAGATGAATTCTCTTATTATCAAAATCATGAAGATCATAAAAATTATCAAAAGTCTTTTCAATTTTATGCCAGAATAACATAAAAATAATAATTTCTTTCCTCCATCTTACCCACTTATTCACAATAGGCTTTAGAGCCTCATCACTTGCTTTTAGTTCTTCTCATATGCTTATAACTCTAGCTGACTGATCATACACTAATGGCCATTCAATTTTGTCCCCCAAATATGTGAGAACCTTTCTCAATTTATGTTCATATTTTATATTCAAATCCACATGTAAAGCCTATAGCTTGCTTTTTTCTTCTTCAAATTCTTCAGCAGTGTAATAATGTGGCCTCTATTTCTATAAGAGGTTTGGTTTTAAAAGGCTCCACTGGGGGATGGGGCTATGTTATTCTTGGTCTAGTAGACCTCCCAATTAATTTTTTTTCAAGTTCAATCCTTTTTTGAACTTCCTTATTGTAAGCCTCTAGGACACTTTCATATTTACTCTACAACTCAAACATGCCCCTTCTTCCTTTTTAGCAATGGCTAAAAGAAATTGAGATGAATCCACATTCCAGTGTGTAGCATGTACATGAGAGGTGTCAGCCACTCTTCTTACAACTATATTTCCCATCAAAACATAATCATCTAGTTGTGATGAGGTGGCTCTTGACCCTTTCCTTAAAGACCATATAACTAGTATAGCCTGGTCTTCACTGAATGTAGTACCTATGAATTCCTTCTTATTTGGATCTTGGAAATCCAACTTATTTGAAATAGAATTAAAAATTAATGCATCTACAATATCCCAATTAGATAACAATAAAATGTTTGAGGCCTTGACCATCTACCTCCCCTCTTTAGGGTTTATGCTCTAGAATTATTCAATCATCTGTTCCTTTATTTGATTTTGTAGGGCTGCCTCTTCTAGCTCAAGATGCTTTGTCTTCAGCCTATTGCATCTTTCTTCAAATTTTCTTATGTTGGTTCTCCATGCACATTTGTAGAAAGCCCTAGATTTGACAAAATTGTCATCTGATAAAAATTGTTAACTCGCTTGTTCTAGCACAGGGTCTAATTCCCTTCCTCTGTAATTTGCAACTGTCAACTCAAAACTTGGCACTAGAGGCTCTTGGGGATCTCCTTCATCTTTTTCTAATTATGTAACAAAAATTCCCCCTTGTAATCCCAATTGTTCAATTTTCTCTTCAGTGAGCTGTTCCTCTTCAATTCTCATAGGGGTCTGTAAGGATGAGTATTTCTCAACATGAGGATCCTCTTCCCTTATTATTTTTTTCCGTTTTAGGGGGGGTTCAAAAGGCCTCTCTTCGAAGACATCATTGGTAGACTCAATTACTTATTTTCCTTTTTCCACAGTGGTCCCTTTATTTTGAACAACAGTATACCCTAGCCTTTCTTGGACAGTTAATTAACCTGCCCCTATATTGGGAGTAAAACCCAATCTCCTCCTTACTCCCCTAGCCTTATCTAGGTAAAATCTAATAAAGAATTGCTTCTTTTCATTCATTGCCTCCATTATTTCAAAAAAAGTATTCATAAGTTTAGTTATCTTATGTACATTTGTAACAGCATTGTCCAAAGGACTATAATTTGCATCAAAATAATGAATGAAGTCCAAAACTTTAGAGAAGACTCTCCATTTTTCCTTTCTAGTCTCCTACTCTTGCAAGGAGTACTCATTCCTTATTATGTCTTCAAGAAAATAGAATTCATGCTCAATTTTTCCAAGCTTAATTCTACGTCTCAGAGCCAAATGATAAAATCCCTTAGAATCACAAAAATGAGGGTGAGAAATAGCCATCTTTTAAGTATCCAAAATTTTGTTCAAAGAAAGCCAACCCCCTTTTGTGATTACAAAATGATGGGCCCCTATGCAAGTGGGTAATATTGACCCTATTAATCTTTTCAAAAAAAAGGTTTCCTCTACTCCTCCCAACTGCCATAAAAATTCAGCTCCTCGTACCTTCAAGGGCAGTTGGTAAGGTAGTACATGAGGGTTTCCTTTAAAACAGTAAATTCTAAATATAGTAGAAACAAAGTATGGGATGATATCTCCCCAATTATGTGAAACTTTCAAACCACTGGGTTTGTCCATAGGCCTAATGAGATGCATTAGTGCCTTGGAGATTCTGGGATTGTCACTCAGTAAGAGGCATCTCAGCTTGGAAGTGAAATACCTATCAAATCTAACAAAACTAGTGTTCTCTATGTCCCAAGTCATATCTACACTCCATAATTGGACTGACAGTGCTTCTTCATTTTCTTCTCTGTTTAACTCCATTGCTTTACCAAAATATGTAGCTCCCTTAAACAAAAACATGTGCATCAACAAAGAATAATGGCCAAAAGTTTTTTCAACCTTGCTCTTAGCAATCCCAATTAGTCCATTGTGAATTTCCTCAGCTAGGTAAGAAGCAAAGTCAAAAATTATATCCACACCAAAATATGAAATCTAATTAATCATATACATAAAATCCACATGCATAAACTCCTCTTCATCTCTCCCAGAAACTCTACCCAGGGTCCTATATATCTTCACAGCCTTGGAATTGAAGTATGCCCTTTTGAAAGGTTCCCTGAAGGCTATTGTTATTGTTGGTAGAGTTATAATTTTACTTATATGTGCTTTCAATGCACCTTGCCTAATGGCATCCTTCTTGGATATGTATTCCTTTTCTAAGCCTTCCAAATCAATGGGCATATAATAATCAGTGAGAGGCCCTAAACCTAAAACTTCCCTAATTTCATTTGGGCTAACTGTAATTAGGACCCGGCCATCAGTTCTTCTTGCTACTCTAATACCTTGGTCATAGTTCTTTGCCACAGCTTCAAGAAGATCATAATCCATAAAAACACTAGGAACCACCAATCTTCCTAAATAAAAAATTCTAGATATTAGCATGTGGGGAAAAAAAGTTCCTCTCTGAAAACCATTTTTTAAACAAATCTAGACTAGTTTGAGAGGTACTAGCATCCTAGACCCAATTACCTTTGTCATAAAATCCATCTACTATTTTCAACCTAGGGTTTAATGAAGTAAGCTTTTTAACTTGTACAATTTCAATAGTGGAGTTTGGGAGCAACTCAAGCAAATCGTCATGGACATTCCTATTCAAATAAGTCTCCTAACTAGAAAATACCTTCTTTGGAGGCATTTTTGATTGAAATTTGTAGAATTGAGACACTACAGAGATTATAATTACTTACTTGATTCTTTGCTTGTTTCTCACTATAATTCTACAATGTCTTCACGAACAATGGAAATTTTCTTCACCCTCTTGTCAAGCTCAGCAAAACCTTTTTAGTAATGGCTTCTTCTCAGGAAAAGCTTGAAATCTTTGTTTGCATGGGATGGAACTAAGAAAATATTATGTATTATACTCTATTTTTCTTTTGCACGCAAAGCTTTCATTCCTCATAAATGCACAAAGTAGAAAAAATAGAGTGGCATCACCTTTCCTTTTAAATTTGTGTTGTTGATCTTTGAAAAATCCTAAAATCTAGGGATAAAAATAGGTCTGACTCATCTTTCTTCTTAACACACTAGTCAAACCAATGAAATGCTTCCATTTGTACCTTTCCTTCACTGTTGGCATTTCAATCTTTACCCACTGATGACTAGGGACACATTTCATCAAATCACTACCTTGCTATACATAACCTTCAAGCATCTTGCTATAGAGAAGTAGCAACAACCATTGATTCTTCTTTGATTGTGTGGAGGACATTTGATAGATTACTTAAGAGAAATATGGTGAGCCCTTAGTTGTTATATCGCTATACATAGCCTTTGAAAAACTCATCATAGCAAGATAGCGACAACTGTAGATTTGTGATCAATATGAGGGCATGAAAACTGCATGAATTACATAAGATGTGGTGGGTCCCTTAGTTGCTATGTCACATAGAGTAAAAAGTACACATTTTCCATAGCAAGGTAGTGACAATCATTGATCTTAGCTTGATCTGACGATCATAATCCTTTATATGTTTTATGAATGGGGTGCAGGTCCAGTTTATTGATGACATGAGAAAATCCTATACAGTTGGCATATAAAACCATATTTTAATCCTATTCACCTTTCCACATTGCTTGGGTCCCACCATGTGTTCATTTCGTGGTAGGTCGCTATGTCGCTAATAGTGAGATGCATAATTTTCATGATAGCAATATAGCAACCTCTGGTGCCATCACTTTTCCCAGTGCACATGTGTATCCCACTAGATGCCACCGTGTCCCAAAAAATACATAATTGATATTTGATGGAGCATGTGTCTAGGACCCACGTTCTAAAGACATTGTCACATTAATTCTTTTCGTCAGCTCACTCTATTGCTAATGGTAGGCACAAATTTCCTAATAGTGACATAGAAAACTCCAATGTCTTATCAAAACTCAACATTGGAAAAATAAAGGCAAGTCAAGTCATAATCACCCTCATTAATGCTTCTAACATAACAATAAAATCATTACTCACCATGCCACTTGGAAGTCTTTACGATCACTAGGAAGTTTGGAAGCCATCATGTTATGTATTTCCTGACTGATCACTATGTTGCTACAAGTAGGGTGCTTAATCTTTTTGATGGCCTAGTACTTTAATTTTGTGGTAGTTGCTATGTTGCATAAGGTAAAACACTTGTATCTTTTCATAGCGATATAGTGACTATTGTAGATCTTACAAGAATTGGATGGTGAGAAATATAAGAGAAAAAGGCCACTTGGGGGTGCAAAAAATTTGAAATGGATACAGAATATTCACAAGATTTTTAAAAGATTTTGCACCCAAAATTTTTAAAAGCAATGAGACATAGGGTTTAAAAAATGTTTTCAAAGGCTAACAAATCTGGAGGACCAAAGACCGGAATCCCTATTCACCATTAATGGATTCAATTCTAATTTTTTGTACCTAGATTGGGGAAATTTTATCATGCAAAAAATTAGAATGAAACCTTACAAATAATGTCAGTGGGCCTAGTGATCTTAGGTAAATCTCTCACAACAAGTGTATTTCTGGCTTTCACAATGCTATCAAAATTAATGTGACAAAATCTTCTTTTCCATAACCAACTGTTATCAACTTTAGCAACCAAGCATGCTATTTTAGTGGAGTTTAATTGAAATACATTACCTTTGGTTCTTGTTCCAGTACCAAGTAGTTTTTTTAGTGTAAATAGGTATTTACTATTTACACTTTACTTAATTTTACTTAGGTTAGTGCATTATTTTATTATTTCTCTTTATGAGACACTTAGGAGTTTGCACACCTTCTTGAGTTGTCATGTTGACAACATAGAAGTATGCAACTCTAATTATGCACATGGTGTCTACAACATAGGAGTTTGCATCATTCACTAAGTTGTCATGTAGTAAACATAGTTATTTGTACACCTAATTTAGCACATGTTGTCTACAACATTGATTTGCATGTCACACCATTGCAAGCTTATCCTCTCATCATTGCACTTACTTCCACGCTTAATGGAGGATAACCCATATCTGGTGGACATGTGCCTAGTTGTAGGGCTTATCATGATGTTGATTCTAATGGATTCTAGATGCATCTCAAAGGCATTTATATTCAGGAACTCCTAGTGTACTTGTACATAGAATTGAATACTATATTGTTATTCTAATCATACTCTAGTCTAATTTGTGCTTGTGTTTTGAGTTCCTTGGTCTTGGGTGAATTCTACCCTAAGGAAGTTTCTTACATGGTATCAAAGCTAAGGAAGATACTCATCACATACCCATTGGAGAACTTGTTGCTTCATCTCTTTAAGGGACCCGATTTAGGTTCAAAGCATCAGTTGTAATTGGGAGTGTCTAAAGCTGAAGTAGACCTCACCATTGCATTCGAAGTGATGACTCAGTGAAAATTGATTATAAATTTGCCTATTTTAGGGCATAATCAGCTGGGAGGCAAAATAATTTTGCAAATCAAAACCCAAAGGCCCAATTTGCAAAGCTGATTATGATCCTTTTAGATCTAATTAATTCATTTTTGAATATAATAAATACTGTATTTTTTCTGCAATTTTGAAAATTAAAAAAAAAATCAAAATTTTCTACCCATTCAGGTGTATAGAGAAATTTTTTTAGGTCTAGGTACTAGGAAATCATGCCGCAGCCTTGAACCTATGATTATTCCACAATGAATATTATTCATTAGTGAACATATTCATCAAATTTGACCCACGATGAAACATTCATCAAATTCAATTGGAGGCCAAACTTTCTGGTGGTCCCCTCTAAACCACAACCCTCTCTCCATTTTTGGCACCGTGGGGCTTTGTTATTTCCTTCTACACTATAGGCTAAGGGTTTTAAAAACCATCTAAAGTTTACATCCCATCAACATGGGATTTTAATTGCAAATCTGGCATTGTTAAACATTCTATAGTGCCCGCAAAACATCAAAGCCTGCTGGCCACAAACAAAAATTTTAGTTGATTCTGGCATGGGGGTTTCAAAGTTTTTTGCCAACTATTTTTATAAAAAATTTGCTACCAACGAGAACTTTCTGGGCCACTACTACTTGCTCCGATGTGATATTTCTGGTTAGGTAGTGTATAGAGAACCTAGCCACATAGCTTTCAAATATCAGATGATAGCAAACACATGTCATTTTCTAATTTGTAAATAGTGACACGCAGATTTGATAGCCACATCATCTATCAGCATAGTCAACCCCCAGGTCAGCGCCATGTAGACATCTGACACATCTGCAGTCTAGCGTAGTGCAACATCAACGCACAACTATACCTATCCACATTGGATTTTTTTACACGATTATGTACTATCTGGAATGCCATATTAGTAGTTGTACAAGTGAGATCAACAACACGTCAGTACCGGCTTGCACAGATGTTGATATCAACAAAATATGAGCCTAAATTTGATGGTTGTTTAACCATCATTCTAGGGCATTTTTAAACTACTGTGACAACCATTTGACCATCAAATTTAACATTGTATTTTTCTCTATAGACCCCTCTTCAAATGCAGTTTTGATTTGGCAGCCTAACTTCAAACAACCATAACTCGGTCACCCAGACTCCAAATTAGGTGCAATTTTTATTTTATTTTTTGGGTAAAATTTCTTGAATTTTTCAGTGGTGTGGCTATTTTCTAGTTTTGGTGCACGGATTTGTCAAAATAAGCATTTTTTGGAGACTATACCTATCTAATCCTACTTTTTGTAACTTCAAACACATCATACAAGCTCATCTAGACTCCTGTTTAGGTTCCATTTTTTTTTTAAGTTCTTTTTTTTGTCTAGTTTTCAAATTTGTAGTTAGATTATAGTCTTATTTGGACAAAAATACCACTTTCAGAGAGACATCTTATTTTGTATTGTATTGCTTCACAATTGTTGTAATTTTGAGCTACATTGTAAAAGTCCAGATTTGTACTCTATATAGAGGTTGTAATCAGCAAAATTAGAAAGTCCACTTTGTCCATTTTGACAAGTGGCCCATTGTAAATGCACTATATATAAAGTGCCAAAATCATTTATTTGGGGGATATTTTTTGATTGAGTGAAAAGGGGGTGGGGGGGGGGGGTGTACTGTGTACTGTGTCTCCTTGATCTTGTGTTCTTACATTATGGGTTCTTTTTCAAAGTTAATTCCACATAATTATGCTACTTGGAAAGAAAATATTAAAGAGCCATTGGTAGAAAATGGTTTATTGCATTATGTCACTGGTGCAGCAAAGAAACCTCCCACTGATGCTGATGAAGCTTGGAAAGAAGATTAGGAATCCAAACAAGAGATGGGCTTAGGAACCTTGTTGAAACTATCTTTGATCCTATCAAAACATTAGAAAGATATAGAACCGATAGAGGTTTGGGCTAAACTTGAAGCTTTGTATGGGATAGTGGATGAAGACATGGCTTACACCATAGAGGATAAACTTCTCAAGTTGGATCCTAGAAATTTTGACATCATCAAGGACTATCTTACCCAAGTAGAAATGTATAGGGCATAGTTGAAGGATTGTGGTGAACCCATCAAGGATGGAAAGATGATCAAGCACATCATGACTCATCTTCCACCTAAATATGCTCCTTTTGTTTCCATCTTTAATACACACACACTGACAATGGGTAATGCCTATGTTAAGCCTTCGTTCAAGAAATTCTTAGAAATGTTGATCTTCGAACATGACAATCTAGTGGGTATGGGAGTTCTCAAGTCCTGCAAGACTAAAGCCTTGGTAGAAAATGAAGGTAATTAATGTGGGAAAAACTCAAACAAGAAGCAGAAGCAATGGAAAGCTAAGCCACAAGATGACACACAATAGTCCTTCTCAAAACAACAATCTTCCACAAATCAATCCTCTTCTATTCAACATTCTTCTTCACAACAAGGAAATTCTTCTTCCAAAAATAATCAAAAGGGGAAAAATTCCAACAAGAAGGAGAAGAAAGCATCTTCCTATTGTAAGAGGAATGGTCATGATGAACATGAGTGCAAAGATAAGCAGATTGATGAATTAGTTAACATAATGAGGAAACATAGAATTGATGTACCAAATCCATATAAGGACAAGGGATATTCATCCACTTCAAAGGGCAAGGGATAAGCTTTAGTTGCAAGTACAAAAAATGTAGAGGAATGGATTCTTAATTTAGGAGCAACACATCATATGGGTGCTTCGAGGGAGCAGTTTTCCTCATTAAAACCATCAAATGTACCTTTCATCTATGTGGACAATGATACTCAAGTTGAGGTAGAAGGTAAAGGTAATGTTGAGTTGGAAAATGGCATCTTCAAGGATGTACTACATGTTCCTAACCTTAGCACCAACCTTCTCTCAATCTATCAAATTACTCACTATGGATGTGGCAACAAAGTAGAGTTCCTCCCCGACATAGTAGTGGTGAAAAATCTCAAAGATGATTCAATGGTGGCAATTGGAAAGGCAAAGCATGAGACAAGACTTTATTCTTTCTCACATTTTGTACCTAAGTCCACATCTCTTGCCTTGTTGACTCATTCAAACACTCAAAGTAAACTATGGCATGAGAGATTTGGACACCTTAGTTATCGCTACCTTCAGCAACTCAATAGCAAGGAAATGGTCATTGGTCTACCTCAAGTCAATTTTTTAGAAGGTGTATGTCTAGGTTGTGAAGTAGGTAAACATCCCAAAGAGAAATATGACAAGGGGAAGTCTTGGAAGGAAACTATTGTTCTAGAATTGGTTCATAGTGATGTAGCTGGCCCATTTCCAGTACCATCCTTTAGTAAGGCCGACTATGTTCTCACATTTATTGATGACTTTTCAAGGTACACTTGGGTCTTTTTCCTTGGTCATAATAGTGAAGTATTTGATAACTTTATCACCTTCAAAGCTCAAGTTGAGAAAAAATTAGGGAAAGCCATCAAGATCCTAAGAACGGATAATGGCAGAGAATATGTCAACTCTAGACTTATAGACTTTTGCACACATGATGGTATAGATCTTCAACATCCAGTTGCATACATGCCATAGAAAAATGGTTTAGCTAAAAGAAATAACATAACCCTTAAGGAAATGACCACTTTCATGCTTCAACACAAGTCTCTAGATCAAGTATTTTGGGTTGAAGCCATGTGTTGTGCCAAATACATCCAAAACAGAAGTCTACATAAGGCCTTAGATGGAATAACACCTTTTGAGGCATGGTGTGGAAGGAAACCAAGTGTTAAGCACTTCAAATTTTTTGGTTATTAAGCATGGGCAAGGATACCTCCACAAAAGTGAAAGGCATTAGAACCACAAAGCAAACCATGCATATTTGTTGGATATCCTAACCATCTCAAAGCATACAAACTAATGGATCTAGAGACACATGAAATTTTTTATGAGAGGAGTGTTTTTAATAGACATGTCCAAATTTGACTTCTTTAACTCCTCCTTCTTCCTCCTTCATGGATAGTGATCATAGTGATGATAGTGACTCAGAAGATGAGATTCCTCCAACTTTGACTCGCAAGACACCACCTTTGCAAGGTCAACAAATAGTTAAGAATGCTCCTTCTTCTTCTTCCACTAAACCTCATTGGGCATAAAAAACTCTCAATGCAGTAGGTTCATTGGTGGGAAATCCTTCAGACACTTGGAGGACAAGGTCACAACACAAGTCATTTCCACATGCATATATAGCCATTGCTTCAAATCCACATCCTTTTAAGGAAGCATCTGGGTTTCTAGAATGAGACAAGGCTATGGAGGAAGAATATAAATCATTGATGAAAAATAACACATGGAACTTAGTTCCCCTTCCTAAGGGAAGAAAATTGGTTCGATGTAAGTGGATCTATTAAAGAAAATTTGCAATGGATGGAAGTGTTGATAAACATAAGGCTAGACTAGTTGCCAAAGGTTTCTTGCAAGTTCTAGGTATTGACTATATAGAGACTTTTCCACCAGTTGCCAAGATGAATTCCATTCACCTAAAACTATTAATTGATGTCATTCAAGGTTGGGTTGTAAACCTGATGGATGTTAAGAGCTCTTTTTTGAATGGTGGTCTTCATGAGGAAATTTATATGGAGCAGCCATAGGGGTTCATATAGGATTATACTATGGTTTATAGATTAAATAAGTCTATTTGTGGTCTTAAGTAGGCTCCTTGGGCTTGGTATGCCAAAATGGATTCCTTCCTCCTCTTAGCAGGTTTCACCAAATGTCACTCTGATTTGAATGTCTACATTCTTTAAAAAGATGACTCTCACTTGATCTTAGTGCTTTATGTCAATGACTTGATCATTACAAGGAGCACTTCATCCATCATTGCTAGTGGAAATACCTCTCTACAAGATAGATTTTCCATGATAGACTTGGGTTTGCTACATTACTTCCTTGGCATTGAGATCACACAGTCTTCAATAGGGATATCACTTTCACAACCCAAGTATGCTCTTAACTTGCTTTCTCAATTTCACATGAGTGACTGCAAGCCTACTCTTACTCCCTTCCTATCAGGTGTCAAGCTAGAGGCTAAGTGTACCACTCCACTTTTTGATGTGACATTATATAGATAGTTAGTTGGGAGTCTTATATACTTGACATATACACACCTTGATATTGCTTTTTTAGTTGGCATGGTTTCACACTTTATGCAAGAACCTCATGAGCTTCATTGGAAGGTTGCCAAGTACATTTTGCATTACATCAAGGTTACACATACACATGGGTTACATTATGTAGCAGGTACTAGCTTTAGTTTGTTCTAGCCCTATTTTTTGGCAAAGTAAGAAGCAAAATAATGTTTCTCTTTCTTTCACAAAGGCTAAGTATCAAGGCACTATCAATGCAGCTACAAAGACACTTTGGTTATGGCATATCCTGGAGGAGTTTGGATTTGATCTACCTAAGCCTAAAGTTATTCATTGTGACAATTAGAGTTCCATTAAAATCTCTAAGCATCCAGTTCAACATCAACAAAAAAAGCACATCGAGGTTCATATGCACTACATTAGAGAGCTTATACATGAGTAGATCATTGCACTACAGTATTGTCCTATAGTAGAGTAGGTTGCTAATATCTTAACCAAACCCTTTACTGAGATCAAGTATACTCATTTGCAAGATCTCTTGGGGGTGCAAGATGTTGCAGAAAGGGGAGTCCCTTGACTTCACTCTTCTTCTTCTTCTGGGAAGGATTTTTTCCTCTTATGAGGTCTTCTTCTCTCTCTTCTTCTTTATTGTACTCATCTCTCTTTTTGGAGGATGGTTTTCCCCATGAGGTTTTCCCTCTTTCTTTGCTTTATGAAAGATTGCATTGCATCATTCTATAGCATTTCTTTTGTACATGGGCACCTAACATGGCCTCATAGCCAAGACCCATGATGCATTAGTGAGCTTAAGTGCATTCCCCTAATTTGCACTTAAGGGGGTGTGTTGGTGTAAATAGGTATTTACTATTTAAACTATACTTAAGTTTACTTAGGTTAGTGCATTATTTTATTATTTCTCTTTATGAGACACTTAGGAGTTTGCACACCTTCTTTAGTTGTCATGTTGACAACAAAAAAGTATGAAACTCTAATTATGCACATGGTGTCTACAAAATAGGAGTTTGCATCATTCACTAAGTTGTCATGTAGACAACATAGTTATTTGCACTCCTAATTTAGCACATGTTGTCTACAACACTGATTTGTGTTTTACACTATTGCAGGCTTATCCTCTCATCATTACACTTAATTTCATGCTTAATGGAGGATAAACCATATCTGGTGGACATGTGGCTGGTTGTAGGACTTATAATGATGCTGATTCCAAGGCATTCTAGATGCATCTCAGAGGCCTTTATATTCAGGCACACCTAGTGTACTTGTACATAGAATTGAATACTATATAGTTATTCTGATCATTCTCTGGTCTAATTTGTGCTTGTGTTTTGAGTTCCTTGGTCTTGGGTGAATTCTACCCTAAGGAAAATTCTTACAAGTTTTCCTTCCCCTTTTTTCATAATGCATGTGTCATTACCAAGATACAATTAGTAAACTTTGTCCATAAGCTTTCCAACACTTAACAAGTTATGTTTTAGTCCATCAACAAAATAAACATCATTAGTATTTGTTTTACCATCTAGTGTGATAGATCCAATTCCTATGATATGGTAGGTTGCATTATTTCCCACTCTAACATTTCCTCCATCATGGCTTTTGAATTTGACAAATATTCTCATATCACCAGTCATGTGATGTGAACAACCACTATCAATGATCCAATCCTTCCTTTCAACTTGTGATATTAGTGAACTTTCTTCTTTTATTTCTTTTTCAAGATCATCCTCCTTTGTAGCTAAGAATCCTAATTCATCTTCACTTTTTCTTTGATCAAATTCTTCTTCTTCTTCATTGGCACATAAATAGTTTCTAGGTCTTCTAGATTTGAATCTTCGCTTATACTTTTTTTCTCTCTTAGGACATTTAGATGCATAATGACCATATTCATTACATGCCCAAAATTTAAATATATTCTTACCATTATTTTCTCTTTGCACAAGAAGAGCCACCCCTTCTTGGATCTTTTCCTCAATAGACTTGCTGCTACTAGCAATGTCTCCTTGCACTTTTGTGTTCCTTGCTAGACCAAGTTTAATGTTAAATACACTAAATGTTGTCTCAACTTTTGTTAATTCTCCATATCATTTTAGATCAAATTCTTCAGCATCCAATCTACCAAGCAATGTTTCTTTGGTGAAATTACTAGTACAAGGTAACATTTCCATAATCATTTGTGTTATTGTCTTCAAAGGTTGTGTCATATTTTTTAAGATCTTCCATATTACTTCATCATCAAACTTCTTTACACCAAGAGATGTGATTCCTATAACAATCTTAGATATTCTACCAATCCATCATCTTAGCATCTTGGAATGTGAGATAAAGATTCTGTAATCTAACCCTTTTTGCATGTGTATCACCCTCATAGTTGGCTTCTAAGGTTTTCCAAATTTAATGAGATTTTTTCAATTATTTTACCTAGCTATACTCACTTTTAGGTAGGATAGACAATATTTCTTCTCTTTCCCTTATGTTGCATATGAGTACTTCTCTTTGTTCCTTGGTACAACTTTCAAGATTGTCTTCTTCTACAATGCTTTTAGATGCCTTAGTTACAAGCCAATATACTAGACCCATGTATAGGAGATGAGTTTTCATTTTATCCTTCCAGCTATCATAGTTTGTGCCATCAAATCTCAGACTTTCCTTTTTGAACAAATTTGCCATGGATCTCCCAAAGTTGTTAAACTTTTCCTTCAAGGACTTGATGCTCTCATACCAATTATTAGAAATAATAGTCCACTAATATAACTGAGAAGGGGGTGGGGTGAATTAGTTATATAAACATTTGAAGCATTTATCCTCTTAAGAAATTTCAACCATTCAATCAAAGTAAACAACAACCATAAAGAGATGCACAGACACCATTACACTAGATATGTTGACTAGGGAAACCCCTAATCAGAGGGAAAACCATGGTGGGAATGATGCCCACAAAATGATGTACTAATATGAATATTTCTTGTTAGAGGATGGACCCTACTAGGAGTCTATTACAAAACTTAGTACAAAGAGTCCCTATTAGGAGACTTTGAATCCCTATTAGGAGTTGTGGAAGGTAGCTAAATCCACTGTCCAAAAAGCTTTAGGATTAGATCAATGAACTCACTATCCAATTGACCTCAATAATATTCCTTTTAGAATAACATACATGTAACAATCTTTTACTTCTTTCTCTTCTCCAGTACATCCGACTTCTTCACCTTCAGATCATGCAATTAGATCTAGAACTTTGTATCCATCAATAGTAACCCTTAAGGTCACTTACACACATTAGAAAATCCCTCTATTGCTTCAAAATTCATAGCTCTTCTCTACTCATTGATCTCAATCATGATATCTAAAACTTGAAAAACATCTTTCCTTTATACCATAATCAATTTTAAATCCTTAAGTTGGATTTACACTGTATCATATGTTAATTAAATGAAATAGACATTTAATTAATGTTGTCAGCTCATAGTTATACCCAAACTTTGACATGTGTGACTTCCATACCTACACACTCACTGACATCATCAGTGGTTAGTGTACTACCTCTAGTTAACTGTGCAACCCTTCATTTCAAATATAATGCACTGTATTGATCATACAATAAGGTTCTTTTTCCTAATGCTCTATTTCCATGTGATTCTCTGTATGTCATTAATATCTTTCATAGGTTGTCAATTCAGGTTCTATACACTTGCCCATGTGTCCAATACTATAGTATGTTCTATTAAATACACATAAGTAGATACATAATATATTGTCCTTAATACAAGGATCATAGTCTATTGCTCTCTCCATCTTTACAAACTCATTACTATGTTGTCATCAATGATAAACATAGTCATAACAATGTTCTACAATGCTCTTCCATAGCATTAGCATTAATGATAACAATAATGTCATATCTTTTCTAGTTAGTGTATATCAAAATCACCTGGGTGATGAGGATAGTGTTTTATGTTGACCATTCTAGAGTTTGCCAAGTTTAGAAGACAGTGTCAACCAAGTTCACTCTAGAGACAAAGAGAAGCTCACAAAATATTGAGTGTTAATCAAGCTCACTTGGTTAATGAAGGAAATTTTGGTTGGAACAAGTGTTTACTGAGATCACTTAGTTACCAAAGGAACTTTGTGAAGATGTAGTGTTAACCAAGTTCACTTGGTTAACATAGGAAAATTGTTCCCAAGTTAGTGTCTACCGAGAAAGTTAGGCTAATGTAGGATTTTATGTTTTGGCATATTGAGTTCAATAGATTTATTTGATGGTTCTAGCCAACTAAAGAGATAGATATTACTTATTCTAAGTTGTATTCAAGCTGAATTGATAATGTGTAAGATGCTAAGAGAAAGTGAATTAGAAGGATAAGCAGAATATCCTTGTGGAGCTACAAGGATACGTTCAATTAGAAAGGATCAAGTATACAACCCAGAATAGAGATATCTAATTAGAAATTTAGTTGCACTAGAAATTTGATCATTTCATTGTTACTCTCTAACCACTATAGTAGTGATCAAAATCTCTTAATAGAGTTGGGATAACAACTATTTGTAAATCCTCTAAAAAGGTGGCATTTCTAAATTGAAGTGTCTAAAGACCTCTAATAAGGCCACTCCTAACATTGTGGTTAAATCCTCTAACAGAGTCATACCTAAATGTTTGTTTTTAAACTTTTAACAGGATTGGCTCCTAACAAGGCCCACTTCAAGAGAGTGAAAATCAGTAACTAGTTGCAATTGGTGGTCTTTTCCAAATTGGGTTTCAACATTAAATCTTGGTCCACTTGTATTCATGCTATTTCTTTTATTTGTATACAAATAAGTTAAGTAAGGTTAATCATAGATAGTATCATAACATTTGCATGTTAATCATTTTTTGAGTTACAACATTTACTAGTGTAAACTAAGTGCCTGTGTGTTTACCGAGCATCAGTATTTTTAGTGAGAGTTGTGTTCTATATTGATATCTAAAGAATCTGGGATTTATTTTAGTGGTAATTGATTCACCCCTCCCCACTTAGTTACTCCTCCTATTTTTCTAATAGATATATCACTGATATCCAAGGATCATGATTACTATTTGTGGGATTGCCCAATTGATAAGTCATTGATTAGCTATAGGATCTATATGTTTCTTGTTCATGTCTTGGTTATGTTGATACAAAACATTAATCAATTATCCATTTCCCTTTACATTTAAGATTTGAAAGGAACCCTCATCACCTAGTGGATTTCATAGTTTTTGCAATTTGCTACTACATATCTTTGTCATTGCATGACTATAGGAGAAATTGGGATTTCAATCTATTTTATCCAGATTCAATTGTATGCTTTTAGAACTGGTACCATATGAAAGAATTTGAGGTTCACCCACCTAGGTCTTGCATAGTCTAAAGAAGAAGAAGGAGTATACCCTTATAGTTGGCCCTGGTGTCTAAATAGGTATGTTGAATATGAGAATTAGTTACCCCTGATGTATTTTGGCCTATCACTAGGTTATTCAAAAGCTATTAATTCAGGATCCAACAAAATAGTGACTCTAGTGGGGAGCTATTGAACCTAAAAAGAGATTCAATATGGTTAGAAGAAATGCATGTGAAGAATTTTCTATAGCAACAAGGATGTGAGTTTTTCCCTAGTTCTTTGTTGAAGATTGACATCTCTCAGTGTTCACCTTGTCTAGGATAGTAGTAGCTTTAAAATTTGAATGTGAACTATATTGTTACTAAGAGTTCTAGTTTCTGGGTTAGATTGTGTGCAATTTTTTTAATCATCAACGTTTCGGATCATACTACATGATCCATCATCAGGATGCTAGAGAACAAGAAGAACAAAAAATGATAAGATGCAGATGATGGATCATGTA